>OX577875.1:7321241-7332389 GCA_951213275.1 Idaea straminata | reverse complement strand
ACCTAACCTAACCTAACCTAACCTAACCTAACCTAACCTAACCTAACCTAACCTAACCTAACCTAACCTAACCTAACCTAACCTAACCTAACCTAACCTAACCTAACCTAACCTAACCTAACCTAACCTAACCTAACCTAACCTAACCTAACCTAACCTAACCTAACCTAACCTAACCTAACCTAACCTAACCTAACCTAACCTAACCTAACCTAACCTAACCTAACCTAACCTAACCTAACCTAACCTAACCTAACCTAACCTAACCTAACCTAACCTAACCTAACCTAACCTAACCTAACCTAACCTAACCTAACCTAACCTAACCTAACCTAACCTAACCTAACCTAACCTAACCTAACCTAACCTAACCTAACCTAACCTAACCTAACCTAACCTAACCTAACCTAACCTAACCTAACCTAACCTAACCTAACCTAACCTAACCTAACCTAACCTAACCTAACCTAACCTAACCTAACCTAACCTAACCTAACCTAACCTAACCTAACCTAACCTAACCTAACCTAACCTAACCTAACCTAACCTAACCTAACCTAACCTAACCTAACCTAACCTAACCTAACCTAACCTAACCTAACCTAACCTAACCTAACCTAACCTAACCTAACCTAACCTAACCTAACCTAACCTAACCTAACCTAACCTAACCTAACCTAACCTAACCTAACCTAACCTAACCTAACCTAACCTAACCTAACCTAACCTAACCTAACCTAACCTAACCTAACCTAACCTAACCTAACCTAACCTAACCTAACCTAACCTAACCTAACCTAACCTAACCTAACCTAACCTAACCTAACCTAACCTAACCTAACCTAACCTAACCTAACCTAACCTAACCTAACCTAACCTAACCTAACCTAACCTAACCTAACCTAACCTAACCTAACCTAACCTAACCTAACCTAACCTAACCTAACCTAACCTAACCTAACCTAACCTAACCTAACCTAACCTAACCTAACCTAACCTAACCTAACCTAACCTAACCTAACCTAACCTAACCTAACCTAACCTAACCTAACCTAACCTAACCTAACCTAACCTAACCTAACCTAACCTAACCTAACCTAACCTAACCTAACCTAACCTAACCTAACCTAACCTAACCTAACCTAACCTAACCTAACCTAACCTAACCTAACCTAACCTAACCTAACCTAACCTAACCTAACCTAACCTAACCTAACCTAACCTAACCTAACCTAACCTAACCTAACCTAACCTAACCTAACCTAACCTAACCTAACCTAACCTAACCTAACCTAACCTAACCTAACCTAACCTAACCTAACCTAACCTAACCTAACCTAACCTAACCTAACCTAACCTAACCTAACCTAACCTAACCTAACCTAACCTAACCTAACCTAACCTAACCTAACCTAACCTAACCTAACCTAACCTAACCTAACCTAACCTAACCTAACCTAACCTAACCTAACCTAACCTAACCTAACCTAACCTAACCTAACCTAACCTAACCTAACCTAACCTAACCTAACCTAACCTAACCTAACCTAACCTAACCTAACCTAACCTAACCTAACCTAACCTAACCTAACCTAACCTAACCTAACCTAACCTAACCTAACCTAACCTAACCTAACCTAACCTAACCTAACCTAACCTAACCTAACCTAACCTAACCTAACCTAACCTAACCTAACCTAACCTAACCTAACCTAACCTAACCTAACCTAACCTAACCTAACCTAACCTAACCTAACCTAACCTAACCTAACCTAACCTAACCTAACCTAACCTAACCTAACCTAACCTAACCTAACCTAACCTAACCTAACCTAACCTAACCTAACCTAACCTAACCTAACCTAACCTAACCTAACCTAACCTAACCTAACCTAACCTAACCTAACCTAACCTAACCTAACCTAACCTAACCTAACCTAACCTAACCTAACCTAACCTAACCTAACCTAACCTAACCTAACCTAACCTAACCTAACCTAACCTAACCTAACCTAACCTAACCTAACCTAACCTAACCTAACCTAACCTAACCTAACCTAACCTAACCTAACCTAACCTAACCTAACCTAACCTAACCTAACCTAACCTAACCTAACCTAACCTAACCTAACCTAACCTAACCTAACCTAACCTAACCTAACCTAACCTAACCTAACCTAACCTAACCTAACCTAACCTAACCTAACCTAACCTAACCTAACCTAACCTAACCTAACCTAACCTAACCTAACCTAACCTAACCTAACCTAACCTAACCTAACCTAACCTAACCTAACCTAACCTAACCTAACCTAACCTAACCTAACCTAACCTAACCTAACCTAACCTAACCTAACCTAACCTAACCTAACCTAACCTAACCTAACCTAACCTAACCTAACCTAACCTAACCTAACCTAACCTAACCTAACCTAACCTAACCTAACCTAACCTAACCTAACCTAACCTAACCTAACCTAACCTAACCTAACCTAACCTAACCTAACCTAACCTAACCTAACCTAACCTATACCTAACCTAACCTAACCTAACCTAACCTAACCTAACCTAACCTAACCTAACCTAACCTAACCTAACCTAACCTAACCTAACCTAACCTAACCTAACCTAACCTAACCTAACCTAACCTAACCTAACCTAACCTAACCTAACCTAACCTAACCTAACCTAACCTAACCTAACCTAACCTAACCTAACCTAACCTAACCTAACCTAACCTAACCTAACCTAACCTAACCTAACCTAACCTAACCTAACCTAACCTAACCTAACCTAACCTAACCTAACCTAACCTAACCTAACCTAACCTAACCTAACCTAACCTAACCTAACCTAACCTAACCTAACCTAACCTAACCTAACCTAACCTAACCTAACCTAACCTAACCTAACCTAACCTAACCTAACCTAACCTAACCTAACCTAACCTAACCTAACCTAACCTAACCTAACCTAACCTAACCTAACCTAACCTAACCTAACCTAACCTAACCTAACCTAACCTAACCTAACCTAACCTAACCTAACCTAACCTAACCTAACCTAACCTAACCTAACCTAACCTAACCTAACCTAACCTAACCTAACCTAACCTAACCTAACCTAACCTAACCTAACCTAACCTAACCTAACCTAACCTAACCTAACCTAACCTAACCTAACCTAACCTAACCTAACCTAACCTAACCTAACCTAACCTAACCTAACCTAACCTAACCTAACCTAACCTAACCTAACCTAACCTAACCTAACCTAACCTAACCTAACCTAACCTAACCTAACCTAACCTAACCTAACCTAACCTAACCTAACCTAACCTAACCTAACCTAACCTAACCTAACCTAACCTAACCTAACCTAACCTAACCTAACCTAACCTAACCTAACCTAACCTAACCTAACCTAACCTAACCTAACCTAACCTAACCTAACCTAACCTAACCTAACCTAACCTAACCTAACCTAACCTAACCTAACCTAACCTAACCTAACCTAACCTAACCTAACCTAACCTAACCTAACCTAACCTAACCTAACCTAACCTAACCTAACCTAACCTAACCTAACCTAACCTAACCTAACCTAACCTAACCTAACCTAACCTAACCTAACCTAACCTAACCTAACCTAACCTAACCTAACCTAACCTAACCTAACCTAACCTAACCTAACCTAACCTAACCTAACCTAACCTAACCTAACCTAACCTAACCTAACCTAACCTAACCTAACCTAACCTAACCTAACCTAACCTAACCTAACCTAACCTAACCTAACCTAACCTAACCTAACCTAACCTAACCTAACCTAACCTAACCTAACCTAACCTAACCTAACCTAACCTAACCTAACCTAACCTAACCTAACCTAACCTAACCTAACCTAACCTAACCTAACCTAACCTAACCTAACCTAACCTAACCTAACCTAACCTAACCTAACCTAACCTAACCTAACCTAACCTAACCTAACCTAACCTAACCTAACCTAACCTAACCTAACCTAACCTAACCTAACCTAACCTAACCTAACCTAACCTAACCTAACCTAACCTAACCTAACCTAACCTAACCTAACCTAACCTAACCTAACCTAACCTAACCTAACCTAACCTAACCTAACCTAACCTAACCTAACCTAACCTAACCTAACCTAACCTAACCTAACCTAACCTAACCTAACCTAACCTAACCTAACCTAACCTAACCTAACCTAACCTAACCTAACCTAACCTAACCTAACCTAACCTAACCTAACCTAACCTAACCTAACCTAACCTAACCTAACCTAACCTAACCTAACCTAACCTAACCTAACCTAACCTAACCTAACCTAACCTAACCTAACCTAACCTAACCTAACCTAACCTAACCTAACCTAACCTAACCTAACCTAACCTAACCTAACCTAACCTAACCTAACCTAACCTAACCTAACCTAACCTAACCTAACCTAACCTAACCTAACCTAACCTAACCTAACCTAACCTAACCTAACCTAACCTAACCTAACCTAACCTAACCTAACCTAACCTAACCTAACCTAACCTAACCTAACCTAACCTAACCTAACCTAACCTAACCTAACCTAACCTAACCTAACCTAACCTAACCTAACCTAACCTAACCTAACCTAACCTAACCTAACCTAACCTAACCTAACCTAACCTAACCTAACCTAACCTAACCTAACCTAACCTAACCTAACCTAACCTAACCTAACCTAACCTAACCTAACCTAACCTAACCTAACCTAACCTAACCTAACCTAACCTAACCTAACCTAACCTAACCTAACCTAACCTAACCTAACCTAACCTAACCTAACCTAACCTAACCTAACCTAACCTAACCTAACCTAACCTAACCTAACCTAACCTAACCTAACCTAACCTAACCTAACCTAACCTAACCTAACCTAACCTAACCTAACCTAACCTAACCTAACCTAACCTAACCTAACCTAACCTAACCTAACCTAACCTAACCTAACCTAACCTAACCTAACCTAACCTAACCTAACCTAACCTAACCTAACCTAACCTAACCTAACCTAACCTAACCTAACCTAACCTAACCTAACCTAACCTAACCTAACCTAACCTAACCTAACCTAACCTAACCTAACCTAACCTAACCTAACCTAACCTAACCTAACCTAACCTAACCTAACCTAACCTAACCTAACCTAACCTAACCTAACCTAACCTAACCTAACCTAACCTAACCTAACCTAACCTAACCTAACCTAACCTAACCTAACCTAACCTAACCTAACCTAACCTAACCTAACCTAACCTAACCTAACCTAACCTAACCTAACCTAACCTAACCTAACCTAACCTAACCTAACCTAACCTAACCTAACCTAACCTAACCTAACCTAACCTAACCTAACCTAACCTAACCTAACCTAACCTAACCTAACCTAACCTAACCTAACCTAACCTAACCTAACCTAACCTAACCTAACCTAACCTAACCTAACCTAACCTAACCTAACCTAACCTAACCTAACCTAACCTAACCTAACCTAACCTAACCTAACCTAACCTAACCTAACCTAACCTAACCTAACCTAACCTAACCTAACCTAACCTAACCTAACCTAACCTAACCTAACCTAACCTAACCTAACCTAACCTAACCTAACCTAACCTAACCTAACCTAACCTAACCTAACCTAACCTAACCTAACCTAACCTAACCTAACCTAACCTAACCTAACCTAACCTAACCTAACCTAACCTAACCTAACCTAACCTAACCTAACCTAACCTAACCTAACCTAACCTAACCTAACCTAACCTAACCTAACCTAACCTAACCTAACCTAACCTAACCTAACCTAACCTAACCTAACCTAACCTAACCTAACCTAACCTAACCTAACCTAACCTAACCTAACCTAACCTAACCTAACCTAACCTAACTTGGGAATATCGGGAGAACGGAGGGTAATAATTAGACTGCGCAACTTAGTTTTAGGGTAATTTAAGCAACTGACTCTACCTAGAGTCGAAAAAACTTTTTTGGAGCTCTACATTTTCTAGCTCTACACAGCCCCACATAGAGCTTGACGAGCCCATTACAACGAGCCCTCGCACAGGTCTGTGCGACCAGCCGTTAGGGAGATACGAATTTTTAAAAATCTTGGCGGCCATCTTGGATCGACTTCCGGTTTTGTACGGATGCCCATATCTCCCGGGCCGTTGGTCGCAGAGAGACGGGGTTTCGACTGGGGACACCACCACGGGGTACTCTACACCCTCATACGCCAAAAATTTAAATCTGAGGGGTGAAATTTTTTAGGCCAAATTACCCCACCAATCGACAGATCTCGACAAGCCCGACTCAAAAAACCCGCATACTGGGGGTCTAGCACGAGCAGCGGCGGAGATATTGCCCATCTAAGTTCCGGCCGCCATCTAGGCCGCCATCTTGGAATTTTTCGAGGGGACATATCTCCTAAACTACTGGAGATACGAGTCTGGGACTTTCTTGAGAGTTCGTCCCCCACTCTAAGCTATCCCCCCAGTAGGGTAGAGTCGCCCTTGGACCAAGGTCATATGGTCGCTACCTAAAATTGTTAACTTTTAATTACACATCTTTGTCAATTGTTAAGTTAGAAGACCAAAACTTACAGTTAAGGACATACTCTACTGGTAGAGTAAAAAGTAGAGCCATAATTTTAGAGTAGCTATTGACGAAGATTAAAAAGGGTAGAGACCGACTTAGTTTTAAGAATTGTGACGTCCCATTTTACAACTTTTACAAAATTATTTTAAACTTTTATTGTGAATTTTTAATCCTTGACTATTATATAAGAATCTTGTGTTTTATTTTGACTGTGATATTAGACATAAGTTTTATAAAACTTTTACAAATTTTTTATCCATTTGACATAGCTTAAGATTAATTTGTATTTTATATAATTTGACAAAGTTGCTCCCCAAGCATACATAAACACACACAACACACATTATCAGACATACAAAACACAATACCAAAACTCATACATAGAACATTACACATACAAAAACACTAGTCAATAACAACAGTAGCATAGGAAACTCTAGTCATTAGTATTTAGGTATTTTATCTCATTTATTTATTAGGCGTTTTATTTGTTTATTCTGTCTTATTAATCTTGCATTTTAACTTGTCCATTGTCCTCCATTTACAACTTTTACAAATTTAATTTTATCGTTTTGTGTTAATTTATTTTGTGTCGTCTTATTTATTAAACGAACCCGGGGTAGATTAGTAGAAAATGTATACGAGCAAAGACCCTGTTTTTCCCCGAACCACACGTATGAGCACAGACTTCTGCGTGAATTTGGAAAGAATACGGTCCCAAACAAATTCCACAACCCCCACCACACCCAAGGAGATACGGTCCCAAACAAATTCCACAACCCCCACCACACCCAAGGAGGCAGATAAACCAAGGTCAGGTATGCTCACCATGGATAGCCTTAGACCTGGAATGGACATGCGCGACTTGGAGAGAAGAGCAATTGATGCACAAACGAAGATCAATCAACAAATGGAACCAAAAGGTCCAAACAAGTCGGTCACGAGGGAGAATAAGGCAAGAATAGTGGAGGAGGTAAAAGAAATGCTAGAAATTGTTAAGGAAATTGCAGGAAGGAATAAAGAATTGACGAACGAATTAGAAAAGAAAGGTAATAAGGATAAAGTAGGAACAGCTGAACCAAAGCAATACAGAAACGAAAGCGAAACACAAGAGATAAATGAAATAGCGAAAATGGTAAGAGTATTGATAAAGGAAAATAAAGAAAGAGTAAAAGAGGAAAGCAGAAGCGCAAAGGAAATGAAGGAAGAAATGAAGAAACAGATGGAAGAGAACAGAGCAATGAAAGAAATGTTGATAAAAGCAATAAGGGAGCAAAAAGAAGAAGGCAAGAAAATGAAGGAAGCAATTGAGAAAATAGGAGGAAAAGCTGACATAAAGAAAATATCAGAAGTACAGGAAAGAATTGAAAAAGCAGAAGCGGAGAGAAAGGTGGAAGCAAAAAAGGAAAAGCAGAAGATGGAAGAAATAATAGAAAAGATAAGCAAACAAGCAGTAGAAAGCGCAAGCAAGGAAGCGGAACATAAAAGCATTAGAGAAATAGTAAGCAAAAGCAATAAAATAATAGAAGAGATAAAGAAGGATATAGAGAAGGGAAAAGGAAAGGGAGAGGAAATCAAAGGATCAAAGGAAGAAGGGACGTATGCGAGTGTAGTGAGACAAAAGATTGCTCCCACTCCAAAAACCCTGCACTCAATTATAGTCACTTCGACCGACGCATCCAAAACCAGCGACCAGGTAATAGAAATGGTGAAGGAGTCGGTCGACAACGACGAGGGAGGGGAATGGTTTGAGGTTAGCAGGATAAGAAAGGCAAAAGGACAGAAAGCGATCTTCGGATTTGAAAAAGAAGCAGAAGCGGAGAGAATGAAAGAAAAAATAGCAAAAAAGGAAAATCTAAAAGTGGAAAAAGCTACAAATAAAAATCCACTAATAATTGTTAAGTACGTTAGAGGAGGAGACAAAAAGCAACAGGTAATGGAAGGAATAAAAAGGGCGATAGAGAAAGGAAGGAAAGGAGAAGTTAAAGTGACCGACTGTGCGGAGATAGTGTATGAAAAGAGGACGAAGAACCCACACGTGGCGCACGTGGTGGTTAGGGTGACTCCCCCAGTATGGAGACAGCTGACAGAGGAGGGGACTCTCCAACTGCAATGGGGTAAATCCGGAGTGGAAGATCAGTCCCCTCTCATCCAGTGCTCCCGCTGTCTGGGCTACGGCCATAGCAGACGGGTCTGTGAGGAGGCGCTGGACAGATGCAGCCACTGTGGGGAGGAGCACTTGTACGCCGCGTGCCCAAATAAAGAGGTGTCTCCGTCGTGCATCAATTGCAAAAAAGAGAAGCTGCCAAATGTGGAGCATAACACATTTAATAGCGCATGTCCATTAAGGCAGAAGTGGGACAGGATAGCGAGAGCCAGGGTAGCGTATTGCTAAGGGTGACAAGATGGAAACGCTATACAAAATTATGCAAGCCAACCTTCAGCGGAGCAAGAACGCAACAAGCGAGCTCATACTGGAGGCTGCAAAAAACAAAACTACCCTGGCACTGATCCAAGAACCATACACAGGAAACACAGGAGTAGTGGGAGATCACCGCGGGGTCAGAATAATACAAGCGAAACATGAGGTCGGGAAGGTAAATAAAGCAGCAATTGCAGTTTTTGACTCAACAATTAAAATTCACCAACTTCCCGACCTCACAACAGCAAACATCACCGTAATAAAATTAATAACACCAGAATATGACGTCGCGGTGATCTCCTACTACTTCGAACCAGAAAAAGACATTGAAGAGTACCTCACGCAAATAGAGATAATTATAAACAAACTAAGAACAAAACATATAATAATGGGAGGAGATGGTAACGCGTGGAGTGAGTGGTGGGGGAGTGTGAAAAGCGACGAGAGAGGGGAAGCTTTGCTCGGGTTAACGAACGACTTGGGTTTGAGTGTGGTCAACGAAGGAACGAAGCCGACTTTTCACACGTGGAGAGGGGGAAGAGAATTTAAAAGTCATGTGGATGTTACGTTCTGCTCGACCAATATGCTTGACAAAGTGAAAGAATGGGAGTTAAGGGACGATCTGGTAACCTCGGACCACAACACAATCACTTTTAAAATTAAATTAGATAAAATTAGTGAAGTAGGCAACAACAAAACAACTCGAAAATATAACACTAAAAATGTAGACTGGAAATTTTTTACTGAGTATTTGAAAGGAAAAATGATAGAAGAAAAAGTAAACAGTGAGGAGGTAGGGAAAATTTTAGATCGAAACGAATTAGAGGAATTTATAGATAAATACACAAAAGTAATAGAGGATACATGCAATAATAAATTAAAACCTAAAAAGAATAATGTTAAAATAAAGATTGTGTGGTGGACCGAGGAACTAGAAAAACTGAAGAAAGAAAAGAACAAAAGGAAGAGACGGATAAGATGGGCGGCGCCAAGCCGCAGAGAGCATGTGGTCGAGCGGTACGAGCTGATACTGAAAGAGTACAAGGAAGAGATGGACAGGGCACGTGTGAAAAGCTGGAAAGACTTTTGCGGCAAACAGGACCGGGAATCAATGTGGGACAGCATATATAGAGTCATAGCCAGAACAAAAAGCCAACAAGAAGACTTACCCATCGCGAGGGATGGTAAAACCACCAGCCTGCAGGAGTCGGCGCGCATAATGGCTGAGACCTTCTACCCGGAAGATACCGAAGAGGGGGAGAACGATTCCCACAAAGCCGTTAGAATTAGGGCGGCGGAAGCGAATGGGGAGAACAAACATGGAGCTTGTGACCCCCCATTCGTGGAAGCCGAGCTAGTTCATGCGGTGGAATCGTTCAACCCCAAGAAGGCTCCGGGTAGAGACGGTTTTACAGCGGATATATGCGCGGCGGCTATAAAAACTAATCTTCACACAGCCCTCGCGATGTACAACAAGTGTCTGGAGCTGTCCCACTTTCCTAGGCCATGGAAAGAAGCGACTATTATTATGTTACGCAAGCCAAACAAAGACGACTACACCAACCCCAAGTCATATAGGCCGATAGGACTCCTGGCTGTATTAGGGAAGATCCTGGAGAAGATGGCGGTCAAACGAATTAAATGGCACGTGCTCCCAAAACTAAATCCAAGACAGTACGGGTTTGTGCCACAGCGAAGTACCGAGGACTCCCTCTACGACATGGTTCAGCGAATCAGGCATAACTTGCAAAATAAGCGTATCATGGCCCTGATCTCGCTGGACATAGAGGGGGCCTTCGACAACGCTTGGTGGCCACAGATCCGTACTCAATTGGAAACAAAAGGATGCCCAATAAATATAAGGAGACTCGTTGACAGCTATCTTCAGGACAGGAGGGTATCGGTAAGATACGCGGGAGAGGAGTGGGGAAAACCCACCAACAAGGGCTGTGTACAAGGCTCCATAGGGGGTCCTCTTTTTTGGAATATTCTACTAGACCCCCTCCTCTGCGAACTTGCCGATGCCAACGTCTACAGCCAGGCATTTGCGGACGACATCGTTCTGAT
>OX577875.1:6933741-7316241 GCA_951213275.1 Idaea straminata | reverse complement strand
ACCTAACCTAACCTAACCTAACCTAACCTAACCTAACCTAACCTAACCTAACCTAACCTAACCTAACCTAACCTAACCTAACCTAACCTAACCTAACCTAACCTAACCTAACCTAACCTAACCTAACCTAACCTAACCTAACCTAACCTAACCTAACCTAACCTAACCTAACCTAACCTAACCTAACCTAACCTAACCTAACCTAACCTAACCTAACCTAACCTAACCTAACCTAACCTAACCTAACCTAACCTAACCTAACCTAACCTAACCTAACCTAACCTAACCTAACCTAACCTAACCTAACCTAACCTAACCTAACCTAACCTAACCTAACCTAACCTAACCTAACCTAACCTAACCTAACCTAACCTAACCTAACCTAACCTAACCTAACCTAACCTAACCTAACCTAACCTAACCTAACCTAACCTAACCTAACCTAACCTAACCTAACCTAACCTAACCTAACCTAACCTAACCTAACCTAACCTAACCTAACCTAACCTAACCTAACCTAACCTAACCTAACCTAACCTAACCTAACCTAACCTAACCTAACCTAACCTAACCTAACCTAACCTAACCTAACCTAACCTAACCTAACCTAACCTAACCTAACCTAACCTAACCTAACCTAACCTAACCTAACCTAACCTAACCTAACCTAACCTAACCTAACCTAACCTAACCTAACCTAACCTAACCTAACCTAACCTAACCTAACCTAACCTAACCTAACCTAACCTAACCTAACCTAACCTAACCTAACCTAACCTAACCTAACCTAACCTAACCTAACCTAACCTAACCTAACCTAACCTAACCTAACCTAACCTAACCTAACCTAACCTAACCTAACCTAACCTAACCTAACCTAACCTAACCTAACCTAACCTAACCTAACCTAACCTAACCTAACCTAACCTAACCTAACCTAACCTAACCTAACCTAACCTAACCTAACCTAACCTAACCTAACCTAACCTAACCTAACCTAACCTAACCTAACCTAACCTAACCTAACCTAACCTAACCTAACCTAACCTAACCTAACCTAACCTAACCTAACCTAACCTAACCTAACCTAACCTAACCTAACCTAACCTAACCTAACCTAACCTAACCTAACCTAACCTAACCTAACCTAACCTAACCTAACCTAACCTAACCTAACCTAACCTAACCTAACCTAACCTAACCTAACCTAACCTAACCTAACCTAACCTAACCTAACCTAACCTAACCTAACCTAACCTAACCTAACCTAACCTAACCTAACCTAACCTAACCTAACCTAACCTAACCTAACCTAACCTAACCTAACCTAACCTAACCTAACCTAACCTAACCTAACCTAACCTAACCTAACCTAACCTAACCTAACCTAACCTAACCTAACCTAACCTAACCTAACCTAACCTAACCTAACCTAACCTAACCTAACCTAACCTAACCTAACCTAACCTTTTTTTTTTTTTTTTTTTTTTTTTCGTGAGGAAAATGCATTGAACTGCATCCCCACCGTCCCAGGGGTGGAGCGGTGGGGTATGTGGGGCTCTCCGGCCGTGAAGCGGCCGGCCTACCCACTAAAAACCTCACGGTTGCCTTCCTCAGGCATCTGGGGGGGCCCCGGGATCGCGTCAGCACACCGGGACCCACCCGCCTTTGCTCCCCCAATTACTTGGGGGGGCCCTCTCCCGAGGGAGCCCAGCAGGGGCCCCCTCATTAAAACACCCCGCCTCACCGGCGGCGCCGTCCCGGGCCGCTACCACGGGCACACCGACCCCAGCGGTGCACCCGCACGCGAGCCCGTCGCGGCGGCCAGCCAAACCATGTGGCCCGCCGCCGCCCCCATCGAGCGGGATCGGCCTTCTCCCGATCCCGCCCCGCGCCCTCCCTCTGGCGCATTACTGCCCCACCGAAGGAGAGCGCCTCCCACCACTCGCACATCCACTCTGCCCTCTGCTCGACAGAGGGACAGGCGGAGCGCCCTCCGGGGACCACTTCGCTTCACTACAGGCTGGATTGCCTGCAGCTACTGAGCCCCCCCGCCACGACAAGGCGTGGTCCCGTGGGGGGGAACCTAACCTAACCTAACCTAACCTAACCTAACCTAACCTAACCTAACCTAACCTAACCTAACCTAACCTAACCTAACCTAACCTAACCTAACCTAACCTAACCTAACCTAACCTAACCTAACCTAACCTAACCTAACCTAACCTAACCTAACCTAACCTAACCTAACCTAACCTAACCTAACCTAACCTAACCTAACCTAACCTAACCTAACCTAACCTAACCTAACCTAACCTAACCTAACCTAACCTTTTTTTTTTTTTTTTTTTTTACGAGGGGAAATGCAGCCTTATGCACCGTCCTGCCACTCCGGGGGGGAGCGGCAGGGATGTGTGGGGCTCCCTCTGGCCTGTGATGGTGGGCGGCCAGAGGTTTACCCACTAAAACCCCCTCGGTGTCCAGTCACACCGCATTGCTAGAGCGCACAGGAACCGTTGCGGATGACATCTATGCGCTCTGGCAGCGGTTGGTCCGGTCGGACCCCATCTCCAAAAACCCCTTGTCGGGGAAAAACCCTCTCGAGAGGCGGCGTGGACACGCCGCCGCCTTCTCGGGCTCATTTATTGGCGACGGACCCCCCCGAGTCCGCCGCTGAGAGCCGTTTAAGGTGGCAACAGGTCATTTCTGACCTGTCGCCTTGAGCGCCTGGGGCGCTGGGTGCCGCGGAGGAGTTCGCGCTCTCTCTCCGCGGACTCCTTGGCACCCATAACCTCCTCGCAAAAGCGGCGAGTCGCTTGCCAAGCATCGTCACTGCCGACCATGGCCAAAACTACGGCCGGCAGCGACAAATCCTGCCCTATCACCGTCACAAGAGATTGCCGTTGCTCCTCCCAGGCCGGGCAGAACTCCAATGTGTGTTGAGCGGTGTCGGAACTACAGCCGCAGTGATGACACCGCTCATCACTCTCCCGCTGTATTCGACACAGGTACCTTCCGAAGCAACCGTGTCCGGAAAGTACCTGTGTCAAATGGAAGCTCAGCGCCCCGTGGTTTCTATTGAGCCACTCATCTAGTACGGGCCTTACAGCCTCGATAGTCCTGAGACCGTACCTCGGCTCCTGCAGCCGCGTCCGCCACTCCGCTACCTGGGCCTGGCGAAGATCATCCCGACGCTCCTCCACCTCCCTGAGCGCCGGGCGGTCACCCCGACTCCGCGCCTCCACACGCCACTCGTACAGTGACGCGAGGGATTTCGCGTCGAGGTCCCATGGCAGAGACCCAGCTAAGACGACAGCTGCTTCCCCCGACACGGTGCGGTATGCCCGCGTGACTCTGATAGCCATCAGCCTCTGCACGCGCAAGAGTGTACTGATGACGCCGTCAGAGACACATGCGGCCCACACCGGGGCGCCGTAAAGACCCATCGAGCGCAACACTCCCATATATAGACGTCTCGTCGAAGCATTTGGACCACCTAGGTTTGGCAAGAGCCGGGCAAGAGCACCCGCCGCTCCAACCAGCTTCGGCGCCAAACGGCCGAAATGCGCCTTGAAGTTCCAGTTGCTGTCGAGGACAAGGCCGAGGTATTTTAACGTCGACTCGATAGCAACACGGGTTCCGCCAATGACTAGGTGGAAGTCACGGGGTGGCTTATTGCGCGGACCGTAGAAACAGATCGCCTCCGTCTTGCCTAGGGCGACCTCAAGACCCAAGCCTCGGATGCGCTGCACAACGTGTGCCACCCCCGCCGTCGCCAGAATGGCTGCCTCACGGTGCTTTCTCCCCCTGGCAGTAACGAGCGTGTCGTCGGCGTAACACGTCACGCCAAGGTTTGGAAGAAAGGCACCGCGAAGCACCCAGTCATAACCAATGTTCCACAGGAGTGGACCGAGGACCGACCCCTGTCGAACGCCGCAGGTCATGCGCCACCGCCGCCACCCATCCTGCGTCTCGTAGGCGATCATCCTCTCGGACAAATACGCCTCGAGGATGCGCTGCAGGTACTCGGGTACGCGGTGGTAGCGAAGGGCCTCCCTCACGCACGCCCAGGGAAGCGTGTTAAAAGCGTTGGCGATGTCGAGTGACACCGCCAACAGCACTTCTCCAGCCGCGACGGCTTCTTCTGCAAGTGCCTTAACCCGGAGAATAGCACCAACGGTCGATCGTTCTCTCCGAAACCCGAACTGGTATTCCGATAGGTCCGGCCCGGTCCGGGTAAGGTGGCTGACAAGGCGTGCGGCAATGATGCGCTCAAAGAGCTTGCACGCCTCGTCCAGCAGAACGATCGGCCGATACCCCGATGGAGAGTCTTCTGGCCTGCCCTCCTTGCGGAGAAGAACAAGGTTGCCTGTTTTCCACCGAGTAGGGAACTGTCCTTGCTCGAAACAGGCGGTAAACAGTCTCCTCAGACGGTCGCCTAGCTCTCTCGAGGCCAGAACCCACGCGCGACCCGGTATGCCATCCGGCCCAGGTGCGGTGTTCTTAGCACTGAGGCGCCGGACGACCATCTTAATCTCTGCAGAGGTTACTTCAATGGAGCCCTCCTCCTCCTGGGTCGTTGGCTCCGAGGATGGTGGAGGAGCCATGTGTGGTGGAATGTGGTCTTCCCTCTGCGGGAAGAGCACCGCGACGACCTCAGAGACGAAATGTGGCTCGAGCGTCTGAGTTAACGGAGGAGCCCACGGTTTGAGCTTGTCCCTAGCCAAACGGTAGGGACGCCCCCATGGGTCCTCACTCAAAGACGCGAGCATTTCGTCCCTTGCGCGGTCCTTAGCGGCTGCAATGGCCGCTTTCAGGGCCTCCTTGGCGGACTTGTAGGCGGCGTGCAGCCGATCTCCCACAGGGTCCACGTCATCCGGCGAATGCGGGCGACCGCGTCGATGACTCCGATGTCGGGTGTACGGGCGTCGCGCTTCTACGCAGGCGGCGCGCAGGGATGCAATATCCGCGCTCCACCAGTACACCCGTCTCGATGGACCTCGCGACTTGACCCGGGGCATCGACGCGTCACAGACGCTCGTCATTGCCTCCGTGAGCCGTTCCGCTTCCAAGTTGACATCGTCCAGGGCATCCGGCACGGGCACCCACGCCTGGACGATAGCGGCCTCCTCCAGTAGCACTCGGTCCAGCCGCTTCAACGCCCACCTGGGGCGGTCCACCCTGACTGAAGGGTTGGAGGTCTGGGTACGAATCTCGAACCGGATGTACCGGTGGTCCGAGAGAGATTCCACCCCCTCAACAACCCTCCAGTCTAGCACCCTGGGTACGAGGGCAGGGCTGGCGAACGTGACGTCCACGATCGACTCGCCCTGCCAACGCACACAGGTGCTTACCAACCCTCGGTTTAGGACCGTGAGGCTGACGGCGTCGACCAAACCCTCCAGGAGCACGCCCCTCGAGGAAGTGTGTGCACTGCCCCATCTGGTGGACCACGAGTTCAAGTCCCCCAGGAGGAGAGCCGGGCGAGGTTGTGTGCGGTCCAGAAGGGCCCCAACCTCGCCCAAGAAGGACTCGAACTCGGAGTCGCGTCGGTTTGGCGAAAAATACACCCCGATGACGACTATGTCCCTCCACATCACCGCGACGTACCCCACGCCACGGGCAATGACCTTCAGGGGTGGCACACACAGGGCATTCGATGGGATGATGGCAACTAGAGCCGCCGTGTCCACTATCCAATTGCTCCGAGGTGGAATCCAATAGGGCTCCGCCACCACAGCCACCTCAATTTCCCATTCTGCCAGTGACGCCACCAGCATGTCTTGCGCCGAACTGCAGTGGTTGCAGTTTATCTGCAGGAATCGGTGTCTAAGGTCGTAAGTCATTAGGGACACTCGATGTCGATATCGAACTCATCCATCACTTCCCGGGAAGCCGCAGGGGCTTCGGAAGTGGCAGGACAGGCTGGAGCCGGATGTGTTGGTCCGACTGCAGCCTTCGTCTTTTTGGGCCTGGGGGCCTGGCAGGCCTTGGTGCCCACCTGATGACCCGCAGGTAGCTTGGCTGCCGCACACAGAGCGCAGTGTGAGGCTGCCGAGCAGTCACTCGCCTTGTGGCCAGGCTTGGCGCACCTGTAGCAAAGGTCACTACGGTCGACCTCTGACTTACACTGCACTCGGACGTGCCCCGTTTCGAGACAGCGGAAGCAGCGTCTCCCTCTGGGCTGCAATAACTTTACACTGGCTGACACCCAGCCAACCAGGAGACGGCCACTATCCGCTATCTTTTTAGCTGCAGTCACTGGACAGCGCACCCACGCAGCACCCATGCCGGATGAGGCTTGACGGATGGTGCCGATCTTAATCGACTCCGTAGAGCAATCTCCAGCTTTGGCGATCGCCGCCGATAACTCTTCGGCGGTGACCGAATCGTCCAGTCCTGAAATACGGATCTCCGCAGTGGTCACCGGGCGGTGGACACGAACGCAATCCGAACCCAGGGTAGCCCTTATTTGCTCCGCTAATATATCCTCTTTTTCTGCTCCCTCCACACCGGAAACCTCAAATATGCGGGCTCCCGTGGCAGCCCTGCGCGGGCGGAGCGCCGGAATTCCAAGGCCAACCCAGTCAATCTTGGACTTGGCCTCGGACAACGCCGTCGCGTAGGTCACTCCTCTCTTCTCAGCCTCTGGCTGCAAAGTTACCACTACGGCCGCAGTCTTGGGAGCGCGTAACTTTGGCTTCCTCGGCAGTTTCTCCTTCTTTTCGGCGGCGGTCTGAGTCGACTTTTTGCTCGCCGCACGTTTCCCTCCTTTACCGACGCGCACCCACTCTCTAGATGGAGCGGGTGCTGACGGCTCGGCAGCTTTTGGCGGAGCAGCCTTTGACGCTCCGGTAATACTAGGTGCTGCAAGGGTAAGAGTTGGAGGTGCTGGACCACTCTTGGTTTTCTTACCCCGTCCTTTGCCCTTCTTGGGGGGTACCTGTGGTGCTGGCAAAGCTGTCTCCACGGGTTCCACCGAGGCTTCTCGGGCCCTGTCCGCCGCTAAAGGCGGGCGCACACGTGGCGCGGGCGGGAGCCTCTCCTCCAGTGGAGCCAAGCGGGCACTAATCATAGTACCTAAACTTATGAGCAGTGATCGCTTAAGCTCCTCTACATCTATTCCCTGTTGGGGTCGCGTCTCTGGATAACTAACTTCCATATCCGAGTTAGGCTGGTTCTCGACGCCTGTAGTCAGTGATCCACCACTCAGGGCCTTGGTTAGCTGTTCCCTCATAGAAGTCAGCTCTTTTCGAAGTTCAGCCATTTCACGTCTCAGTTTAGCGTTATCCGCCTGGAGAAGCCGGGTCTCCTCTGAAGTAGTGCGATTGCTGAGCTCCTCTACCACCTGTGTGACGCTGGCTGCGGCGTCATTTAGATAGGCCTGGAAACGGCCACATAGCTTCTTGCTATTTTTCGCCACAAACCGGATGGTGTTAACATCGCCAGCGATGCGCTGGCTTAATCCATGTGTAGACAGATCCTCTTCCTGGATATCAACACCTCCCATAACCGCTTCACTAGCACCCGTAGGCACTGTTGTCGACCGCTCCGAGTTTGTTGGGAACTTGAGTCTAAGCTCCCTAGCAGATGCAGCGGCCGCCACAATCTCTTTTTCAGCCTCCAGCCTCATCTGCTGCTTCTCCGTCTCAAGCAGCTGCTGCTTAGCCTGTGCAAGGCCGACATACTCTCCAGTAGACGGGGGACGGCCACGTCCTCGGACCTTGTTCGTTGGAATGGCCGGAGATTTGCCTCCCCATTCCTCGCCACTAGAGCCATCACTATGTGGCCGTTTTTGCGCTTTTGCGCTGTCACGGCTAACGGCTGACCTATAGCCGGACACAGACACATTGTCGGCGCTTGATGAGTCGGACAGATACAGCTGTCTTTCAAGACTCGACTCCTCACTGCGCAGCCTCTTTTCTTTGAGCTCGTCAGTGCTCAGGCGGTTTAGTCTCACAACCGCGACCGGGCTTCTTGATTTAGCTCTAGGCTTTTCTCTCTCCGTTTCGGATCCATCGGACCCTTCCTCTGTCTTTTCGGACTTGCGTCCCTTCTCACGCCTACTACGTCTCTCTTTTCTCACCTTCACACTCTCCTTTTCTACGTCATTTTTTGTTTTTATTTTAATGTATTCCATAACATTCCCACGAGTATGGAACGAAACAAAAGTCCACCCGGGTAGTGCGTCCTTACCACGGGTAAGCCTTTATTTTGGTAACCCAAGAGGGGGGCGGCAGGTACCCTCCTGGGAGGCAGTAGCGACCGACACGACGAGCGAGGCGGACCATTCAGCGCACAAGCGGCACTGACTGGACCGTCCCGCCCGACACCCTGGCCGATCTTGAAGGCTTCGCGCTGCCATTCCGCTTGCCACACAGGGTTTTTTATTTAAAAGTGGTATGCTCCACTTTGTTTTTTATTGAGGTTGGCTCCTCGCGGCCCGGCCAATTAAGGCAAGACCTCCGGTCCCGAGCACGCTCAAGGGATAACGGGCCCTCACCCCCCTCACTTTCGCGAAGGGATCCCTAAGCTACGTGCACCGGCACAATCAAGGCAAGCGCACCCCCACCATGTGTGTAGTGTAAGTGTTGTGTGGTGTATGTGTGTGTGATTGGCTCGGCCAAGCCGATGGTAAAAGCCCACCGACGAGGACGAACCAATGTGTGTGTGTGATATGTCGATGGTCCCTTAAAGAGAATCACCGACAACGAGTGTATGTATAGTGTACCTACAATGCCGGACCATTGGCCAGCGCCGATCAATGGAAACGAGAAAGTTCTCTTCGATTGATCGACGCTGTTTCCACCCACGCCACGAGGAGGCTGTCCGACTGGTGGGCAACCTTTTTTTTTTTTTTTTTTTACGAGGGGAAATGCAGCCTTATGCACCGTCCTGCCACTCCGGGGGGGAGCGGCAGGGATGTGTGGGGCTCCCTCTGGCCTGTGATGGTGGGCGGCCAGAGGTTTACCCACTAAAACCCCTCGGTGTCCAGTCACACCGCGTTGCTAGAGCGCACAGGAACCGTTGCGGATGACATCTATGCGCTCTGGCAGCGGTTGGTCCCGTCGGACCCCATCTCCAAAAACCCCTTGTCGGGGAAAAACCCTCTCGAGAGGCGGCGTGGACACGCCGCCGCCTTCTCGGGCTCATTTATTGGCGACGGACCCCCCCGAGAGTCCGCCGCTGAGAGCCGTTTAAGGTGGCAACAGGTCATTTCTGACTTGTCGCCTTGAGCGCCTGGGGCGCTGGGTGCCGCGGAGGAGTTCGCGCTCTCTCTCCGCGGACTCCTTGGCACCCATGACCGCCTCGCAAAAGCGGCGAGTCGCCTGCCAGGCTTCGTCACCGCCAACCATGGCCAATACTACGGCCGGCAGCGACAGATCCTGGCCTATCACCGTCACAAGACACTGCCGCTGGTCCTCCCAGGCTGGGCAGAACTCCAAAGTGTGTTGAGCGGTGTCGGAATTGCAGCCGCAGTGATGACACCGCTCATCACTCTCCCGCTGTATTCGACACAGGTACCTTCCGAAGCAACCATGTCCGGAAAGTACCTGTGTCAAATGGAAGCTCAACGCCCCGTGGTTTCTGTTGAGCCACTCGTCTAGTACGGGCCTTACAGCCTCGATAGTCCTGAGACCGTACCTCGGCTCCTGCAGCCGCGTCCGCCACTCCGCTACTTGGGCCTGGCGAAGAACATCCCGACGCTCCTCCACCTCCCTGAGCGCCGGGCGGTCACCCCGACTCCGCGCCTCCTCACGCCACTCGTAGAGCGACGCGAGGGATTTCGCGTCGAGGTCCCAGGGCAGAGACCCAGCCAAGACGACGGCTGCTTCCCCCGACACGGTGCGGTATGCTCGCGTGATTCTGATGGCCATCAGCCTCTGCACGCGCAAGAGTGTACTGATGACGTCATCAGAGACACATGCGGCCCACACCGGGGCGCCGTAAAGACCCATCGAGCGCAACACTCCCATATATAGACGTCTCGTCGAAGTATTTGGACCACCTAGGTTTGGCAAGAGCCGAGCAAGAGCACCCGCCGATCCAAACCAGCTTCGGCGCCAAACGGCCGAAGTGCGCCCTGAAGTCCCAGTTGCTGTCGAGGACAAGGCCGAGGTATTTCAACGTCGACTCGACAGCAACACGGGTTCCGCCAATGACTAGATGGAAGTCACGGGGTGGCTTATTACGCGGACCGTGGAAACAGATCGCCTCCGTCTTGCCTAGGGCGACCTCAAGCCCCAAGCCTCTGATGCGCTGCACAACGTGTGCCACTCCCGCTGTCGCCAGAATGGCTGCTTCACGGTGCGTTCTCCCCCTGGCAGTAACGAGCGTGTCGTCGGCGTAACACGTCACGCCAAGGTTTGGGAGAAAGGCACCGCGAAGCACCCAGTCATAACCAATGTTCCACAGGAGTGGACCGAGGACCGACCCCTGTGGAACGCCGCAGGTCATGCGCCACCGCCGCCACCCATCCTGCGTCTCGTAGGCGATCATCCTCTCGGACAGATACGCCTCGAGGATGCGCTGCAGGTATTCGGGTACGCGGTGGTAGCGAAGGGCCTCCCTCACGCACGCCCAGGGAAGCGTGTTAAAGGCGTTGGCGATGTCGAGTGACACCGCCAACAGCACTTCTCCAGCCGCGACGGCTTCTTCTGCAAGTGCCTTAACCCGGAGAATAGCACCAACGGTCGATCGTTCTCTCCGAAACCCGAACTGGTATTCCGATAGGTCCGGCCCGGTCCGGGTGAGGTGGCTGACAAGGCGTGCGGCAATGATGCGCTCAAAGAGCTTGCACGCCTCGTCCAGCAGAACGATCGGCCGATACCCCGATGGAGAGTCTTCTGGCCTGCCCTCCTTGCGAAGAAGAACAAGGTTGCCTGTTTTCCACCGAGTAGGGAACTGCCCTTGCTCGAAACAGGCGGTAAACAGTCTCCTCAGACGGTCGCCCAGCTCTCTCGAGGCCAGAACCCACGCGCGACCCGGTATGCCATCCGGCCCAGGTGCGGTGTTCTTAGCACTGAGGCGCCGGACGACCATCTTAATCTCTGCGGTGGTTACTTCAAGGGAGCCCTCCTCCTCCTGGGTCGTTGGCTCCGAGGGTGGTGGAGGAGCCATGTGCGGTGGAATGTGGTCTTCCCTCTGCGGGAAGAGCACCGCGACGACCTCAGAGACGAAATGTGGCTCGAGCGTCTGAGTTAACGGAGGAGCCCACGGTTTGAGCTTGTCCCTAGCCAAACGGTAGGGACGCCCCCATGGGTCCTCACTCAAAGACGCGAGCATTTCGTCCCTTGCACGGTCCTTAGCGGCTGCAATGGCCGCTTTCAGGGCCTCCTTGGCGGATTTGTAGGCGGCGTGCAGCCGATCTCCCACAGGGTCCACGTCATCCGGCGAATACGGGCGACCGCGTCGATGACTCCGATGTCGGGTGTACGGGCGTCGCGCTTCTACGCAGGCGGCGCGCAGGGATGCAATATCCGCGCTCCACCAGTAAACCCGTCTCGATGGACCTCGCGACTTGACCCGGGGCATCGACGCGTCACAGACGCTCGTCATTGCCTCCGTGAGCCGTTCCGCTTCCAAGTCGACATCGTCCAGGGCATCCGGCATGGGCACCCACGCCTGGACGATAGCGGCCTCCTCCAGTAGCACCCGGTCCAGCCGCTTCAACGCCCACCTGGGGCGGTCCACCCTGACTGAAGGGTTGGAGGTCTGGGTACGAACCTCGAACCGGATGTACCGGTGGTCCGAGAGAGATTCCACCCCCTCAACAACCCTCCAGTCTAGCACCCTGGGTACGAGGGCAGGGCTGGCGAACGTGACGTCCACGATGGACTCGCCCTGCCAACGCACACAAGTGCTTACCGACCCCCGGTTTAGGACCGTGAGACCGACGGCGTCGACCAAACCCTCTAAGAGCACTCCTCTTGAGGAAGTGTGTGCACTACCCCATCTGGTGGACCACGAGTTAAAGTCCCCCAGGAGAAGAGCTGGGCAAGGTTGTGTGCGGTCCAGAAGGTCCCCAACCTCGCCCAGGAAGGACTCGAACTCGGAGTCCCGCCGGTTTGGCGAAAAGTACACCCCGACGACGACGATGTCCCTCCACATCACCGCGACGTAACCCATGCCACGGGCAATGACCTTAAGGGGTGGCACACACAGGTCATTCGATGGGATGATGGCAACGAGAGCCGCCGTGTCCACTATCCAATTACTCCGAGGTGGAATCCAGTAGGGCTCCGCCACCACAGCCACCTCAATTTCCCATTCTGCCAGTGACGCCACCAGCATGTCTTGCGCCGTACTGCAGTGGTTGCAGTTTATCTGCAGGAATCGGTGTCTAAGGTCGTAAGCCATTAGGGACACTCGATGTCGATGTCAATCTCATCCATCACTTCCCGGGAAGCCGCAGGGGCTTCGGAAGTGGCAGGACAGGCTGGAGCCGGATGTGTTGGTCCGACTGCAGCCTTCGTCTTTTTGGGCCTGGGGGCCTGGCAGGCCTTGGTGCCCACCTGATGACCCGCAGGTAGCTTGGCTGCCGCACACAGAGCGCAGTGTGAGGCTGCCGAGCAGTCGCTCGCCTTGTGGCCAGGCTTGGCGCACCTGTAGCAGAGGTCGCTACGGTCGACCTCTGACTTACACTGCACTCGGACGTGCCCCGTTTCGAGACAGCGGAAGCAGCGTCTCCCTCTGGGCTGCAATAATTTTACACTGGCTGACACCCAGCCAACCAGGAGACGGCCACTATCCGCTATCTTTTTAGCTGCAGTCACTGGACAGCGCACCCACGCAGCACCCATGCCGGATGAGGCTTGGCGGATGGTGCCGATCTTTATCGACTCCGTAGAGCAATCTCCAGCTTTGGCGATCGCCGCCGTTAACTCTTCGACGGTTACCGAATCGTCCAATCCTGAAATACGGATCTCCGCAGTGGTCACCGGACGGTGCACACGAACGCAATCCGAACCCAGGGTAGCCCTTATTTGCTCCGCCAATATGTCTGCTTTTTCTGCGCCCTCGACACCGGAAACCTCAAATATGCGGGCACCCGTGGCAGCCCTACGCGGTCGGAGTGCCGGAATCCCCAGGCCAACCCAGTCGATCTTGGACTTGGCCTCAGATAACGCCGTCGCGTAGGTCACCCCTCTCTTCTCTGCCTCCGGCTGCAACGTTATCACTACGGCTGCAGTCTTGGGAGCGCGCAACCTTGGCTTCCTCGGCAGTTTCTCCTTCTTTTCGGCGGCGGTCTGAGTCGACTTTTTGCTCGCCGCATGTTTCCCGTCTCTACCGACGCGCACCCACTCTCTAGATGGAGCGGTTGCTGACGGCGCGGCAGCTTTTGGCGGAGCAGCCTTTGACGCTCCGGTAATAGCTGGTGCTGGAGGGGCAAGAGTTGGAGGTGCCGGAGCACTCTTGGATTTCTTACCCCGTCTTTTGCCCTTCTTGGAGGGTACCTGTGGTGCTGGTAAAGCTGGCTCTACGGGTTCCAACGAGTCTTCTCGGGCCCTGTCCGCCGCTAAAGGCGGGCGAACACGTGGCGCGGGCGGGAGCCTCTCCTCCAGTGGAGCCAAGCGGGCACTAATCATTGTACCTAAGCTTATGAGCAGTGATCGCTTCAGCTCCTCTACATCTATTCCCTGTTGGGGTCGCGTCTCCGGGTAACTAACTTCCATATCCGAGTTAGGCTGGTTCTCGGCGCCTGGAGTCAGTGATCCACCACTCAGGGCCTTGGTTAGCTGTTCCCTCATAGAAGTCAGCTCCTTTCGAAGCTCAGCCATTTCACGCCTCAGTTTAGCGTTATCCGCCTGGAGAAGCCGGGTCTCCTCTGAGGCCGTGCGATGGCTGAGCTCCTCTACCACCTCTGTGACGCTGGCTGCGGCGTCATTTAGATAAGCCTGGAAACGGCCACATAACTTTTTGCTATTTTTCGCCACAAACCGGATGGTGTTAACATCGCCAGCGATGCGCTGGCTTAGTCCATGTGCAGACAGATCCTCTTCCTGGATATCAACACCTCCCATAACCGCTTCACTAGTACCCGTAGGCACTGTCTTTGACCGCTCCGAGTCTGTTGGGAACTTGAGCCTAAGCTCCCTAGCAGATGCAGCGGCCGCCACAATCTCTTTTTCAGCCTCCAGCCTCATCTGCTGCTTCTCCGTCTCAAGCAGCTGCTGCTTAGCCTGTGCAAGGCCGACATACTCTCCAGTGGACGGGGGACGGCCACGTCCTCGGACCTTGTTCATTGGAATGCCCGGAGATTGACCTCCCCATTCCTCGCCGCTAGAGCCATCACTATGTGGCCGTTTTTGCGCTTTTGTGCTGTCACGGCTAACAGCTGACCTATAGCCGGACACAGACACATTGTCGGCGCCTGAAGAGTCGGACAGATACAGCTGTCTTTCAAGACTCGACTCCTCACTGCGCAGCCTCTTTTCTTTGAGCTCCTCAGTGCTCAGGCGGTTTAGTCTCACAACCGCGACCGGGCTTCTTGAATTAGCTCTAGGCTTTTCCATCTCCGTTTCGGATCCATCGGACCCTTCCTCTGTCTTCTCGGACTTGCGTCCCTTCTCACGCCTACTACGTCTCTCTTTTCTCTCCTTCACTCTCTCCTTCTTCATCGTTTTTTGTTTTTATTTTTAGGTATTCCATAACATTCCCACGAGTATGGAACGAAACAAAAGTCCACCCGGGTAGTGCGTCCTTACCACGGGTAAGCCTTTATTTTGGTAACCCAAGAGGGGGGCGGCAGGTACCCTCCTGGGAGGCAGTAGTGACCGACACGACGAGCGAGGCGGACCATTCAGCGCACAAGCGGCACTGACTGGACCGTCCCGCCCGACACCCTGGCCGATCTTGAAGGCTTCGCGCTGCCATTCCGCTTGCCACACAGGGTTTTTTATTTAAAAGTGGTATGCTCCACTTTGTTTTTTATTGAGGTTGGCTCCTCGCGGCCCGGCCAATTAAGGCAAGACCTCCGGTCCCGAGCACGCTCAAGGGATAACGGGCCCTCACCCCCCTCACTTTCGCGAAGGGATCCCTAAGCTACGTGCACCGGCGCAATCAAGGCAAGCGCACCCCCACCATGTGTGTAGTGTAAGTGTTGTGTGGTGTATGTGTGTGTGATTGGCTCGGCCAAGCCGATGGTAAAAGCCCACCGACGAGGACGAACCAATGTGTGTGTGTGATATGTCGATGGTACCCCAAAGAGAACCACCGACAACAAGTGTATGTATAGTGTACCTACAATGCCGGACCATTGGCCAGCGCCGATCAATGGAAACGAGAAAGTTCTCTTCGATTGATCGACGCTGTTTCCACCCACGCCACGAGGAGGCTGTCCGACTGGTGGGCTACTGGTGGGCAACCTAACCTAACCTAACCTAACCCAACCTAACCTAACCTAACCTTTTTTTTTTTTTTTTTTTTTTTTTTTTTTTTTTTTTTTTTTTTTTTTTTTTTTTTTCACGTGAGGAAAATGCATTGAACTGCATCCCCACCGTCCCGGGGGCGGTGCGGTGGGGTATGTGGGGCTCTCCGGCCGTGAAGCGGCCGGCCTACCCACTAAAAAAAAAAAAACCTCACGATGTCCATTCTCGCCGCCATGTGCCAGGGGTAGCAGGACCGCTCGCGCTTAACTGCTACTACCCCCGACGACGGCTGGCCTCGGCAGGCCTCCTCTCAGAAAAACCCCTTGAAGGGGAAAAAATCCCTCGCGAGAGGCGGCGTGGACACGCCGCCGCCATCTCGGGCTCCTGTGCTGGCGACAGACCCCCCCGAGTCCGCCGCCACGAGCCGTTTAGGGTGGCAGGTGGTCATTCCTGACCACGCGCCTAGAGCGCTGAGGGCGCTGAGTCCCCCGCAGCAGCTCGCGTGCTCTCTCTTCGGCCTCTTTGACCGACATCACGGCTTCGCAGAATTGGCGCATTGCCTGCCAGGACTCATCGCTGCCGACCATGGCAGAAACCACGGCCGGCAACGAGAGATCGTGGCCAATCACTGCCATCAGATCCTGTCTTGGTTCCGCCCAAGCTGGGCAAATCTCCAGTGTATGTTGAGCGGTGTCACAACTGCAGCTGCAGTGGTGGCACCGCTCATTGTCCTCTCTTTGTATCCTACACAGGTACTTACCGAAGCAGCCGTGCCCGGTAAGCACCTGTGTAAGACGGAAGCTAATGGCCCCGTGGTCCCTATCAATCCACTCCAGCAGAACGGGCCGAATTGCATCTACTGTTATGCGGCCGTATCCCGGCCGCGCCAACCGCGACTCCCACTCCGCCATGAGAATCTGGCGAAGCTCTGCCCGGCGTCCCTCCACCTCCCTGGGCGCCGGGCGGTCGCCCCGACTTCGCGCCTCCTCGCGCCACTCGTAGAGCGACGCGAGGGATTTCGCCTCGAGATCCCACGGCGGAGATCCGGCGAGCACACGGGCCGCATCACCCGCTATGGTGCGGTATCCCCGCGTCACCCTGATGGCCATCAGCCTCTGCACTTGCAGAAGTTTGCCGATGACGCCATCAGGGATGTTCGCGGCCCACACCGGGGCACCGTAAAGCGCCATTGAGCGGATAACGCCCATGTAAAGTCGTCGCGTAGTGACGTTTGGTCCACCGATATTTGGCAGGAGCCTGGAAAGTGCCCCTGCCGCTCCCACCAACTTCGGCGCCAGCTTATCAAAGTGCGCTACGAAGGTCCATCTGCTATCCAAGATCAATCCTAAATATTTTAGAGTGGACCCAATCGGTATTCGGACTCCTCCAACGATCAGGTGGTAGTCGGGTGGCAGGCGAGTACGAGGGCCATGAAAACACATGGCCTCCGTCTTCCCCAAGGCCACCTCGAGACCCAATCGCCGGATTTTGTCCACCACGTGGGCCACCCCAGCCGTCGCCAGTATGGCTGCTTCGCGGAACGTCCTTCCTCTAGCGGTCACTAACGTGTCGTCAGCATAACAAGTCACGCTGAGGTTCCTGAGTAACGCGCCGCGAAGCACCCAGTCATATCCAAGGTTCCACAGGAGCGGCCCAAGGACCGACCCCTGTGGAACTCCACAGGTCATGCGCCACCGTTTGAATCCCGATTGGGTGTCGAAAACGACCTCTCTGTCAGTGAGGTAGGCCTCTACCGTCCTCCGTAAGTAATCCGGCACGCGATGGTACCGGAGAGCCTCCCGAATGCAAGTCCAAGGGAGAGTGTTGAAAGCGTTGGCGATGTCAAGAGACACCGCCAACAACACATCTCCCTCGGACACGGCCTCGTCCGCCAGCGACTTCACACGGAGGATCGCACCCACGGTCGACCGTTCCCTCCGAAACCCGAACTGGTTTGCCGAGAGATCCGGTCCAGTCCGAGTGAGGTGGCTGACGATGCGTGCAGCAATGATGCGCTCAAAGAGCTTGCACGCCTCGTCCAGCAGAACGATCGGCCGGTACGCCGACGGTGACTCCTCCGGCCTGCCCTCCTTTTTCAACAGCACGAGACTGCCAACTCTCCACCGAGCAGGAAATTCTCCCCGTTCGAAGCAAGCAGTGAACAACTTTCGTAGATGATCGCCCAGATGTCTCGAGGCCAGAACCAACGCGCGCCCCGGTATGCCATCAGGCCCAGGGGCGGTGTTCTTGGCACTGAGACGCCGGACGACCATCTTCAGTTCTGGAACTGTCACCTCTGTGGACTCCTCGTCCTCCTCTTCCGACATATGCTCTGCGGATGGTGGCGGAGCCATACTCGGCGGAACGTGCTCGTCCCTATGAGGGAAGAGCGTCGCGACGACTTCGGCAACAAGATTTGGCTCGAGCGTCTGCGTGAGAGGTGGTGCCCACGGTCTGAGCTTGCCCCTAGCCGTGCGGTAGGGGCGCCCCCACGGGTCCTCACTTAGCGACGCGAGCATCTCGTTACGGGCCCTATCCTTGGCAGCAGCGACTGCTGCCTGGAGAGCCTTCTTCCCTGCCCTATAGGCCTCGTAGAGCTGGGCCTCTACTGGTTCCACCTCGTCCAGTCCACGAGGGCGACCGTGTCGACGCCTCCGATGTCTCTGGTATTGGCGGCGCGCTGCTACGCAAGCGGCGCGTAGGGAGGCAATCTCCGCGCACCACCAGTACACTCGTCGCGAGCTAACTCGCGACTTGACCCGGGGCATCGACGCGTCACAGACGCTCGTCATTGCCCCCGTGAGCCGGTCCGCTTCCGAGTCAACATCGTCCAGGGCATCCGGCATGGGCACCCACGCCTGGACGATAGCGGCCTCCTCCAGTAGCACCCGGTCCAGCCGCTTCAACGCCCACCTGGGGCGGTCCACCCTGACTGAAGGGTTGGAGGTCTGGGTACGAATCTCGAACCGGATGTACCGGTGGTCCGAGAGAGATTCCACCCCCTCAACAACCCTCCAGTCTAGCACCCTGGGTACGAGGGCAGGGCTGGCGAACGTGACGTCCACGATGGACTCGCCCTGCCAACGCACACAAGTGCTTATCGACCCCCGGTTTAGGACCGTGAGACCGACGGCGTCGACCAAACCCTCTAAAAGCACTCCTCTTGAGGAAGTGTGTGCACTACCCCATCTGGTGGACCACGAGTTTAAGTCCCCCAGGAGAAGAGCTGGGCAAGGTTGTGTGCGGTCCAGAAGGTCCCCAACCTCGCTCAGGAAGGACTCGAACTCGGAGTCCCGCCGGTTTGGCGAAAAGTACACCCCGACGACGACGATGTCCCTCCACATCACCGCGACGTAACCCACGCCACGGGCAATGACTTTAAGGGGTGGCACACACAGGGCATTCGATGGGATGATGGCAACGAGAGCCGCCGTGTCCACTATCCAATTACTCCGAGGTGGAATCCAGTAGGGTTCCGCCACCACAGCCACCTCAATGTCCCATTCCGCTAGTGACGCCACCAGCATGTCCTGCGCTGAACTGCAGTGGTTGCAGTTTATCTGCAAGAATCGATGGTAAGGGTCGTTAGCCATTAGGGACACTCGATGTCAATATCCACCTCATCCATCGCCATCCATCGCCTCACGGCGGCCTTCCTCAGGCATCTGGGGGGGTCCCGGGATCGCTTAAGCGCACCGGAACCCTCCCGCCTTCGCCCCCCCAATCACTTAGGGGGGCCCTCTCCCGGGGGAGCCTGACAGAGGCTCAACCCCGCAGGGGAACGCCGTTTCGATCCACGCCTTGTAAAAGTGACGTGGAGCGAGACGGGGCCCCCTCGACGACACCACCCGCCGCACCGGCGGTGTCATCCCGGGCCGCTACCACGGGCACATCAACCCCAACGATGTACCCGCACGCAAGCCCGGCGCGGCGGCTAGCCAAGCTATGTGGCCCGCCGCCGCCTCCTTCGAGCGGGATCGGCTCTCTCCCGATCCCGCTCGGCGCTCTCCTTCTGGAGCATTACAGCCTCGCAGAAGGAGAGCGCTGCCTCCCAACCCTCCTCACTCTCCAGCATGGCAGCGACCAATGCTGGAGGGGACAGATCTCGCCCGATGACGTCGACCAGGACTCGACGCTCAGACTCCCACGCGGGGCAGTCTTCCAGCGTGTGCTGGGCGGAGTCCCGGTCGGAAGCGCAATGGTGGCACTGTGTCGTTTCCTCCCTCCCGATTCGGTTCAGATACTCACCGAAGCAACCGTGTCCGGTGAGTATCTGAGTCAATCTGTAGGTGACCTCGCCTTTTCTGCCGATCCAGGCCTCGAAGTTGGGCAGGACGGCACCGACAGCGCGTTGGCGCGCACAGCCCTGTCGTTCCAGCTGCGCGCGCCAGTCCCTCAAGGCCTGTCGGTGCGCGTCCCGCCGGAGCATTCCTTGCGCGGGTTCTAGCGCGTACCCCCCGTCTCCTCCACCCTGGTCGATGCCTCGCCGCGCGTCATAGACGGCGGCGTCCATCTTGGCCAGGATTTGGAAAGGGGGGGAACGGGCCAGAACCGTCGCCGCCTCGAACGAAATCGTTCGGTAGCCTCGCACGATCCGCATGGCCATTAGCCGCTGCAGGCTCCTTAACAGAGCTCCGCAGCGGCAGGACCTCGTGAGGTCGTTGGACCACACGGGGGCCCCGTACAAGGCCACGGATCGTATGACGCCACCGTAGAGGCGGCGAACTCCTTCCCGCGGTCCCCCGAGGTTGGGCAGCAGGCGATGTAACGCACCTGCTATCCTGCGCGCTCGGGGGATCAGGCGCACGAAATGCTCCTCGAAACTCCATCGGCTGTCCAGGGTGAGGCCTAGGTACTTGATGTACCGCCCCACCTGGACTTCGGCGTCACCTACACGGATTCGCGAGTTGGGGGGTTCCTGGCCTCGTCTGAGGCGGTGGAACCATAGCGCCTCGCACTTGTGAGGCGCTATCTCTAGGCCCAGCTCGCGAATCGCCCGCACGACACATGCCACCCCCAGCTCGGCAAGCCTGAGCGTTCGCCCGAAGTCAGCGCCGGTGGCGACAACAAGAGTGTCATCCGCATAGCAGACGACACTCACGTCACCGGGAAGACTGGTGCGAAGGACCGCATCATATGCGAGGTTCCATAGCAGGGGGCCCAAAACGGACCCCTGCGGAACCCCGCACGTAATCTCCCGTTCTGTCTCCGTCCCGTTTCGACCGGTAATCCTGACGCGTCTGTCGCGAAGGTAGGCCCCGATGATTGCCCGCAGGTAGGGAGGCACGCCGTGATAAACCAGTGCCTCCCTAATTGCCTGCCACGGGAGGGTTCCGAAAGCGTTGGCGGGGGGCGCAGCCGCGAATGCAGCTCGCCAGCTCCTCCAGGTATGCCTCGAAAACAGCGAGGCCGCTGTTAGGGGAGATATAGCAGCCCACCATGGCCGTGGACCCCCACTCCACGGCCACGTAACCCGGCCCTTTTGCTAAGAGGGAGCAATGGAGGTTGTCACCCCCCGCCCAATAAATGCTGACCAAGCCCAAGTCGTCCCCGAACCACCTAGGGTTGTCCGGGACGGAGTAGGGCTCGGCGACTACCGCCAGGCCAACCGACCACTCCGCGAGCGTTTGGAGCAGGAGATCCTGCGCCGCTCGGCGGTGGTTCAGGTTGGCCTGCAGCACACGGACGTGGGGAGACATTACGAGGTCTCCATTACTACCTCACTCCCCTGGGCCGGGGAAGGGGGCTGGACTGGCCCCTTCTTCTTTTTGTTTTTGGGCGGGGAGCACCTCTTGGTCCCCAGCCGGTGGTCGGCGGCCCGCCCTAGGTCCGCGCAGACCGGGCAATGGGGGGCGGACGCTGTGCAATGACGGGCAATGTGCCCCGTCTCACCGCACCTGTAACAGCGTCCGCTCCTGTCCACGGTGTTGGGGCACTTTACTCTGACGTGCCCCAACTCGAGGCACTGGTAACACTGCAACGGCCGTGCTGCCAGTGCCTCTACTCTTGCCGCGGTCCAACCTATCCGCACCCGCCCTTGGGCGGCCACCTTTCTGACGGCCCCGACCGGGCAGCGGACCCAAGCTGTCCCCAAGCGTGATGGGGCGGTGCGGATCTCCCCGATCTTGATATCGGTCGGGGAGCATCCGCCCGCCTCGGCGATCGCCGCCGTGACGTCCGCGGGGGTGATGGACTCGTCTAGGTCCATCACCCGCAAGTCGCCCATTTTACACGGGCGCGAGATGAGCGCGCCCGTGTCGGCGAGGGCCTCCCGCATCTTCTCCGCCAGGGCGTCGGCCTTGGAGGAGCTCTCGGGACCGGGGACCTCCAATAGGAGAGCCCCGGTGGCCGCCTTCCTCTGCCTTACGCCCCCCACGATGCCAAGGTCCGCTAGTTTGATGCGGGCCTTGGCGGCTGTCATCACTGCAGCGATCGTGGTCTCGGCGCCTTCAGGCACCGTGACCACAACCGCCGCACATGTGGGGGGTTTGGGCTGCCCCTTCTTTTTTTGAGGAGTGGGGGTGGCCTGGGTCCGTGTAGGAGCAGCGACCCGTTGTTTGGCACGGGCGGCCGCCTTTCGGCCGACCACCGTTGCCCAGGTGCCGCTCTGCGCCCCCACCCGCTCCGTCGACGGCCCCGCCAAAGCTGGAGCTGGCGGGGCCTGTGTTGAAGCCGTTCCCCTCTGCGCCCGCCTTTTCCTCTTTCTTTGGGACTTAGTCAGCGTCGCCTGGGGAATTTCCCCCTCTCGACGCTGACCCTGTCCCAGGGGAGGTCTTCGTCCCATCTCGGGGAAGAGACGGCCCATAAGCTCGGACTGAAAACGGGCGTACTCTCGGTCCATAATGGCCGAGAGCTGGCTCCAGTCCGAGCTTGGTTGGGGGGCGGACGCCGTCAGCCGAGGTGTCGGCGCGGGCGCCCCCCTTTGTGGACCGTCTCGTCCCTTTTTCGCTCTTGCCGATGTCGGCGCTGTCGGGGCGGGCAAACCTCTCCGAGACGTCGCGGCCGTGGGATGAGAGGCACCCCCTCCCCTCCGAAGCTCCGCCAACTCGCTGGCCAGCACCTCGATGCGGGCGTAGAGCTGGTCGATCAGGGAACGAGTTCTCTCGTTCTCCCGATCCCGAGTCTCCGCCCTCACGCACAGTTCTGATGCGCAGGCCTTTAAGGTGGCGAAGGCGGACCGAACGGACTTCACCACTTCCGCCTTGGAGCTCTTCGGCTTATCGACCGTCTTCTCTACGGCCGATAGACAGGAGAAGAGCTCCGAGCCGATGTCGGCAGACGCTCGTTCACCGATTCCCGTTTCAGCGGCCGGTTGCGTCGCTTCCTGCTCCACGCTGGCGTCGTCCGCTTTCCTCCTTCTGATCACCATGGGCCTCCCGTCATCATCGGCAGGACGCTGTGGTTTGCGCTTTCGCGCCCGCAGAGTTCCGCCGATGGAGGATGAGATAGAGACGCCGGACATAGCGTCGCTGTCCCCATCATTCCCCCTCCCGGCCCTAAGCCTCGGGCAAGGAGTGCCTGGTCTAGCAAATCGCAAGACCAGGCTCTCCTCCGAGGTCGTCCTTGAATGAGACCGGGAGCGAACGAAACTCGCCCCCGACCTCCTTGTGTCAAATCCAGTGGTGGGATCATCGACCGCACAAGATGTTTGTGTGGTCGGAACATCCACCGTCTCCTCCTTGTCATCTCCGGTACGCGACTGAGGCCGCGAGGCAGTGTTGGCCCCCCCCGTATACGTGGGGCCAGCCGCCCTGAAAAGGGCAGCACGGGATTCCCCAGCAATGTTGCTGGGACCCGCCCGGGGATCATTTTCGCACTGCTTCTTCATATTGGTTTTTTGTCCAGTTAACGTCTGGGACCCGACGTTGATGCCCTTGGGGCCGACCTTGGGGCGACGGACAAGGCAACCCCTTGTCCGTCGCCCTGGCCCACAACTACGGATCCGAGGCTACACAAGCCTCGGATGCGCTGCACAACGTGTGCCACTCCCGCCGTCGCCAGAATGGCTGCTTCACGGTGCGTTCTCCCCCTGGCAGTAACGAGCGTGTCGTCGGCGTAGCACGTCACGCCAAGGTTTGGAAGAAAGGCACCGCGAAGCACCCAGTCATAACCAATGTTCCACAGGAGTGGACCGAGGACCGACCCCTGTGGAACGCCGCAGGTCATGCGCCACCGCCGCCACCCATCCTGCGTCTCGTAGGCGATCATCCTCTCGGACAAATACGTGCGGTGTTCTTAGCACTGAGACGCCGGACGACCATCTTAATCTCCGCGGTTGTTACTTCTAGGGAGCCCTCCTCCTCCTGGGTCGTTGGCTCCGAGGGTGGTGGAGGAGCCATGTGCGGTGGAATGTGGTCTTCCCTCTGCGGGAAGAGCACCGCGACGACCTCCGAGACGAAATGTGGCTCGAGCGTCTGAGTTAACGGAGGAGCCCACGGTTTGAGCTTGTCCCTAGCCAAACGGTAGGGACGCCCCCATGGGTCCTCACTCAAAGACGCGAGCATTTCGTCCCTTGCACGGTCCTTAGCGGCTGCAATGGCCGCTTTCAGGGCCTCCTTGGCGGATTTGTAGGCGGCGTGCAGCCGATCTCCCACAGGGTCCACGTCATCCGGCGAATACGGGCGACCGCGTCGATGACTCCGATGTCGGGAGTACGGGCGTCGCGCTTCTACGCAGGCGGCGCGCAGGGATGCAATATCCGCGCTCCACCAGTACACCCGTCTCGATGGACCTCGCGACTTGACCCGGGGCATCGACGCGTCACAGACGCTCGTCATTGCCTCCGTGAGCCGTTCCGCTTCCAAGTCGACATCGTCCAGGGCATCCGGCATGGGCACCCACGCCTGGACGATAGCGGCCTCCTCCAGTAGCACCCGGTCCAGCCGCTTCAACGCCCACCTGGGGCGGTCCACCCTGACTGAAGGGTTGGAGGTCTGGGTACGAATCTCGAACCGGATGTACCGGTGGTCCGAGAGAGATTCCACCCCCTCAACAACCCTCCAGTCTAGCACCCTGGGTACGAGGGCAGGGCTGGCGAACGTGACGTCCACGATGGACTCGCCCTGCCAACGCACACAAGTGCTTACCGACCCCCGGTTTAGGACCGTGAGACCGACGGCGTCGACCAAACCCTCTAAGAGCACTCCTCTTGAGGAAGTGTGTGCACTACCCCATCTGGTGGACCACGAGTTTAAGTCCCCCAGGAGAGAGCTGGGCAAGGTTGTGTGCGGTCCAGAAGGTCCCCAACCTCGCCCAGGAAGGACTCGAACTCGGAGTCCCGCCGGTTTGGCGAAAAGTACACCCCGACGACGACGATGTCCCTCCACATCACCGCGACGTAACCCACACCACGGGCAATGACCTTAAGGGGTGGCACACACAGGTCATTCGATGGGATGATGGCAACGAGAGCCGCCGTGTCCACTATCCAATTACTCCGAGGTGGAATCCAGTAGGGCTCCGCCACCACAGCCACCTCAATTTCCCATTCTGCCAGTGACGCCACCAGCATGTCTTGCGCCGTACTGCAGTGGTTGCAGTTTATCTTCAGGAATCGGTGTCTAAGGTCGTAAGCCATTAGGGACACTCGATGTCGATATCAATCTCATCCATCACTTCCCGGGAAGCCGCAGGGGCTTCGGAAGTGGCAGGACAGGCTGGAGCCGGATGTGTTGGTCCGACTGCAGCCTTCGTCTTTTTGGGCCTGGGGGCCTGGCAGGCCTTGGTGCCCACCTGATGACCCGCAGGTAGCTTGGCTGCCGCACACAGAGCGCAGTGTGAGGCTGCCGAGCAGTCGCTCGCCTTGTGGCCAGGCTTGGCGCACCTGTAGCAGAGGTCGCTACGGTCGACCTCTGACTTACACTGCACTCGGACGTGCCCCGTTTCGAGACAGCGGAAGCAGCGTCTCCCTCTGGGCTGCAATAATTTTACACCGGCTGACACCCAGCCAACCAGGAGACGGCCACTATCCGCTATCTTTTTAGCTGCAGTCACTGGACAGCGCACCCACGCAGCACCCATGCCGGATGAGGCTTGACGGATGGTGCCGATCTTTATCGACTCCGTAGAGCAATCTCCAGCTTTGGCGATCGCCGCCGTTAACTCTTCGACGGTTACCGAATCGTCCAATCCTGAAATACGGATCTCCGCAGTGGTCACCGGGCGGTGCACACGAACGCAATCCGAACCCAGGGTAGCCCTTATTTGCTCCGCCAATATGTCTGCTTTTTCTGCGCCCTCGACACCGGAAACCTCAAATATGCGGGCTCCCGTGGCAGCCCTACGCGGTCGGAGTGCCGGAATCCCCAGGCCAACCCAGTCGATCTTGGACTTGGCCTCAGATAACGCCGTCGCGTAGGTCACCCCTCTCTTCTCTGCCTCCGGCTGCAACGTTATCACTACGGCTGCAGTCTTGGGAGCGCGCAACCTTGGCGTCCTCGGCAGTTTATCCTTCTTTTCGGCGGCGGTCTGAGTCGACTTTTTGCTCGCCGCACGTTTCCCTCCTTTACCGACGCGCACCCACTCTCTAGATGGAGCGGTAGCTGACGACGTGGCAGTTTTTGGCGGAGCAGCCTTTGACGCTCCGGTAATAGCTGGTGCTGGAGGGGCAAGAGTTGGAGCTGCCGGAGCACTCTTTGTTTTCTTACCCCGTCCTTTGCCCTTCTTGGAGGGTACCTGTGGTGCTGGTAAAGCTGGCTCCACGGGTTCCACCGAGGCTTCTCGGGCTCTATCCGCCGCTAAAGGCGGGCGCACACGTGGCGCGGGCGGGAGCCTCTCCTCCAGTGGAGCCAAGCGGGCACTTATCATTGTACCTAAGCTTATAAGCAGTGATCGCTTCAGCTCCTCTACGTCTATTCCCTGTTGGGGTCGCGTCTCCGGATAACTTACTTCCATATCCGAGATAGGCTGGTTCTCGACGCCTGGAGTCAGTGATCCACCACTCAGGGCCTTGGTTAGCTGTTCCCTCATAGATGTCAGCTCCTTTCGAAGTTCAGCCATTTCACGCCTCAGTTTAGCGTTATCCGCCTGGAGAAGCCGGGTCTCCTCTGAAGCCGTGCGATGGCTGAGCTCCTCTACCACTTGTGTGACGCTGGCTGCGGCGTCATTTAGGTAGGCCTGGAAACGGCCACATAGCTTCTTACTATTTTTCGCCACAAACCTGATGGTGTTGACATCACCAGCGATGCGCTGGCTTAGTCCAAGGGTAGAAGAATCCTCTTTCTGGGTATTGACACCTCCCATAAACGCTTCACTAGCACCCGTAGGCACTGTTGTCGACCGCTCCGAGTTTGTTGGGAACTTGAGCCTAAGCTCCCTAGCAGATGCAGCGGCCGCCACAATCTCTTTTTCAGCCTCCAGCCTCATCTGCTGCTTCTCCGTCTCAAGCAGCTGCTGTTTAGCCTGTGCAAGGCCGACATACTCTCCAGTAGACGGGGGGCGGCCACGTCCTCGGACCTTGTTCGTTGGTATGGCCGGAGATTTGCCTCCCCATTCCTCGCCACTAGAGCCATCACTATGTGGCCGTTTTTGCGCTTTTGCGCTGTCACGGCTAACGGCTGACCTATAGCCGGACACAGACATATTGTCGGCGCTTGATGAGTCGGACAGATACAGCTGTCTTTCAAGACTCGACTCCTCACTGCGCAGCCTCTTTTCTTTGAGCTCCTCAGTGCTCAGGCGGTTTAGTCTCACAACCGCGACCGGGCTTCTTGAATTAGCTCTAGGCTTTTCCATCTCCGTTTCGGATCCATCGGACCCTTCCTCTGTCTTCTCGGACTTGCGTCCCTTCTCACGCCTACTACGTCTTTCTTTTCTCTCCTTCACTCTCTCCTTTTCTTCATCGTTTTTTGTTTTTATTTTTAGGTATTCCATAACATTGCCGCTTCAATAACATAACAAACCGCCGCGATTGGGCATCGCACCCAGGCTGTGCCCATTCCAGATGGGCCGCAGCGTATGGGACCTGTCTTCACAGCATCGACATGGCAATTACCATCTCGAGCAACTGCAGCCACGAGCTCTTCGGTAGTGACAGAGTCATCTAGCCCCGAGACTCGGATCTCCGCAGTTGCAACCGGTCGATGCACTTTAGCTACCACTGGACCTAGGTGCTCTTGTAGTTTAGCGGCCAATGCGTCTGCCATGTCACCACTAGTTGCCCCGGGAACCTCGAGAATTCGAGCTCCGGTGGCTGTCTTTCTGCAACGAACCCCGTTGGGAATGCCGAGACTGGGCAAATCAAGCTTTGCCTTTGCATCCGATAGGATTTTAGCGTATGTAACGCCCTGCTTCTCGCCCTCTGGTAGCAGTGTGATCACCACCCCGGTGGATTTAGGCGTACGTACCCTCTTGGGAGATGACTTTGTTTTCTTTGGCATCGCCGCCCTACCATTTTTGCCAACAGCAGTCCACTCAGAACGAGTTGACGTGGGCACTTTGGCACTGGCGGAAGCCGGACGAGTTGAAGCAGAGGGAGTCGGAGCTGAAACTTCCGGATTGTTCTTCTTGGTTTTCTTACCTCTCTGCTTCTTCTTCTTCTTCTCTTGCGGTGCCGTTGGCACCGTTACACCTGTAGTTGACTGCGTCCTTTCAGCCGCAGTGTATCTTGCCCGATCATTGCCTGTGAACCTGAAGGTTCAGTCTCAGCAGCAGCCTGTTGCAACTCCTGGAGATGCTTCTGTGCCTTCTCCAGGCCAGTACGGTCACCTCTGGTAGGCGGGTTATCCTTCTTTTTGGCGACAGGTTTCGCCTTGGAAGGGGTCTGCCCGCTATCTTCACCATCGCTTGATGGCCGCTGTCGCTTTTCCGCCTTTTTATCGACCGCGTTGTTAGAAGACACGTCTGACGGTGCCACAACCATGGTCCTGCTATCAAGATCGGACATTTGATTCGGCTCACTGTGTCGACTTCGACTCCTTTCTCTATCGAGAGGCAATCGATCAAGTTTTATGACCGCCTCCTTAAACCCTTCTGGTTTGTTTTCGCCTTGTTCCGGCCGAACGGATTCAGACCGGCTCCTACTGGTAGCGCTTCTGGTCATTCGTCTTTCAGCCTGCGCCGCCTGGCCCTCCTGGCTCTCACTAGAACTTTGAGGTGCTAGCTCTACCTGCACTGTTCCATCACCAGGTCTTTTCAAACCCCCGCTGGCTTCCTGAGCCATCTCCCACTCATCTCCACTATCCTGTCCACTCTTGCAATAGTTGCCCCCTCCGTATACTACGGGGCAGCACGCCGAAGCGTGACGGGATTCCCCTCCTGAGGAGGGACCCGCCCGGAGAATATTTGCCATTGCCGTCGTTTCCATTTTTTTTTTGTGTTTGGTGCTGATCCACAGCTTCGTGTGTATAACCTACGCTACACGTGCTCTAGCCGATTAAGGCAAGAGCACCCTCCAATATGTATAGTGTATGTGTGTGTGTGATGTATGTGTGTGTGATTGGTTCGCCCAAGCCGATGGTAAAAGACCATCGACGAGGACGAACCAATGCGTGTGTGTGTGTGTGTGTGATGTGTATGTATAGTGTACCTACTATGTCAGACCATTGGCCAGCGCCGATCAATGGAAAAGAGAAACTTCTCTTCGATTGATCGACGCTGTTTCCACCCACGCCACGAGGAGGCTGTCCAACTGGTGGGCAACCTAACCTAACCTAACCTAACCTTTTTTTTTTTTTTTTTTTTTTTGTATGTGGGGCTCTCCGGCCGTGAAGCGGCCGGCCTACCCACTAAAAACCTCACGGCGGCCTTCCTCAGGCGTCTGGGGGGGTCCCGGGATCGCTTAAGCGCACCGGCTGTCCAGGGTGAGGCCTAGGTACTTGATGTACCGCCCCACCTGGACTTCGGCGTCACCTACACGGATTCGCGAGTTGGGGGGTTCCTGGCCTCGTCTGAGGCGGTGGAACCATAGCGCCTCGCACTTGTGAGGCGCTATCTCTAGGCCCAGCTCGCGAATCGCCCGCACGACACATGCCACCCCCAGCTCGGCAAGCCTGAGCGTTCGCCCGAAGTCAGCGCCGGTGGCGACAACGAGAGTGTCATCCGCATAGCAGACGACACTCACGTCACCGGGAAGACTGGTGCGAAGGACCGCATCATATGCGAGGTTCCATAGCAGGGGGCCCAAGACGGACCCCTGCGGAACCCCGCACGTGATCTCCCGTTCCGTCTCCGTCCCGTTTCGACCGGTAATCCTGACGCGTCTGTCGCGAAGGTAGGCCCCGATGATTGCCCGCAAGTAGGGAGGCACGCCGTGATAAACCAGTGCCTCCCTAATTGCCTGCCACGGGAGGGTTCCGAATGCGTTGACGATGTCCAGGGACACCGCCAGCGCAACCCCCCCTGAACGGACTGCCGATTCCGAAAGGGAGCGGACGAGGCGGACAGCGTCCACGGTCGACCGCCCCGGCCGGAATCCGAACTGGCAGTCCGACAAATCTGGGCCTACTCGCGACAGGTGCCCGCTGATACGATTGGAGATAACTCTTTCGAAGAGCTTCCCCGTCTCGTTCAGCAGGCATATCGGTCGAAACGACGACGGAGACTCGGCGGTCCTTCCCTCCTTCCTCAGGAGCACCAGTCTCGCTGACTTCCACTCGAGGGGGAACACGGATAGGCGGAGGCAGTCGTTGAAGAGCTGCCTCAGCCGGTTCCCTAAGACCTTCAGAGCCAGCACAAGCACCCTGCCCGGAACACCATCCGGGCCGGGTGCGGTGGAGCGGGATGCCAGCCGCCTAACGGCTAGCTCGAGCTCGGCCCCCGTCACCCCCAGATCGTCGGACCAAAGATCTCGATCCGGCGACAAGGGAGGGTGACTGGAGGGACTGTCCTGGACCCTTGGGAAGAGTGTTGCTACGACTCTCCCCACGAAGTTGGGGTCCAGGGTTTCCGTCAACGGAGGGACCCACGGTCTGAGCTTGCCCAGTACCATCTTGTACGGGCGCCCCCATGGATCCCTATCCAGTCCCTCCACGAGCTCATTACCCCTTCCAGCCCTAAGCCTCGGGCAAGGAGTGCCTGGTCTAGCAAATCGCAAGACCAGGCTCTCCTCCGAGGTCGTCCTTGAATGAGACCGGGAGCGAACGAAACTCGCCCCCGACCTCCTTGTGTCAAATCCAGTGGTGGGATCATCGACCGCACAAGATGCTTGTGTGGTCGGAACATCCACCGTCTCCTCCGTGTCTACTCCGGTACGCGACCGAGGCCGCGAGGCAGTGTTGGCCCCCCCCGTATACGTGGGGCCAGCCGCCCTGGAAAGGGCAGCACGGGATTCCCCAGCAATGTTGCTGGGGAACCCGCCCGGGGATTTGTTTCGCACTGCTGTTTTTTCATTTTGTTTTTTTGTCCAGTTATCGTCTGGGACCCGACGTTAGTGCCCTTGGGGTCGACCTCCGCGCCGACCATACATCCCCTCGCCAGGCACCAGAGCTTGGGATTTACGGATTTTTTAAAGTGGTTTACTCCACGCGGTCCCTTGGGACCCCCGTTCCTCTCCGTTGAGGGTTACGGGTTGGGCCGATCGGGGGGGTTTACAACCCCTGATCCGTCGCCCCTTACATGGGTCAGGCCGAACGGAAGGGTTTATAACCGCAATCCGTCGCCCCTTCCCAAAGCTACCACCCCGGGCCAAGCCGATCGGGGGGGTTGACAACCCCTTGTCCGTCGCCCTGGCCCACAACTACCACCTAGGGTAGGCCGAACGGGGGGGTTCATAACCCCTAGTCCGTCGCCCCTCCCTTAATCCACCATCGGTTGGGCCGAACGGGGGGGTTCATAACCCCTGGTCCGTCGCCCCTAACTCGCCATCACTTGCACGTCCACTCTGCCCTCTGCTATTCAGAGGGACAGGCGGAGCGCCCTCCGGGGACCACTTCGCTTCACTACAGGCTGGATTGCCTGCAGCTACTGAGCCCCCCCGCCACGACAAGGCGTGGTCCCATGGGGGGGAACCTTTTTTTTTTTTTTTTTTTTTTGTTCGTGAGGAAAATGCATTGAACTGCATCCCCACCGTCCTGGGGGCGGAGCGGTGGGGTATGTGGGGCTCTCCGGCCGTGAAGCGGCCGGCCTACCCACTAAAAACCTCACGGCGGCCTTCCTCAGGCATATGGGGGGGTCCCGGGATCGCTTAAGCGCACCGGAACCCTCCTGCCTTCGCCCCCCCAATTACTTAGGGGGGCCCTCTCCCGGGGGAGCCTGACAGAGGCTCAACCCCGCAGGGGAACGCCGTTTCGATCCACGCCTTACAAAAGTGACGTGGAGCGAGACGGGGCCCCCTCGACGACACCACCCGCCGCACCGGCGGTGTCATCCCGGGCCGCTACCACGGGCACATCAACCAAACGATGTACCCGCACGCAAGCCCGGCGCGGCGGCTAGCCAAGCTATGTGGCCCGCCGCCGCCTCCTTCGAGCGGGATCGGCTCTCTCCCGATCCCGCTCGGCGCTCTCCTTCTGGAGCATTACTGCCTCGCAGAAGGAGAGCGCTGCCTCCCAACCCTCCTCACTCTCCAGCATGGCAGCGACCAATGCTGGAGGGGACAGATCTCGCCCGATGACGTCGACCAGGACTCGACGCTCAGACTCCCACGCGGGGCAGTCTTCCAGCGTGTGCTGGGCGGAGTCCCGGTCGGAAGCGCAATGGTGGCACTGTGTCGTTTCCTCCCTCCCGATTCGGTTCAGATACTCACCGAAGCAACCGTGTCCGGTGAGTATCTGAGTCAATCTGTAGGTGACCTCGCCTTTTCTGCCGATCCAGGCCTCGAAGTTGGGCAGGACGGCACCGACAGCGCGTTGGCGCGCACAGCCCTGTCGTTCCAGCTGCGCGCGCCAGTCCCTCAAGGCCTGTCGGTGCGCGTCCCGCCGGAGCATTCCTTGCGCGGGTTCTAGCGCGTACCCCCCGTCTCCTCCACCCTGGTCGATGCCTCGCCGCGCGTCATAGACGGCGGTGTCCATCTTGGCCAGGATTTGGAAAGGGGGGGAACGGGCCAGAACCGTCGCCGCCTCGAACGAAATCGTCCGGTAGCCTCGTACGATCCGCATGGCCATTAGCCGCTGCAGGCTCCTCAACAGAGCTCCGCAGCGGCAGGACCTCGTGAGGTCGTTGGACCACACGGGGGCCCCGTACAGCGCCACGGATCGCATGACGCCACCGTAGAGGCGGCGAACTCCTTCCCGCGGTCCCCCGAGGTTGGGCAGCAGGCGATGTAGCGCACCTGCTATCCTGCGCGCTCGGGGGACCAGGCGCACGAAATGCTCTTCGAAGCTCCATCGGCTGTCCAGGGTGAGGCCTAGGTACTTGATGTACCGCCCCACCTGGACTTCGGCGTCACCTACACGGATTCGCGAGCTGGGGGGTTCCTGGCCTCGTCTGAGGCGGTGGAACCATAGCGCCTCGCACTTGTGAGGCGCTATCTCTAGGCCCAGCTCGCGAATCGCCCGCACGACACATGCCACCCCCAGCTCGGCAAGCCTGAGCGTTCGCCCGAAGTCAGCGCCGGTGGCGACAACGAGAGTGTCATCCGCATAGCAGACGACACTCACGTCACCGGGAAGACTGGTGCGAAGGACCGCATCATATGCGAGGTTCCATAGCAGGGGGCCCAAGACGGACCCCTGCGGAACCCCGCACGTGATCTCCCGTTCCGTCTCCGTCCCGTTTCGACCGGTAATCCTGACGCGTCTGTCGCGAAGGTAGGCCCCGATGATTGCCCGCAAGTAGGGAGGCACGCCGTGATAAACCAGTGCCTCCCTAATTGCCTGCCACGGGAGGGTTCCGAAAGCGTTGACGATGTCCAGGGACACCGCCAACGCAACCCCCCCTGAACGGACTGCCGATTCCGAAAGGGAGCGGACGAGGCGGACAGCGTCCACGGTCGACCGCCCCGGCCGGAATCCGAACTGGCAGTCCGATAGATCTGGGCCTACCCGCGACAGGTGCCCGCTGATACGATCGGAGAACCTTTTTTTTTTTTTTTGTTCGTGAGGAAAATGCATTGAACTGCATCCCCACCGTCCTGGGGGCGGAGCGGTGGGGTATGTGGGGCTCTCCGGCCGTGAAGCGGCCGGCCTACCCACTAAAAACCTCACGGCGGCCTTCCTCAGGCATCTAGGGGGGTCCCGGGATCGCTTAAGCGCACCGGAACCCTCCAGCCTTCGCCCCCCCAATTACTTAGGGGGGCCCTCTCCCGGGGGAGCCTGGCAGAGGCTCAACCCCGCAGGGGAACGCCGTTTCGATCCACGCCGTGTAAAGATGGCGCGGAGCGAGACGGGGCCCCCTCGACGACACCACCCGCCGCACCGGCGGTGTCATCCCGGGCCGCTACCACGGGCACATCAACCCCAACGATGTACCCGCACGCAAGCCCGGCGCGGCGGCTAGCCAAGCTATGTGGCCCGCCGCCGCCTCCTTCGAGCGGGATCGGCTCTCTCCCGATCCCGCTCGGCGCTCTCCTTCTGGAGCATTACTGCCTCGCAGAAGGAGAGCGCTGCCTCCCAACCCTCCTCACTCTCCAGCATGGCCGCGACCAATGCTGGAGGGGACAGATCTCGCCCGATGACGTCGACCAGGACTCGACGCTCAGACTCCCACGCGGGGCAGTCTTCCAGCGTGTGCTGGGCGGAGTCCCGGTCGGAAGCGCAATGGTGGCACTGTGTCGTTTCCTCCCTCCCGATTCGGTTCAGATACTCACCGAAGCAACCGTGTCCGGTGAGTATCTGAGTCAATCTGTAGGTGACCTCGCCTTTTCTGCCGATCCAGGCCTCGAAGTTGGGCAGGACGGCACCGACAGCGCGTTGGCGCGCACAGCCCTGTCGTTCCAGTTGCGCGCGCCAGTCCCTCAAGGCCTGTCGGTGCGCGTCCCGCCGGAGCATTCCTTGCGCGGGTTCTAGCGCGTACCCCCCGTCTCCTCCACCCTGGTCGATGCCTCGCCGCGCGTCATAGACGGCGGCGTCCATCTTGGCCAGGATTTGGAAAGGGGGGGAACGGGCCAGAACCGTCGCCGCCTCGAACGAAATCGTCCGGTAGCCTCGTATGATCCGCATGGCCATTAGCCGCTGCAGGCTCCTCAACAGAGCTCCGCAGCGGCAGGACCTCGTGAGGTCGTTGGACCACACGGGGGCCCCGTACAGCGCCACGGATCGTATGACGCCACCGTAGAGGCGGCGAACTCCTTCCCGCGGTCCCCCGAGGTTGGGCAGCAGGCGATGTAACGCACCTGCTATCCTGCGCGCTCGGGGGACCAGGCGCACGAAATGCTCCTCGAAACTCCATCGGCTGTCCAGGGTGAGGCCTAGGTACTTGATGTACCGCCCCACCTGGACTTCGGCGTCACCTACACGGATTCGCGAGTTGGGGGGTTCCTGGCCTCGTCTGAGGCGGTGGAACCATAGCGCCTCGCACTTGTGAGGCGCTATCTCTAGGCCCAGCTCGCGAATCGCCCGCACGACACATGCCACCCCCAGCTCGGCAAGCCTGAGCGTTCGCCCGAAGTCAGCGCCGGTGGCGACAACGAGAGTGTCATCCGCATAGCAGACGACACTCACGTCACCGGGAAGACTGGTGCGAAGGACCGCATCATATGCGAGGTTCCATAGCAGGGGGCCCAAAACGGACCCCTGCGGAACCCCGCACGTAATCTCCCGTTCTGTCTCCGTCCCGTTTCGACCGGTAATCCTGACGCGTCTGTCGCGAAGGTAGGCCCCGATGATAGCCCGCAGGTAGGGAGGCACGCCGTGATAAACCAGTGCCTCCCTAATTGCCTGCCACGGGAGGGTTCCGAAAGCGTTGACGATGTCCAGGGACACCGCCAGCGCAACCCCCCCTGAACGGACTGCCGATTCCGAAAGGGAGCGGACGAGGCGGACAGCGTCCACGGTCGACCGCCCCGGCCGGAATCCGAATTGGCAGTCCGATAGATCTGGGCCTACTCGCGACAGGTGCCCGCTGATACGATCGGAGATAACTCTTTCGAAGAGCTTCCCCGTCTCGTTCAGCAGGCATATCGGTCGAAACGACGACGGAGACTCGGCGGTCCTTCCCTCCTTCCTCAGGAGCACCAGTCTCGCTGACTTCCACTCGAGGGGGAACACGGATAGGCGGAGGCAGTCGTTGAAGAGCTGCCTCAGCCGGTTCCCTAAGACCTTCAGAGCCAGCACAAGCACCCTGCCCGGAACACCATCCGGGCCGGGTGCGGTGGAGCGGGATGCCAGCCGCCTAACGGCCAGCTCGAGCTCGGCCCCCGTCACCCCCAGATCGTCGGACCAAAAATCTCGATCCGGCGACAAGGGAGGGTGACTGGAGGGACTGTCCTGGACCCTTGGGAAGAGTGTTGCTACGACTCTCCCCACGAAGTTGGGGTCCAGGGTTTCCGTCAACGGAGGGACCCACGGTCTGAGCTTGCCCAGTACCATCTTGTACGGGCGCCCCCATGGATCCCTATCCAGTCCCTCCACGAGCTCGTTCCAGGACCGCTCCTTGGCCTCAGCGATTGCGATGCTGAGGGCATGGGCCGCGGTCCCGTATTCCCGCCTGGCTCTTAGGGTCTCCTCTAGTGAGGCTTGCCTTCTCCTTCGGGCTCTTTGGTACTGGCGTCGCGCAGCCACGACCGATCGTCGAAGCCGCGCGATCTCCTCGCTCCACCAGTACACAGAGCCCCGCTGGGGCGGCCTGGCTCGGGGCATCGAGACGTCACAGATGGACGTCATTGTGTCCCGGAACCAGGCGGCTTGCGCCTCCGGATCGGGCGAGATCTGTTCCTCCGTCCAGTCCGCGACGTTGGCGGCGGCTACGGCCATGTCTCGGTCGAGCCGCTTGAGAGACCAACGTCGCGGAGGGCTGCGGTCCTGGCGTGGGCGGATAGGGTGGCGGAGGGATACATCGAATACGATGTATAGGTGGTCCGATAGCGTGACCGCCTCCTCCGCCACCCTCCATCCTGTAACTGTATGCGAGGCTGAGGGAGTCGCCCATGACAGGTCCACGATCGACTCCCCCTGCCATCGCCTACAGGTACGGGCCGAACCTCGGTTTAGCAACCGGAGGTCCAGCCCTGCCGCCCACTCCAGAAGCGTCTCTCCCCTAACGTTGTCCAGGGTGTCCCCCCACTCTCTCGAGCGGGAGTTAAAATCACCCAGGACAAATACCTGGCGGGGGGCGCAGCCGCGAATGCAGCTCGCCAGCTCCTCCAGGTATGCCTCGAAAACAGCGAGGCCGCTGTTAGGGGAGATATAGCAGCCCACCATGGCCGTGGACCCCCACTCCACGGCCACGTAACCCGGCCCTTTTGCGATGAGGGAGCAATGGAGATGGTCACCCCCCGCCCAATAAATGCTGACCAAGCCCAAGTCGTCCCCGAACCACCTAGGGTTGTCCGGGACGGAGTAGGGCTCGGCGACTACCGCCAGGCCAACCGACCACTCCGCGAGCGTTTGGAGCAGGAGATCCTGCGCCGCTCGGCGGTGGTTCAGGTTGACCTGCAGCACACGGACGTGGGGAGCCATTAGGAGGTCTCCATTACTTCCTCACTCCCCTGGGCCGGGGAAGGGGGCTGGACTGGCCCCTTCTTCTTCTTAGTTTTCGGCGGGGAACACTTCTTGGTCCCCAGCCGATGGTCGGCGGCCCGCCCTAGGTCTGCGCAGACCGGGCAATGGGGGGCGGACGCTGTGCAATGACGGGCAATGTGCCCCGGCTCACCGCACCTGTAACAGCGTCCGCTCCTATCCACGGTGTTGGGGCACATTACTCTAACGTGCCCCAGCTCGAGGCACTGGTAACACTGCAACGGCCGTGCTGCCAGTGCCTCTACTCTCGCCGAGGTCCATCCAATTTGCACCCGTCCTTGGGCGGCCACCTTCCTGACGGCCCCGACCGGGCAGCGGACCCATGCGGTCCCCAAGCGTGATGGGGCGGTGCGGATCTCCCCGATCTTGATATCGGTCGGGGAGCATCCGCCCGCCTCGGCGATCGCCGCCGTGACGTCCCCGGGGGTGATGGACTCGTCTAGGTCCATCACCCGCAGATCCCCCATTTTACACGGGCGCGAAATGAGCGCGCCCGTGTCGGCGAGGGCCTCCCGCATCTTCTCCGCCAGGGCGTCGGCCTTGGAGGAGCTCTCGGGACCGGGGACCTCCAATAGGAGAGCCCCGGTGGCCGCCTTCCTCTGCCTTACGCCCCCCAAGATGCCAAGGTCCGCTAGTTTGATGCGGGCCTTGGCGGCTGTCATCACTGCAGCGATCGTGGTCTCGGCGCCTTCAGGCACCGTGACCACAACCGCCGCACATGTGGGGGGTTTGGGCTGCCCCTTCTTTTTTTGAGGAGTGGGGGTGGCCTGGGTCCGTGTAGGAGCAGCGACCTGTTGTTTGGCACGGGCGGCCGCCTTTCGGCCGACCACCGTTGCCCAGGTGCCGCTCTGTGCCCCCACCCGCTCCGTCGACGGCCCCGCCAAAGCTGGAACTGGCGGGGCCTGTGTTGAAGCCGTTCCCCTCTGCGCCCGCCTTTTCCTCTTTCTTTGGGACTTAGTCAGCGTCGCCTGGGGGATTTCACCCTCTAGACGCTGACCCTGTCCCAGGGGAGGTCTTCGTCCCATCTCGGGGAAGAGACGGCCCATAAGCTCGGACTGAAAACGGGCGTACTCTCGGTCCATAATGGCCGAGAGCTGGCTCCAGTCCGAGCTTGGTTGGGGGGCTGACGCCGTCAGCCGAGGTGTCGGCGCGGGCGCCCCCCTTTGTGGACCGTCTCGTCCCTTTTTCGCTCTTGCCGATGTCGGCGCTGTCGGGGCGGGCAAACCTCTCCGAGACGCCGCGGCCGTGGGATGAGAGGCACCCCCTCCCCTCCGAAGCTCCGCCAACTCACTGGCCAGCACCTCGATGCGGGCGTAGAGCTGGTCGATCAGGGAACGAGTCCTCTCGTTCTCCCGATCCCGAGTCTCCGCCCTCACGCACAGTTCGGATGCGCAGGCCTTTAAGGTGGCGAAGGCGGACCGAACGGACTTCACCACTTCCGCCTTGGAGCTCTTCGGTTTATCGACCGTCTTCTCTACGGCCGATAGACAGGAGAAGAGCTCCGAGCCGATGTCCGCGGACGCTCGTACACTCCTGTCCTCTCCGGGTTCGGCGGCCGATTGCGTCGCGTCCCGCTCCGCGCTGGTGTCGTCCGCTTTTCTCCGCCTCACGGCCATGGGCCTACCGTCGTCATCGGCAGGACGCTGCGGTTTGCGCTTTCGCGCCCGCAGAGTTCCGCCGATGGAGGATGATATGGAGACGGCAGACATAGCGTCGCTGTCCCCATCATTCTCCCTCCCAGCCCTCAGCCTCGGGCAAGGAGTGCCTGGTCTAGCAAATCGCAAGACCAGGCTCTCCTCCGACGTCGTCCTCGAGTGGGACTGGGAGCGAACGAGGCTCGCCCCCGATCTCCTTGTGTCTAGTCCTGTGGTGGGATCATCGACCACACAATATGATTGTGCGGTCGGAACGTCCACCGTCTCCTCCGTGTCTTCTCCGGAGCGCGACCGAGGCCGCGAGGCAGTGTTGGCCCCCCCCGTATACGTGGGACCAGCCGCCCTGGAAAGGGCAGCACGGGATTCCCCAGCAATGTTGCTGGGACCCGCCCGGGGATTATTTTTGCACTGCTTCATTTTTCATGTGTTTTTGTCCAGTTAACGTCTGGGACCCGACGTCGGTGCCCTAGGGGCCGACCTCCGCGTCGACCATGCATCCCCTCGCCAGGCACCACAGCTTGGGATTTACGGATTTTTTAAAGTGGTTTACTCCACGCGGTCCCTTGGGACCCCCGTTCCTCTCCGTTGAGGGTTACGGGTTGGGCCGATCGGGGGGGTTTACAACCCCTGATCCGTCGCCCCTTACATGGGTCAGGCCGAACGGAAGGGTTTATAACCGCAATCCGTCGCCCCTTCCCAAAGCTACCACCCCGGGCCAAGCCGATCGGGGGGGTTGACAACCCCTTGTCCGTCGCCCTGGCCCACAACTACCACCTAGGGTTGGGCCGAACGGGGGGGTTCATAACCCCTGGTCCGTCGCCCCAACCTCGCCATCACTCGCACGTCCACTCTGCCCTCTGCTATTCAGAGGGACAGGCGGAGCGCCCTCCGGGGACCACTTCGCTTCACTACAGGCTGGATTGCCTGCAGCTACTGAGTCCCCCCGCCACGACAAGGCGTGGTCCCATTAACCTAACCTAACCTAACCTTTTTTTCCAAAAAAATACATTAGTGGTAGATAATCTCGTTATTAACATCATTTAGATACATATCTTGATAAATAGTAATCATTTAACTAGGGAAAAATTGATTAGTTTTGCGTAAATATTCCAATTAGATTCTAATTAGAAATTGACGTTTCGACCTTAAAAAGGTCGTTCGACAGACATGGACGACCGACTAGCAGTGTTTTGTTTTTGTTCAATACTTGTAAACAAAGCACTTGTAACAACTAAAACTCTGTCTGTCTACTCGTAACTGAACCAAACTATAATTAAAGTGTCGAATGTATACCAATTTAAACAACTTTGTTTACGAAATTGAAATGTAAACATAACATTTTTTTTTTGCTGTGTTTTTTGTTGTGTCATGGTGTCAAGTGTCGAGTCAAGTGGGGTTTAGTGTTGATTAATTGCTTTTAGTGTGATGAAGTTGGTAAGTTGTTTTGTATTATTCTTGTGGGTTAGGGATATTACAAGTAGGTAAAACATTTTGTTACGGAAATAATTCTTCCATTTTTAAATTACACGATCGTTGTACAACAAATTGGAGAAAGTTCGGAGAAAGTACTTTCCAATTAGAATTAACAATACATCACAAGATAAACTGCATTTATATGCCTTAATGTATTTATATGCCTAGGTAGTGTAATTCATACTCATTCTTTATTACCCAAGGTTTATGTAGCTCCCATTCATAACTTCGCTGTTATCGCTATTTTACTCACTCTCCTCGATGTGCCGGGCCATCCCGCGGGGTTCCCGCGGGATGGCCAAACAGAAGCCGGGAAATTGCAAAAAAATGGCTGACACACGAAAGGTTAGTTATATAAATAAGACAAAAAGAACAACGCGCAAAAAGCGCCGAAAAGAACTCTATTAATAAAGTAAATTAAAATGGCATTAATAAAGACCTGTTACAAAACGGGGAGTAATTAGCTCGCGGGCCGGGCCGTTAGCGCCCGGACAGGTAACCTAACCTAACCTCGCCCACCCTGCCTACAGCTGTGAGAGAATGGGTAAAATGGGACCGTATAGAGCGTTTATCCGTAACATATTGCTAAGGACACCGGGGGTACAGCCACACAGACAGACAGAAGGCACACACGGCCAATGACTCGGCCGCCCACTCGAACTCAGTAACTCATCACTTACACAAAACATCCCAAACAACAGCGGGTCAATCAACATGCAAACAGACACAGTAACAGCTTCCCAAAAATTTCATGTTCTACAATACTTGTACGTCCTACATAACTTTTTCCCACATTATTTCGTGTAGTGGCTACCGGTTGATCCAGCAGCTAACTGCTAGTAATCTCGGTGACTCCATCTTGTCCGAATGTTGCTCGTAGTCACGTTGACTCCATCTGATTCATATGTTGCTAGTAGTCTCGGTGACTCCATCTTGTCCGTATGTTCCATGTAGTCACGGTTACTCCATCTGATTCATATGTTGCTAGAGTGACTCTATCTGGTCCGAATGTTGCTAGTAGTCTAGGTGACTATTTGCCCGCTTAGCACGATATGATAAAGTTCGTTCATGATATGATAAAAGATAACGTATTATATCCACACCTACATAAATATCGATCTCGCGAGCATGACCCAAGGAGCGATATGATAAGTTAAAATATTATTACGCAATCTGAGATTATAAACAACGTGACATCAACTTGATAGGAAATTTAATGTTGCCAATGTAATAACATTACCCCTTCAACTCTGCAATTTTTGACGCAATCCGTGGTTGAATTTGACACATCTTTGTTGACACAATGATCAAACAAGATTTTCTGTAAGGTACGAACATCAAATTCTATAGATTTTCATCAATGTTTATATTTTCAAATCGTGTTTGAGTTTTGGCGAGAACACGAAAGCAATATGACGCGCTGATATTTATTTCGACAAAACTTTGTGAAATAATCGAGTTAAATTCCATAATTCCGGTGGTCAGATATTTAATTTAATTTCATGACAGTGCGCCAGTGTAGTTTAAATTTAAATCAGCGCCTAACATAGACTTGACGGACTATAACGACTTTTTCTATTATAAGACACTTTGAGCCCGATTTGTAAAAACGGGCCTTAACATTTATTTAATGTAAATAGTGACTCGACACTGTATATATGCACACTGTGCGAAACTATAATTTTATATTTAAAAAATCTAATGAATATGAATGTTTTTAAATTTAGTTAAAAACGTACGTTTTCTGTATTTATCATGAGCATTTACACAAATATCATAAAAATATTTCTTACATTCTGGTCAAATAATGGAATTAAGTTAATTTTTGGTAAGATTAATTTTGTAAAATATATCACACACTCCAAACGTTGTCGATAAAATAACGGGCCTTAATGTCAAAAATCGATACTTTTCACGTTTTTTATCGACAATTAGTTTGTCATGCTCGACCTTTCGATAAATAACAGACTATCGTGCTCGCTCTTTTGTTTATTGTAACATACTATAAAACGTGACGTCACGATCACCAATGAAGCTCGCAGTTTAGATAAAAAATTTACATGGCGGCTTTTTAAAGCATATTTTGACAGTTTATGTCGATAAATCGCTTTAACGTGCTGCATTTATGATTGTGTAAGGTTCATATAATTTTCTAAAAATATTACTAAAATTGTTTTATATTTTTGCCATTAATTTAACGATTATTTAAAATATTTAAAAAAACTGTTTCATTTGATTTGCTATTTTTATCAATCAAATCAAACTGGTGACGTGTTTCCGGTTGAAATGTATAATGGCGGACACTTGGCAAATGGCGGCATTCTGAGCTGGCTCGCGAGGAGAGCGGTTGTGTGATTGTGTGGGGCGAGGTGGAGGTAGAAGCGGAATATAATAATAAATGAAATAGCTGTTAGTTATTCCTGGTGTTTCACTGGAGGTTCCTGGTAGTCTGGCCACAATTGGTAGGCTGGTCCGTAGGTTGCTAGTAGTCTCAGTGACTCCATCTGGTCTGTATGTTGCTAGTAGTCACGGTGACTCCATCTGATTCATATTATGGTGCTAGTCGTAGTACTAAAATATCGAAAAACTCTTTAAGTGGCACGCGGTGTTACTATCGAGGCTTAATGACGACACACTTAAATATACAAAAGAGCGAGTACGATAGTCTGTTATTTATCGAAAGCCGCAAACCTCCAATTCCTTGTTCGCCGTAAGAAGCCATTACGGCGAACAAGGAATTGGAGGTTTGCGGGTTGGGGGAAAAGCCGTTGAGAAGCCCCTCTGCCCCTTCCCTCCCCCTCCCTTTTCCAAAAGTAACTTGCTAGTAGTTACTGCGACTCATACAGCATTGTCTATTGCTAGTAGTCTCTCCGACTCTAATCGAGTCCTTCTGCTTTTGCTAGTAGTCTCATCTAATGGTAGTTTAGTTTATAGCTAGTAGTCACCATTTCATGCTAAAAAAAAGAAAGTCCAGAACCATAGAACTTACAATTTCGGAACATTGACGTCACTTTTCAATCTGTCATATAAATAACAGAGGTTATGTGGTTTTTCTGAAGTTTTGTTGGATTTTTGCGTTTGACTAACTAGTGTCTGTGAAAGAAGGAACAGATAAATAAAACTATAACATTATTGAATTTTAGTTTACAATAATAAAATACAATGGTACCCAAGGACTCAGCCAAGACGGAGTTGGATGACAAACATGTCGAACTTATTGGGAAATTGGTTTGCGACATTAGGAACGGGTGAGTCGTGTCGTGGCTATGTACCTGGACCACACCACTATACTATCGTCCACTATCTACAGACAGTTTACTACAACTTTAGAGTATATAGATGTACATAGAAGACATTGTAATCTCGTTGGATGCCACTGATAAACTCATTACAAAGGGGTTCACTGCAGTATCTCTGCAATTTTCTCTGATAAAATGAGTAGGTGTTGCATCAGCATTATTTATCTATGAGCAATTTCTTTGTTAATATGTAGATTGTATCACAAGGCGTTGAAATACTTAATATTTTTTGTACGTGAGGATGCTATTTTGAATATAAAGCAGAGCGAAGTAGAAGAATCTTGAGCGTAGCGAGAGATTCAATGTATGCACAGTATGCAGCCCGAGGAAAGATTTTAAAGATATTTGGTTAAAAATAAAGCATGTTAAAACCTGGTGTGGTAGTGTATGTATGTATGCAGGATATACAAAAAATAAATAATTGTTAAGACAAAATAATTTATGGGTTATTTCCATTTGCCCCATTATTTTAGCCCTATTGATGGGGTGAATGGGAATTTCAAAGACTTGATTTTTTCTCATTTGGTCCATTACTTACAGTTTTAAATGAGGTATCTAGGAGTTGCATACTCTTCAGTGTTTTTATTGCATGAGATATACTCCTGAATCATGTGAACCATCCCACATCGACCAGACCCCACGCCGGCCATATCTGCATGTGTGTGTGTTTATGTAATGAGATGTTTGGTGTGTGCTTGTTGTCGTAGGAAGCTGAAGGACAACCTGGCGGTGGCTCAGGCGACGGTCTCCCTGCTGGAGCAGATCATCAACGAGTGTCAGAACCCTACCGCTTAGTGAGTTGTACTTGTGTAATATACTGTGTTTTCTGTGACGTCATCTCGATGTTTAGACAACACTCTCGTGTGTGACCGCAGCGTGCTGGTGGGGATGATGCGGTGCGCGGGGCGGCAGCTGGCGACGAGCGCGCCGCGAGCTCTCGTCGCTACCAACATGGTGCGGCGCGTACTGCGAGCCATCCGCGACGAGCAGCGCAACCTGAGCACGTCGGGGGCCGGTGCGGCGGGGGCGGGCGGCGAGGGCGCGGGCGACTCGCTGCAGCGGCTCGTGGCGGGCGGCGGAGGCCGGCGGGGGACCGTCTCGCACGCCCACCAGCACGAGCTGCGCGAACAGCTGCGGGATCACATCGCCGAGCTCAGGTAATATCAGCGATCTAATCGAATCATCCATTCTTGAATAGATTATTGAGTGACATGTTATAATCGTACGATGTACGTACGGGTGGATGTCAGGTTCGAGTTGGAAGGGTCTCGCGCGGCGGTGTGCACGGCGGGCGCTCGGCAGCTGCGCGGCGAGCTGGTGCTGGCGGCGCCGGGCCAGCTGACGGAGGCGTTCCTGCGGCAGGCGCACGCGCTGCACCCGGTGCGGACGCTGGTCGTGGAGGGCCCGGACCGGCTGCAGTCGCAGGCGATGGCCGCGCGGCTCTCCGCCGCCGGCGTCGACGTGACGCTCGTCTCGAACGCGGCCGTCTTCGCTGTCATGTGTCGCGTCAACAAGGTGACATTACTTCCCAGTAGCTACAGTACATGGCTACGGTACATACGTCTCGTGTAATGTACTATATACACGTCGTACACCTCCAGGTGGTGATAGGCGTGGAGAGCGCGCTGATAGGCGGCGCGGTGCTCGCGCAGGCCGGCACGCTCGCGCTCACTCAGGCCGCCAAGTACTACAACGTCCCGGTATGTATCACATCACATACTGTAACTATATGTTGTCATTGAAATAGTGTATTCCTGTCCGCTCCACTGTCGGGGCAGGTGGGGCGGATGGGACGGGTGGGAATGTATCGATATAATGTTGCAGGTGCTGGCTCTCTCCCCGCTGTACCAGCTGACCCCGTGTCACACGGACCCCTCGCACATCCCCCTGCACGACCCCACGACCAAGCACGACTACCAGTGAGTACTTACTGTTATGCCGCCTCCGCCCGCGCCGCCCCGGGTCGGTGCTACAGACATATCCGTGTCCAGGCAACTGTGATCCTTAACTTTATATACCCACACATGTGGGCGCCACTCAGCAATAGCACTGCTTGATGCTCATAAGTCTACCGTACGCCTTCGTCTTCGTCTAACTGTGTCCAAAATTCTAATCTGAAGTCTATCGCGCCGTTTCACCGTAAAGAAGGGAACAAACAAACATAATATTTCAACATGTATCCATGATACTATATTAAGACTGTACGTTGTTTGTATCTACATAATATATGTATGTATGTATTCCCTGGTGCAGAGATCACGTGACGTCATCGACGCACGTGTACGCTCCGCTCTACGACTTCATACAGCCGGATCACATCGCTCTCTTCATTACGAACCTGTGAGTACTACCTATGCATGCATCAATGGGGTAACACTAATGGGGCAAATGGGACCTCTTCTCGAATAAAATTATATAAAAAATATTTTTTGTATTAGAACATCTTTAATCTCGTATTTTTTAATATTCATTCATTTTAATAGTAGTCTGCGTGGGAGTTATTTAAGCAGAATCCCTACTTACCGTATGCTAGCGTCTAATAGCTACCATTGCTTTCAATCAGGACTTGCAATTTTATATTTATAGATAAACTTTAAGAAAGGGACATTTTGTGTAAGGTATAAACACGGTGTAACAGGGGGGGTGGATCATCGGTTGCTGGGGGGTGGGGAACCTCAGTAGCTATCGATTTAACCCCCCTGTATGTTCTGCAATATTAAGCGGTTCAAAAGTCATTTGAGTTTTAGTGAAATATTAGTCATAATCAGATTTCACTCTGAACTTCAGGGTTTATTCTTCATGAAACCCGGTAGTTTTTAAGATAGGTTGCAGAAAAAAATAATCTGTGAAATATATTTTTTTAGAACCATACAAAGATAATGTAAACATTAGATTTTGAAAAAAAAAAAACTTTAATGCTTCTATTTTGAGTTTTATAAATCTAAGACTCTGATTAAACTTGTTTCACAAAAAACGGCAAAATCGTAGACCTGATAGTTTGGCTGTAATTGCGAAGTTCAGGGTGAAATTTGATTTTGACTAAAATTTCACTAAAACTCAAATAACTTTTGAACTGCTAAATATTGCAGAACATACAGGGGGGGTTAAATCGATAGGTACTGAGGTCCCCCACCCCTCAGCAACCGATGATCCACCCCCCTTGTTACACCGTGTATATACTTACTGAGAAAGGCGACAATGAGTAATGTAATGTATATTGTTACAGCGGCGGCAGCTCCCCCTCGTACGTGTACCGGCTGTTGTCCGAACTGTACGATCCTTTGGATAATGTATTCTAGTCTAACACTTGTATTGTATTGTATTGTATATACATACCTACGGGGTGTTTCCAATATCCCCCAAGTGTGGGAATCGTCGTGCTTCGATGGGATCAATAGGAATTAATTTAATTTTATATTCCCATTTGTTCCAATCAAAACTCTAGTGGGGCAAATGAGAATACAAATCAAATATCAATTCCCATGCAAATGGAGCAAATGACTCCCCAAAAGTAGGGCATGGAATGACCCGTTTTGAGTTTGAACCCTATGTTTGCCTGTTTGTCTGTATGTATGCCACATCTTGATACATACATACAGCAGACAAACAAACATACAAAGCTCGGAAACAAATGAACCGATTTTGATGCGATCATATTGTCTGAAAGCTGAATATTATTGATGTGGACAGTAATAGAGAAGGAAAGGATACAAGCTACCGGATGTGCATGGAATTCTACCTACCTACTAGCCTACTTAGAAAATGCTCACCTCCATTTTGCTGAAATGCCTTCCAGTTCTGGATTATACACTTCTATGTACAATACCTTTCTTTATATAGACTTTGAAACTGACATAATAGTACATTACGATATAAGTGTGGTAAATTGATCTTTGCATAGAGGCGGTTTATGACGCGCGAGCGGCAGCGAGCGTGTTATAGAAGCCAAGATGCAAATATCAATTCCACACGTATATCGTACGACGTTTTTTATCACAGTTGCGAATAAAAGAAAAGACTTGAAAAGAAAACAAAATAATAATTAACAAAATATTTGTGATAACTCTATGTTTACATTTTGTAAGGCAATATTTTTTTGTTAATTATGCTCCGGAAAGGCCAGGCTAAAGACTTTTAACCTATACATCCTCGTGTGACATACATTATTTTTTAGGGTTTTTCTATTTGTTTTTGCGTCGGGGGTTAAGAACAAAATACAATGGTACGGAAAAACAATATATTTAAGTAAAGAAAAAACAAAAAATAAACAACTCAATTTTTAATCGTTTTCTAAGTCATTATCACGTAAAATTTTCGTTCGTAAACCGACTTTAGAGACAACCATTTTTGCTAGCTAAAAAACTCTTTGGTACCTACCTTTTCGGGATAACTTTACAGCACTAGTTAACAAATCTAAAACGCACGCGTGCATAATATGTTGGATTATGAGCCTAAAAGCCGTTGAATAAGATCAACTTTATGAGCAACTGTGATAAAAATACTGTTTGAACAGAAAATGTAATATTTTTTTTATCACAGTTGCTCATAAAGTGGATCTTATTCAACGGCTTTTAGGCTCATAATCCAACATATTACGCACGCGTGCGTTTTACATTGCCAACCTAGTGCTGTAAAGTTATCCCGATAGGTTAAATACGTATCTTACTGCTAATTACATACTGTTTTGATGTATAAAAAAGGTAGGTACCAAAGAGTTTTTTAGCTAGCAAAAATGGTTGTCTCTAAAGTCGGTTTACGAACGAAAATTTTACGTGATAATGACTTAAAAAACGATTAAAAATTTAGTTGTTTATTTTTTGTTTTTTCTTTACTTAAATATATTGTTTTTCCGTACCATTGTATTTTGTTCTTAACCCCCGACGCAAAAACAAATAGAAAAAACCCTAAAAAATATTGTTTGTCAGCCTTGTCTGACATAGGTTAAAAGTCTTTAGCCTGGCCTTTTCGGAGCATAATTAACAAAAAATATTGCCTTAAAAAAATGTAAACATAGACTTATCACAAATATTTTGTTAATTATTATTTTGTTTTCTTTTCAAGTCTTTTCTTTTATTCGCAACTGTGATAAAAAACGTCGTACGATATACGTGTGGAATTGATATTTGCATCTTGGCTTCTTATGACACGCTCGCTGCCGCTCGCGCGTCATAAACCGCCTCTATGCAAAGATCAATTTACCACACTTATATCGTAATGTACTATTATTCTTATAAGTACATAATAAAAACTATGTTTTGGATACCTAGCTTGGGTATTACAAATAAACGTTTCATTCATTTCTATTTCTAACCAACTGGATTATTTTGATGAACCGGTCGTCATCCAAAAATAATTGTAAATCTTTTATTTATGTATTTAATATGTATTTATACCTTCTGTACCTATAGTATAGGTACTCTAAGTAAGCCATTAAGAACCATAGTTTAAGACCTATGTTTTGTTATCAAAATAAATATATAATTAAATCTCCTTTGTTATTTTATTGTCGATAAATTAAAATTCCTCATCAAGTCAAATAGGAATTCCCCGTAGAGCTACTAGATGTGTGCGCGTGGGACTGTGGCCCGTGCTGTGTCACTTCATTAGGTCACACTGATTACAGAGTCTCCCTCCTAGTTGCTGTCGTTTCTCGAATCTAGATATATATAGGTACGTAGAGTAGAGGCAGCTGCTGGTGGTAGTGGTGGTGGAGGTGGTAGGTAGCCATTAGGACAGTTTTGGTACAAATACAAATAAACAAAGTCATTTTTCTATAGACGAAATTACACCACGAGCAAACAATGCGAGATTTCTGTTATTCGTCTCTGTCTATTCCATGGGTCGGAGAGAGAAAAAACATAATCCAACCGCGGCTAACTTCACAATGCACTTCCGTGCGTCATGTTGGCTGCATTTTAATAACAATGGGCGGGGTCTAACGTCCGCGCAGCGCTGCAGCGCTCGATGTTTTAGTCCACGTAAGACGGCAGAGAAACATAGGTCGCTCGAAGCGCTGTGTTGTGATATACCACGAGTTGTGTAAACTTTTTTTAGTGAACGTGAGGCACGCAACGAGTCGGTCGTACATACGGCCATAGTGTTACGCCAATTTTATTTTATGCTCATCATAATTTGATGGGATATTTCTGCGTGAAAGTGCTTTATTACGCTGAAATAGAGTGAACATAACGTCGGGGAAGGTCGAGTGCAGTGTTAGATGTGCGTTGTGATGCGTGACGAGCGCACATTGCTCAGTCTGATTCACATTAATTATGTGACGGTGACGAACCATTTTAAGTGCGCGATAACACGCCCTCTCGGTGCTCTCCGATACCCCTCCCGATATCTGAAGCCGAACGTCGCAGAACATTATCTCTAGTGCTCGACTAATATAAAATCAATACTTTCATCGAAGGAGTCCGTCGCAAGGAGGTCCCGCCTCCCGTCACCCGCAGATATCGGCCTCGATCATCACGAGCGACATTCGAACATCATCGAACATGGATGTGGAAATAGTTTCTAATGAATATTAATCGCATTCGATTAATTTATTATTTCCCGGTCGTTTTTCGAAGCGAGTTCGCGGGGAGTCCGCCAGGTGTCGCCGTGACGTCGTTCGGTCGCGTTCGGCCGCAATCCGGAGCTAAGTTCGCGTGATTGCATCGTATCGCGAACCAAAACACGAGCTGGTGGGTCTCTCGGAGCGCGAGGGTCGGAACAGGTGGGGCGTGAAGTCGGTAGAGTGCGTGTAGAGAGTGTATAGAGTGCAAGGAAGAGTGTGTACAGTGTAGAGTAGCCGCGCGAGCGAGGAGGGGCGGCGTGAGGCACGCGATCGATCGATACGGAGGGGCTGTGAGGATGGTGCAGGCGAGCCAGCAGCTATGAGCCAGGGCGGCTCGCGGCGCCCGTACTCGCGCGGGGGCCCGCGTTGGCACCCCCGCTACAAGGACTACTGGGACTACGAACAAAACTACAGGTAAATAACTAACGTAACGATACTACGTTCCCCACTATCCACTAAAGTTTCACACAATATTGTAAGTTTAGATACGTTTAGATGAGTAATTTAAAAGAGTAACGTTGAGATAAACCTTCCTCCAGACACGTAGATAGACACGACGCCAGGGGGGGAGGGGGGGGGGACCTTATCAGGACTAATGTTTACATTGCTTGCAACTATAACAGAACATTCTACAAATACGCTAGTAAAAGTAGCGTCGCTCTCGTCACTCTACACTACATCCCTGTGTCTGGTACAATCGTCAGTATAATGTACAGGAACACTATCATTGTCCCGCGGTTACATCCGTATAAATAACATGTGGTGAAAAGTTGTCTTCTATAAATGAAAAGCTTTGGTTCACCTTTTGGATTGTATTTAAGTCTTAATTTATTACCATTAAGTTGTGAGAATGATACCAGCGAAGCAAGTGGTTGCTGTTAGAACTGAGCACCACAATCTCTATGTATGACATTGCGTTTGGTAGAACTGCCCGGAGATAGGTTCACACATTGTTGTTGGACACTAGTTGACTTGACATAGACTGGTGACTACAAGAAACTCAACAAAAGGAAGTGTGGTTATGGTTACACTTGTGCTGGCTCAGGGCTTCCACAACCAAGTGACGGCATTGCACCTTATCCTGTGCAAGTTGCTGCCAGTCGGCTGCTTGAAGGGGTTGGAGTTGGTCTATCCAGCTATGTGTCGTCCAACGGGCTGTGGTATGGTTGAATGTGGTGATATAGCCAGCCTTGAGGCTAGGTGTAGAATGTCTTCAACATCCAATGGTATGTGTCCGTGATCTATATAATATAATACAAAGTTATCAGTAAAACATAAACCCCTCGTAACTGTACATTTTTTATAAAATACTTTTCCTCCAATGAAACCACAGTTATCATTTCTTGATGGAAACAAGTTTAGTATAAAGAAGAATTATGTTTACTTCATAACTGGTAACGAAACTACCAATGTTCCATAGACGGGTGAAATGGTCTCGAAACCTTTGTACTCTGGTACCATGAAGAAACCAGTGACCATGACTGCTTGCTGCCTCGTGTTCCACATAGTAAGCTTGGGATCCTTATGACATTGAGAGAACACTATTTTTTTATTTATTCTTTTATTTCTTAGTTTTTATGATCAATTATTGTTTTAATGTAAAATATACTTAGGTATTGTAGTCAGTAATTGAGATTTGACATATTGAAATTGTAAAGTTTTTCAGTAATAAATATTGGTTAGTGTTAAGTGATCTGGCAGGAACTAGGGACCTCTGGGCACTTGTAAATGAACCAACACACAAACATACCTAGTTAGTTAGTGAGTGTTAACTTAGGTAGCACACACGTTATGTAGGTTGTTGCAACAACATGGGTGACTCAGTCACTCCGTGTGTTTCCCAACTTGTTGTCTATTGTTGCAACTATATAGCAGTGGGTCCACCGGGACTGACTGACTGACTGATGTATCTATGCACAGACCAAACCAATCCATTGATCGGGTAATAGCTGGTAAAGTAGAAATCTGCTGAGAAAGGATTTAGGTAAATTGAATTCCTACGTGTACAAGGTCAATAGGTAAAAGCTATATGAAAAGATTGATTGTTGTGGGATGAAAGGAAGTGGGATGAGCTTACCACCCACAGACATTAGATTGTAGGTAGAGAGATAGATGAACGTTGTATTTGCACAACAATACACAAAATATTAAAAAGTAGCACGTAAACACTTGTTGTCATAGGGAACCATATCGTTTGGGGCGCTCGATCGCGGGTTCGACTCCCGACACGGAATATTATATAGAATACTACAAAAATCGGCCAAGTGCGAGAATGCGAAAAGGGTTCTGTAACATGTTGTATAGAAGCTATACTTAAATCAATGAGATGTAATCACTCACTTAAATACGTATCGTTTTTCTGTGTTTAGTATTTGTTGTTATACACTATCTAGCTATCACGGTACATGAGATACAGCCTGGGGACAGACAGACAGAAGAACGGACCCTTTGGGTACAGACGGAACCCTCAATAGATGACAGAGCCAGTTTGCTGCAGGATTTGATCAAATGAAAAGATATGTATGGCTGGTGAAATAGTTCCAAGTGTGTAACGGGCTGCATGGGTTACTCATTAACGCTTTGCCTTCCCTGAATCCTACTAATAGGTGTGTGTGTTTGTTACTTCTTCACGCTAAAACCACTTAACCGATTGCAATGAAATTCGGTATGTAGATAGGTGGAGACCTGGATTAACATATAGGCTACTTTTTATCCCAATATTCCCACGGGAACGGAACTTACGCGGGTGAAACCGCGGGGCGCAGCTAGTAGACAATAAAGGAAGAAAATATTGGTTGTTTAACTTTGGAATCAGATGTTAGACAGCGCGCTGTCCAGTGGACCTAGTATAAAACAATCGGTGATGGCACACGGACAGACAGACAGACGGACATGAAAGTGATCTTATAAGGGTTCCTTTTTTATCTTTTGAGGTATCTACGGGAACTCTAAATAGTGAGTGTAGTGTTTCCCGATTGTTGAGAATGTCGAGTGTACCCCCCGACGTTGGCTAGTGAGTGTAACCCCCCAGTAGAGTGGAGGCAGCAATGGCGCCCCCTCGGTGGGGGGTCATTGTCCGCGCCCTAAATACACGCGTCGTCGTCGCCCGGCCGGTGTCGGCGCATGCGCACGTATACATGTGTGCGTGTAGGGGACTCACTTCCGATTCCGTGGGATTGTCGGAATATAGAGGGGATAGATGAAATGTTGCTTACTTTTTAGGGGTTCCGTACCTTAAAAGGTAAAAAAGGAATCCTTATAAGATCACTTCCTTGTTTGTCTGTCTGTCTGTGTGTGTGTCAGCACCGGAACGGGTTCTCAGGAACGGGTGGAGCTAGCAAGTTGAAATTCATACCAGATACTGTTGAGGCCTATTGTTCCGATTGAAGACTTACGCGAGTGAAACTGCGATACACAGCTAGTATATAAATAACTACCTACCATAAATTCAATCCAAGGGTATTGTTGATCTAGAGTGAGGTGAGGGCCGTACGTACACTACACAGAGGTAGAATATAATTTGAACCTCATGCCCAAAACGTAGCGATGTGTGCGAGATGTGACGACGCGAGGCTCCGACCGACACTCCGCTACCTGGCGTCGAACCCGCGTCACACCCGCACCCGCGCCTGCTGAACCAAACTGTACCTTATACATATGTGGTATAAGGTACACAATCCTCCCACGTACCCCTGTAAGGTACCTGCGAGGGATGCACCCGCGCACCCTCACCGTCACCTACCTTACTAACGTTTCGTATAAATACTTCGAGGTGACGAATGCAAGTTTAACTTCACATTGTCTCCTCTAATTATGAATATCGGTTGAAAGTGTCACGAAGGTAGTACCTACTACTCGTTCAACTATTGTTGGGGAATATTGGGAATACCTTCCCCTACAATACAATCTAGTAAACCTATACATCATAGTATAAAACAAAGCCGCTTCCCGCTGTCTGTCTGTCTGTCCCTATGTATGCTTACGTCTTGTACTACCAACGCAACGAATTTTGATGCGATTTTTAAGTTAAATACTTGTTTAGGCAAGTTATGTAAAAATGAGGAGAGTGAAATTTTAAGATGCGCGCGCATCTGTAAAGAATAAGTCACATGTTGAAGCTGTCCGCTAAATAAATATCAGACGGACGGACAGACAGACGGACGTATAGCTTCTCACGATACAAGCGTACATAAGTGTACTTATGTACGCTTGTATCCCTTTTTTTTCAATAGATATATAAGTGAAACGCGTCCAAAGTCGCGGACAACCACTAGTTAGCCATATAGTACCTAGTGTAGTGTGTGAAGGACGAGACGAGACGACGAAGCCGCAGTAGAGACAACGTGGAAACTTATTGTTTATAACAGAATGAATGCAATGAAATAACCGGAAGATGTTGGTCGTATTAGCAACAATATATTATACGTGTTATATTATGTATAAGATCAGCAGATAGCTACCACATTATGTACCTGACCTTGTGCAACTATATATGTCTTCCGTATTACACACACACATATATACTACCTGTGTGTATAGGTCGCGCAATGAATCACGGCCTCCAGTGGAAGTGGGTGGGGATGGTTCTCGCATGTCTTATAGCGGACAGAATTATTACAGTCAAATCGTCACACTTCACCCCCGTTTAATATTTTGCCCAACCCGGCAAAATATTCCTTTAAATTAGAAAACTAAGGCATCGTATTGCACCGGAACTAAAATGACATTGAATTTTAATGCTTTAAGTTATCAAATTTTACTATTTAGATTTAGGCAAAGTTGGGTGTGTGTGGGCTCTATGTGCGCGACAGTACTTAGACGAGTAAAGACGTGCGAGAGCGGGACAGAGCGCGGCTAGAGACGTGTGTGCGGAACAGAGAGCGATGAAGACTTCTGCGCATACCCTTTCCACTCTCCGCCGGGAGCCATGATTCATTGCCCGACCTATATGCGTGTGTGTGTGTACAAGGACCTCTCTCACACACTGTGTGTGTGTGTGTCCTACCTCAACGTGTGTCTACATACAAAGATGTCGTCCAGGTAGAACGTGACGTACACCATCTATATAACTAGACCACACGAGATATATTTAATAAACAAATAACTGTATATACAACTATATTCCAAACTATATTATTATAATAATATTTGATATCTATACATATAAAATGCTATGTCCTGAACGACTTACTGACAGATCAACGCACAGCCTAAACCACTGCTCGTAGAGACTTGAAACTTGGGGGGTGTGTTCTTTGTATGATGTAGGCATGCGGTATGAAAGGATTTTTCCCTTTACGGGGCGAAAAAACAGAGCGAAGTTTGTTTAGGACAACGTGATACCTTGATCCATTTTCAACATTTACGCGGACGAAGTCGCGGGAAAAAACTAGTCTACAATATGAATATAAGTTTAGTCTTGCTTGATGTGTTCATTGATTTCATACATATTACAATACTCTCTAGCGGCTAGGCTAGCCGCTAGAGAGCGGGGAACAGGGATGTATCTAATCCATCTGTACATTATTATATAAACCGTCCAAGTGTGCAAGTAGGTACCATTATATTCTGTATTTGAACAAGTGTCTAGCTATCACGGTACATGGGTACAGTACAGCCTGGCCAGTACAGTGGCGACGGAGAGACAGACAGACGGTTGAGTCTTTGTGAAAAGGTCCCGTTATTGACGTCTTATAAATCGATGAACAACGGCACTCAAAAAAAGTGTTACGTCATCGCTCACGTTCCGTTATTGACAAGGTACCATAGCAACGTATTATCATCGAAATGGTTACCATCAATGTTTTCATAAGTCGTTATTACGTAAATGATCGTCCGTAAACCGACTTTACAGACACGTAACAATGGTACATTTAGACTAGTTACCGGCTAGTTACGTGGCGTGGGGAACAAATGTCTTGCCATGGCGCCCGCGCCGGGTTGTGGCAGACTGAAGTGCTGGCTTGACGTCGTAAAGGGTGATATGCGTGCAAATGGCCTTACATACCAGGATGCTGAAGATCGTGCGAAGTGGAGGCGTAAAAGCAGGAAAGCGGACCCCGGGCTCCCGAGAGGGATGCAACCGGGAACATCGCGAGCGATAATGATGATGAACAATGGTACATTTAGACAATGTAATATCGTGTAATGAACCCCGAGCAGTCCGACCACCTCTACGAGTATAATGTAGTGGTACGTCGAGTTGTGGAAGATGTTGCGAGAGATGTAGTTGCTGTGTGCTGTGTAGCTGCCATTGTATCTAGTGTATGTAGGAAGGAAGCGAGACGTTCGTGGCGTCGAGGTCGACCTGTTATTGTGTACTCAGTAGGTACTCACCTTACTGCGTAGGGCTGCGTGATTCACTGCACTCGAGGGATACTGATGGAGTTCTACCACTCGTACCTGTGATTCAAGAGGAAGGTACGTAGGCATCTGAGCTCTTGATACACTCTAGCTATTTAAAAAAACCGTATCAAAATCTATTGCGAAGTTTTAAAGATTCCAGAATACAAAGGGACAGACAGCAAGAAGCGACTTTGTTTTATACTATGTAGTGATAATAGTTCTAATCTTGGACTCGTCCCATTTTTTTTGGGTGTAGTCCTAATTCAACCTTAAAATTCATCCTATTATCTCAATTCTTCCCATTAAAAATGAATTTTCAATCGTAACATAATATAAATGCTGATGGGCCTATAAATACACCAGTACCAACTTATACATAGGAGTACTCCGTGCTCCGTGTCCATCGAGCCGGACCTTTAGCGTGACGTCCAACATCCGTCCCGGATATACTCGAATCATATATTAAACGTAAAAATTACTCGGAAATCGTAACATCAGTTTGTTCCTTTCACACGTTCGTACACTGCCTGGCTCCAATCGGTATTTGTAAAATTACTGCCTAAAAGAAATCTTAGCCAACGTATGATATTTACTTTACTAGCTGCGGCGCTGCGGTTTCACCCGCGTAAGGCCCGATCCCGCGGGAACTTCGGAATCAAAAGTATCCTCTGTCCTTCTCCATCTCCTAAACTACGGATATGCCGAGTTTCATCCAAATCAGCCCAGTCGTTCGACCCTGAAGGTGAACAAAAAAATAAAAAAAATATTGGGATCTATATTATTACAGTTTAGCGTAATATTTTCGTGGTATATAACGAGTATTGTAAGTAGGTGAAGTGCAGTCGGTGATCGGTGTCAAGGTTTCCCGGTGATTTCTTCGACCCCGCGCGCCGCGTGCGCCCGCGCAGCCGCGCCACCGACGCAGCACACGAGACGGTGGCTGCGACCCGCGCCCTCACACGAGTTCTTTCGGCCGCGGCCAGGTTCCGGACCTAAACTAGCCTGTAACCTTACACAACAATTGGGCTGTTAAATGCCAAAAGACGATAGATGTTCGTTACGCAATACTTTAGAAAAGGATGAAGTGAGTTCTTCGTTAATTGGGATGAATTTTTAGGGCTGAATTGCGACTACATCGAATTACTCTCGAGCTATATTGTATTAGTAGATATAGATGATGACTAGCTGTGGCTTGAGGTTTCATCTGAAGTCTAAATATCGCGAGTACCGTGACCGTGTGTGACCGTGTGTGATCAGGGCGCGATTGTTAGAGTCATATCACCGAGTTAGACAGATGTCTACAGTGAAATAAGTCCAATCTATATAACAAAGAGTGTGACGCTGCTGACGTCACACAATCGGTCACACTTTCGAACGCCACCTCGGCTCGGCACCTGTGGTCGGTCGTCGGGCTTCCATTGTCACGGTATATGTATGTACCTACCTATATATACAACTAGATATGTCACGGTATATAGACAGACACACAGCGCAGCTCGCTGGAGATCGCTTCAAATGGAATCCGGACGCCCCCCTTTCCTCTAGAATCTTCAACATTATCTCCTGTTCATATATTACAGGTTCAACTTCTGTTGTCTACTGTCTAGTGACCCCTTTTCGATGTATTCGAATGGTTTATTCCACGTTAGGCACCTGCTACATCATGCATGGTATGGATGGGTAGGTGCTTATAACGTTCATCTAACTATAGCCACAAGTTGTTGCCGCTTGGATAAGGACTTGTTTCTGTAATTCTCCTACATCCGTCAGATGCGCTGTATCGGTCTATTCCAGTTTAGACACCTGGGTGATATAGCTAGCCCCTTATCCCATACAAATAAGTAATTTGATATCATTTTCTCTCCATTGTATGAATTTGTTAGCAACAACAACCCCTCTCCGCTTCCTTTGGCCTAAATATTACGTAGGTAATAAGTACCTTAAACATTTGAGATGAATCGAAAATTCCTTTTTAAATAGGATGAATCTGTTCAATGGGCTGACTCGAGACTTTCCCCGAATACTAAAACGACTCTCAAATATTTAGGGGTCCCCTATATATTTATCACGCTTCTATCCTATTCAAGTCAATTTAATCGGCATTCAGTATTCGGGCGTAAATCAATTATCAAAGTAGATTTAATTTGTAACAATGTAATATTGTAAGTAGTATCGGAGTCAAGGTAGAGTCGGACCTCGCGCTGAACGCGGTCACATCGCTCGTGCGGAACGTATCTTGACAATGACTCCATTACACCTCCTATACCATCTAACTCATGATTCATACTAACAACATTTTATCCCTACTCATCCCATATCTAACGAATTCATCCCATAAAATATTCTCGATTCAACGATAAAAATGGAACTATCAAAACAATTTTTTGTGACATCATTAATGTGGCGCCCCCTTAGACATAATTATTTTCCATTAGCGATATCGCCAATCAAGTGATGTTTTGTAAGGAATTGACATAAAGATGAAACTTATCTACCATTTCTTTCCTCTAACGCAAGACCACTTGACTTTTTGTTGGCGTACGTCAAATTTATACAGAAAAACAACATTCAGTTGATGATATCGATTAATGGAAAGCCATCTTGTATATGAATGCAGAGCGCCTTTAGTCCTATACCTACGTGTGTGTGTAACACGGCAACATTCATGAATATTTTACAAATTACTAAAACATTCACACAAACTATCGACAAACGTAGTCCGTTACTCACTTTAGAATCATTATTTTTTTTATTAATAAATTTTCATTTATGTTATAAATAAATGTCATTTATAAAGTTATCAAATGGTCATACGGTAAAGATTATGTCCCGATTCAACCCTAAAATTCATCCCAATTAAATGCATCCTTTAGTAGGTATGTGTGTTATCCTTTAATGGTTTATGGATTTGGACGTTTGAAATGGAGTTGCAACTTTTTATGATGAATTGAGTTTTTTTGATGTGGGATGAAATACTGTGGGTTGAGTTGGGAAATAATGTAACAAAGACAAAGGTACCCACGGAAGTACCGAGAGTAGAACGTCTGCCGGTTCTCACAGAGTACGGTCGGTGGATGCAGGCGACAGGCGGCAGGCTGTAGGCTGTAGGTAGGTTGTCACCTCAAGTGTTACAAGGTCGAGCATTGTTCCCTTCGATCGTCACACTGCAGTAGCTGGCCGCTGTCACTGTCACCGACACGTGACGATACGACGCGGACGACTGTCTGCACTATCAAATCAAATCGAAATCTTTTATTCATTTAGAATCATAAAATTCGCATGACATCACTTTGATGCGTCTCGAAATGAAGTTAGGATGTGTGGCCACGGAACGCGCCCACCAATGAGAAGAGGGCACAAGAAAATAACGGGGCTTAGCCATCAGGCCATCACCCACACACGATCAACCCCGCGACGCGACCGAGTGCAGCAGTCGAAGCACCGCGCTCGACGCTCGCTGCACATCGCTGCCTGCTCGTTTCCATCACCAACATAAGTACATACACCTACCTACTGTATTCATATATGTATAGTGAATGTTGCTTTCCACATATAAAACCAGATATGTGTAGATCGCTACCGGCGCGGGCGCGGACGCGGGCGCAGCGGCCGCACTCAAATGTAGTATTAAGGATATACGGTGCCGGATACTTCCTGATAGGAAAGCATATGTGTTTGTATAGATAGATAATGTAACTTGGATCTCAGTGGTGGTGGTGGTCGTGGTACCTACTAGAGGTACCGACCGACTACCGATGTGACGACGACGTGTCGGTGTCTGTGTGTTACGACACGGTGTATAGAGTGTAATGTAGTGTTACAACGACACACACGTGTGCACGTGCAGCCGTCTATGTATACTGTGTACCGACCGACCGAGTACAGTTTACAAACAATGCGAGCGCTGGGTGTGTGACGTCACACGCCGCGCATGCGCACACGTGCCGCCCGCGTCGGCTCGCCTCGCTCGTAGAGCAATGTTACTGCTCTGTGATACTATACAACTACTTACAGAGATGTTATACAACTTTACACTATATTGTAGGTAGGTATACCTGTACCTACCTATCTAGCTGTTCCTAAACCCTTTCTTATCGGATGCCTACGTCACACAAAAAACACATCTTTCAAGTTGCAGGTCTCTCGATCAACGGTTTAGGCTGTGCGTCTATCCGTCAGGCATTCAGGATAAAGCATTTATTATTATGTAACATAGATTTCGGAATATGCTAATTCTCTTTACACACACACACACACACACACGCGGGTCAGGAGTTTGGTATTTTTGTGCTAATGTGGTTTAATCTCAAACAGAACCAACATGTCGGATGATAACGGCGTTCGAAAAAGTTCTTTTAATAATTTAATTCTGATCCAAACGAAATAATATTCAAAGAAGTTATTAAAATGCCACGAAAAAATACCAAAAAATGTTATATGACTTTCCGAATAGGCTTAGGAGGCGACTCATCCCAGTACAAAACTGGGATCAGGGTCAAATTCTACCTTTTCCATTTTAATAACTAGTCAACTGAGCCCATAAAGACTTCGTTACAAAGCTTCACTTTAAGAAATCGATTCCGATTCTTCACGTGGACACCTATTTTAGAAAAACACTCACGAGGACGATCGCAGGATGTGGTACTGTACATTTCGTATGTACTCGTTAGGTTCTAACAATGACCTCACCCAGATGGCTTCTCACTCACTCTCACTACAACATGTATGTCCAAAAGGTTTTGTAATATTATCCTACTAATATTATAAATGTGACAGTTTGTGTGTGTGTGTTTGTTACTCCTTCACGCAAAAACTACTGGACCGATCGCGATGAAACTCGGCATCTAGATAGCTGGAAACCTGGATTAACATATAGGCTACTTTTTATCCCGATATTCCCACGGACTCGGGGCTTACGCGGGTGAAACCGCGGGGCGCAGCTAGTATTTAATAAAGTTGAAAATTAAGGTTTTTGGTACTTACAAGTTTTCGCGAAAATCTGCCCATAATATATTTTTATCGTGTTGACTCAGGACCTTGATTTTTACACCTAATAGGGACTATACAGAGTGATTTTTTTACTTCAGGGGTATATTCTAAAGTATACTTACAGACGGACAAGATAGGGGTTTCTTTTTTACCTTTTGAGTTACGGAACCCTAATTAATAAAACGATAAAAGCAATCGTATCGTCTACGTTTCTGTTGTAAAGATTACATACATATATCCGGACATAGTGTCCGGTAATAAATGGACTAGCGGGCACCTACGGATAGAGGACACTGTGCCGGTTCACAAATATAAAAGTTATGTTAAAAACAGATTGGAATAACTCTTTCATTTGCAGTTTTGGCATTATAAAACATAGAGAAGGAAGTGAAATTTTCAAAATATAGAAAATATCGGATGTCTTGGAAAGTGAGAGACTTTCATAGAGCATAACTTGTATATATCTGAACCGGCACAGTGCCCTCTATCCGTAGGTGCCTGTTTATCCTTTCATTACGGGACACCCTGTATATACAATAATGATAGATCAGGTAGGTGTTATCGGTGCATGTGACTGCTCTGTGAGGTGTGAGCTTATCGTACACAAACACAGTGCACAGAGCAGCGACATTCTCTACCGGCGCGATGTGTAGAGTGTGACGCGCTCGCTCGGTGAGGGGAGACTCTACTCTCTGTCACTTGAAGCCATAATAACACACCCCTAAGGATGCTTTACATTAGTGCGGGCCGGGCCTTGGACGTGGCCCGGAAGGCCCGGCCCGCACTCGGCCCGGTCTAATGTATATCATCCCTTAGGCCGGGCGCATTCGTACGTTTTCTGCATGCGGTTATCGCATTTGGGTTCTCGATACTTCAAATCAGTCAATCAAAACGCAAGGGCTTCGCAAACATACGTTCGGAATATTTCCTATCAGGATAAAACCCACATGTGTGGTAGTCAGAGTATTTTGTATACTTGAATTATTCGAGACAACCGCATGCGGAAAACAAGCGCCCGGCCTTACAGTTCCTTCCCTTACTATCGTTCTCTTGACTATTTAATGGCTTCGCGCTACATGTACATACAGCCAATGGCAATTTGAAACATTTAAATCTTTGAGCACAATATCTACAGGTACATGTCATGTTCTTGTTTTAGTTCGGATGGTCAGTTCTTTCTGGTTTAGTATTTTTTAAAATGTTTTTGTCCGTCGATCAGTCCTTTCAAATCGAAGATAAGGTAATTAGTGTGGGGTGAGTTAAATATTTACCGGGTACCGTGGGGCATACCTTGTATTCTACATATATACGGATATAATGATAAATAGGTACAGGTAGGCAGTTATCAAAATGTTGTTTTTGTTTTTCACATGAAGTAATTATGTAAAACATTAGTGACTTGGCATTCCATTAACAACAAAACAAATCATAAAATTATACAAAAATAATTCAAAATAAAACGCGAAAAAACCTTCGATTCATTTCCCATTCGAATAACACACTACAATGGAATTAGCAAAAACTCTATCCCCGTCCCTCTCTCGCGTCACTACTGATTGTAAGAAGAGAGAAAGAGATAGATGATACTCAAATAAAGACGCAATTTTTCATAAAATTGTACGTCTTAAGATGTAGAAGATAGAGTCTATATTCGCAGTGAAGGCTAAATATAAATGCGTCATTGACAACAATGTAAATAGAGCCTTAAGGTCATTGACATAAGGTCCTAAAGGACAGGACCTCAGCCACGCCGTGACGTAACGGAACCAGGCTCAATCAATAAACTACTCTGTCGTCAAACGAATAAGGTTCAAAATGACAGACGTTGTTAACGCAACAGGTGACATTGTAAAAACGACTCTATGTGTATAACAATAGGGTGTTAAATCGCGTACATCAGTGAAGGAGCAGCCCTTCATGTCAAGGGACTTGGTACAAGATTTAAAGTTTTGTTTGAGAAAGGAAAGTATTTTAATAAAAGGTTTCGAAAATATTGTGGACTTGTGAGTTGAAAGGAGGTCATATTTATACAGTCGTTGGAAGGAATTAATATTAAATGTAATGTTTGTAATGGGGTCACTTTGAAGACTTAGTCCTAATTCATCCCACGGAATTTCATCCCACATCTCAATTCAGTGTTCTTAATTCAACCCAAAATTAAGAACGGTTGAACCCATTGGCTATATTTTGATCTAATATTTATTATTTTCAATAAAATTATATTTCAACGTTTTGTGTGATGTGAATCCATCTGCGACGCGAAAGCTAGTGGGTTTGATTACCGCCTCGAACAAATTCTTGTTCTGGTTCTTGGTGTGTCTATATGTACAAAATAATTATGTGCCCATCCATTTACAATAGAAAAGTATAAAACTATTATCTATCTAAAAGGATCTAAATCTACACTTATAATAAAGAGAAAAGAGATGTTTCTAACGAATAGGTGTCCGAAACCACTGGACCGACTTAAATGAAACTTTGTATGAGGATACATTGATTCATTGACAGTAACATAGTCTACTTTTTATCCCGATATTTTTACGGGATCGGGAGTTACGCGACGGAACGCAGTTAGTCTTAAATAAATTGGCCACGTTGCAATCGCCTTAAAACTAAGTTCGGAACGCATCGCGCCGCCTCCAACGAACGAACGAGAAGAACACATAGAGGTTGTGTCCTCTGTATTCGTAGTTCACGAACGAACGTCACGAATGTAATATTGTTCGATGGTATATTTGTAATATTAGGAGTAATGAAACAAGCAAGTTTAGGTACCTCATGTCTAATCTAACCTAGACTGGCTGTCCTCAGGAGCGGCGCGGCGTTTCCATTTCACCAATAGCGTTCCGCTAAAACTCCACGTGCTCAATTTTTAACCGACTTAAAAAAAGGAGGAGGTTCTATTGTATTAGTGGAAACCGGTCCGCTCCTATGGATGGATGACGTCACCGAGCACCGAGTACCGACTGAAGCAGTACTCGGAGTATAGAAGTGACCTTGATAATATCACACACGAACAATGACATTGTCGTGTGGCGTCACACACACTGCACTATGCATACCACAATGCTTCCTATATTCCTATTTTTCAATCTATACTATACCATACTTACTATACTAATATTATAAAGAGGTAACGTTGGTAACATGTATGTATGTATGTTGGGGATAAACTCCGAAACCACTGGACCGATATGGATGACATTTTGCATACAGATAGTTTGGGGGTATAGCTGAGTGTCATAAGCTTTTTTGCATCCCGAAATTCCCACGGGATCGGGACTTACGCGGGTGAAACCGCGGGGTGCAGCTATAGTAAAATATTGAACAACCATATCTTAATGTTAATTATCAAAAGAATAACAATAAAGCGGTAGTCGGACTGGCGCACGAAGGATTCCGTACCGTTATATTCTGTTTTTAGGTTGTTTGTTGTTATAGCGGCAAACACAACTTCTATTATAATTTCAACTGTCTAGCTATCACGGTTCATGAGATACAGCGCATGGTGAGACAGATGGACAGCGAAGTCCTAGTAATAGGGTCCCGTTTTTACCCTTTAAGTACGGAACCTTTAAAATGCCTCGTTATTGTTATGTAGGAGGCTACCTACCTAGTATATCATACGACGAAACAACGCTTCGATCGGTGCGGTGTCCCCCAGGGCTCTGTACTTGGCACACTTTTACTCTAAATATACGCTAAAGAGTTACCTTAACCGACTTACTTCATTCAAGCAAAGCTCACCTACTATAGATGTTCGGTACACTGTCACAGCTGTCACTATCTCATATTAGGTATATAATGTTGGTAAATGATAGCTATCAACCATTACATTAACCATACAATATGTTTGGCATATAAAAGTTTTACTTATGTCGAATTATGCGAACGGCTATGACGCCACAACGTATACATCCGTACATTTAACCGGAATAAACAAAACCTTCATCTAGTAAGCTCTTCTAAGATGAGTTAGATGACGTCACGGTCGTGTTACGACGTCACCGGGTGTAGGCGAGCTAGGCGGGTGGCGACTGACGGTGAGCGGATACACACAGATATATTGCAGTTACATAAAGTGTAGTCGCGGCTCGGTTTCACCCGCGCCATGCTTTCACTGGCGCGCGGCGCGGCGTGTTGCGGCGAGCGTGCGCGAAACTAGCGCGCACTTTCGATACGACACGATTCCTGCTTGCGCCATACATCGACATCATGTTCTGTATGAAACAGAACTCATACCTAATACATTATAACATACCTACCCCTAGCTCCGCCCTCCGGACCGACCTACCACCGGTGCTTGCGGGTGGTGCAGTGGTCAGCTGAGTTGAAACGAATTTGAAGTTCCTACAAGAGTATTATATTCCTCGTCTGGTGTCACCATAACACAAGCCTAGTTGGTTAGCTCGGGGCTACTAGTTGGTTGGTAGACTCGACTCTGCTTGTCATACGATAGCTAGGTACCTACATACATACAAGACAAGCCCACAAAGACTCATATTGTATATGTTTATCGCACGGCGACATGTCCCCCCCCCCCTCCTCCTCGCTGCCGCGTCGCGTCGTTGTATTATTTATTTACCTACTTGATGTAAATAATATATTATGACATAATAGTCACCTTCCATAGATGGCATCCACCCGCACTAGCCCCAGACATGCAATCCCAGTACCTAGGTATGGTCAACGCCTCGAGTCGTTAGACGTGTGTGATAAAGGCGCGATTACCTCGACAAAAGTAAAGTAATCGCGTCCTAATGACACACGTCCGACGACGACTTAGTGAAGCGAGGCACAGGTCGCCTCCGTCCGTTGGTAGGTCGGTATCAGTGGGCCATACATACTGCCGCTTCCGTTCCTTGTTAGGAATCTATACTAATATTATAAAGCTGAAAAGTTTGTTTGTTTGTTTGAACGCGCTAATCTCAGGAACTACTGGTTCGAATTGAAAAAATATTTTTCTGTTGGATAGTCCATTTATCGAGGAAGGCTATAGGCTACCTTTTATCCCGATATTCCCACGGGATCGGGAGTTACGCGGGTAAAACCGCGGAGCACTGCTAGTATTATATACGACATATACCTTATTGACGTAGGCCCAGTAGACAATTATCTAAACGGGGACAATCCGTCCTTGGTCTCAGTTTAGGTATGGGACGATTAGCCCCCTTTTAAATAATTTCACGCTTGTACTTGTACAAGGTGGTGAGATGTCCTTTTCAAGTGGGATGAATTGAGTCAATGCGTGGGTTGAGTTTAAGGGTTGAATCGGGAAGGACTAGATCCTCAATGACGCGCGACGTATTATCCTAGGGGTGACGTAATGACGATGACGTCACACACAGAGTGCCTTTGTCCGCGTCGCGTCGCGCAACCTTCGCATTATCGCCGCACGCCGCACGCAGCCAGTAGCGACGCGAGTTAACAAAGAGATGGTTATTACGACGTACGTTATAGATGGCAGCACTGGGCTACATATCATGGAGACCACGGAGTTTGTTCGTTTGTTTGAACGCGTTAATCTCAGGAACCTCTGGTTCGAATTGAAAAAATATTTTTGTGTTGGATAGTCAATTTATCGAGGAAGGCTACTTTTCATTTTGATATTCTCACGGGATCGGGAGCTACGCGGGTGAAATGTATGTATACAAGGTGTAATGTACGTTATATGTAACACGTTAAGTTATATATTTGTACTAGCAGCGCCCCGCGGTTTCACCTGCGTAAGTCCCGATCCCGTGAGAATATCGGGATATAAAGTAACCTATGTCTTAATCCAGTTTCCAGCTATCTACATACCGAGTTTCATCGCAATCGGTCCAGTAGTTTTTGCATGAAGGAGTAACAAACACACACACACACACACACACACAAAATTTCACATTTATAATATTAGTAAGACAACATAGGTGTAAGTGGTAGAGGATGTGGTAGAGATCGCTCACACCTACCACCAACCACCTACCACACACTGCCAGAGTTGGTCAACATCATAACTCTTTATTCAATAGAAATCATGCAATTTGCTTGACATCACTTTGATGCGTCTTAAATATTAAGTTAGGCTGTGTGCCTTCGGAACGTACCCACCAATGAGACAACAAACTCACGGGTTTTTAAGCTATTGCATAGCTTTTATCGCGGGCTTTGAGCGCGGCGACCGAATCAAGAAATTCCGGAACGATATAAAACCTAACACCCCCCACTACTCCTACCATGTAGTTTTTCCTTTTTTGTAATCATACTCACAAACACTCTGTAGCCGAGAGGTGCCAAGAGGTGCCGAGAGGTGCCAAGAGGTGCCGAGAGGAGCCTGGTGCAGTTCACTTGTTGTTCTACATTGCACAAGCAACACTCTCGAAATGTCTTCGTTGGAGATCCGTGAGACACTCTCACGGATCTCCAACGATCTCATTTTGTTAACCACCGACGCAAAAACGACGGGGTGTTATATTAGCTCTTATCGTCCCCCCTTACTCCAGGGGGGGGGGGATGAAAGTGACAAAGGTCTCAAGGGGAGACATTGACTGTCAACCGTATTGATGGGCGTGAGGCTTGGACACAACAAGAACCAGTTAATTATTGATTTATTTAAATAAAATGTAATTGAGCAATCAATAATACAGGGGTAGATACTTGAGTAAATGGAATCACGATTTGTATGTGTCATGTGTCAGGACAGGACTTTACTTGGACATATCTTCTATACTGATATTATAAGGATACAGTGATTCATTGATGGTAACCAACTAGTAGTACTGCGCTCGCTCAGCGCTCAGCGACTCGAAGTGGATGTTGGCTCTCTGTCCGGCGCTATTTAAACTAACAGTTAAGGGCAGGTGCTAATAAAGCTACCAAAATCGACCTTTGTTTTAAGGTGGGTCCATACCCCAACGACCTTGGTACACAGCTTACTAAATAGTTACTACCGGCACCGGTCGCCTTCGTTGCTGAACAATTGTTGATTGTTACGAATTTGATTTTTTTTCTCAAAACTACTGAGATGGAATTATCGGTGAGATCTTTACCGTCATTTTGTTGTGACTTTGAGCCCAAAAATCCCTATAGTTTTGAAGCTATCTTAAAATTAAGAATTAAAACTAGTCTAGCTTTGAAATGACAAGGACTTTTCGTCTCAAATTACCCCAAAATATAAGTAAAGATCTCACCTACAATTCCATCTCAGCACTTTTGAGAAAAACAAAAAACATTCGTTTCAATCAACAATGTTAGTTGTAAGCGACGGGTATTTCTGGCGCGTTGCGTTTGGCAGCATAAGCAGCCTTAAGCAACTCTAAGTAATCAAATACTCTTTTTTTGTTATTTGGATATAAATGGATATTGTAGTTTAATAACCATATTTTTGTTTATTGTGGTTGAAAACATGATATGAACAACTTCGTTCGATAAAAAAAATGTTAGAAAACAGAGAATTATTAGATCGTTAAAACCCGATAAACGATCTAGTTCAAAACTAGTTAACGTTTGTTTCTAAAAATGAATCAAATGATAGGTTTTGACCTCTAGGAACTATATTTGTGGATAATAATTAATGCTAAAATGTTTTGCATGTCGATCAAATATAACAGTTAGCACGCAGCACGCTACGTCTTTGAGAGCGGGGGCTAAGGTAATGTGAATACCTACACACGGTACTAGAAGAGCGCCTTAATTTTATCTTATGTTAAATATATCCCGCTAGCTATTACATGAGTGAGTGTAGCTACCATGTTCCTCCGTTACAGCGATGGCAGCAGCGCGGGCAGCCCGAAGGAAGCGTGCGTGGCGCAGAGCCCCCCGCCCCCCGCCGCGCCCGCCGTCGTCGTCGCCGGCGTCGGTGGAGTCGGCGGTGTCGGCGCCAAGCGGGACCAGAGGCATCATCACCATCACGTCGACCAGAGGAGGATCAATATAGGTACGTACTGTACCTTACCCCGACACCATCCCGTAACGACACTCTGTACTCACTGCTCAGTCCTCCACACACACACACACACACACGCGGGCGCATGCCTAATTACCTATACCACCTCATTCTAAGGAAGGAATATTTCGACAGCAAAAACAACTTTCTTCTCCCACTATCCCCAAAAATTTCCCCGCTTATGAATATTGGACAAGAGACCACGCCAAATTTCGGTTTGGCAGGGATACTTTTTCACTTACAACCCATGGCCTATTACGGCTGAAGTAAGTCGGTTCCTTGCTCCGGACTCCAACGGCCAACGTACTCTTGTCTTCAGTCCCTCTGTCCGAGGCCTTCCCCCTAGTGGTAACACCCCTCGCGTGTGTACGTTCCAGGCGGTGGAGGAGCTGGAGGCTCGAGACGCGCCGAGAGACGCGCGGCCGGACCCTCGGAGAGGAGACGACCAGGCATGTATTCTATACATACCTACTGTCTATGGGTATCTATTCACATTATACCTACTCTAATGTCGGTACCTGTTATATATGTTGTAGATCACCACATGAGCCCCGGCGGAGGCGGCGGCGGCGGCGCCGGGCCCTCGGCGGAGCCCCCTCCGCACATGATGCATCATCATCACATGGTCAGTTATACTTGCTTCACGCTTGCATTATGTCGTCCGGAGTCCCGAGGTCCAACTACGCCAGTCGGACCGCGGGGACACAATGGGTTTCATTGGTCGAGAAAAGCTATACTTTGGCTCAGATAACAACCCTCTACTCCAGCTACTCTGGTGGTTAATTGGCCGCCACTGTGGTACTTTATTCATCCGGTGGTGAAATGGGACAATTTTTACCACTAGTAGATCTTCTTCTTCTCGTATAGTGGTGTGGGTCACCTATTGTTAGAGTTTTCAGATCGCCTTAAGGCCTCTAACTTGACCTAACGAATGCTTCTAGAGGTAGCAACCGGGACCGACGGCTTAACATGCCTTCCCAAGCACGGAGGGGCTCACGAAAACATTTTTGCTACTAATTGGTCACCCATCGAAGTAATGACCGCGCCAGGCGTCACTTAACCCGCACGGCCGTATCGATCAACAAGCATCGCTTAGCTGAGAGCCTCCTCAAGTAGATGTACTAGTAGATGAGATGGCAGTACCATTGTAGCAGTGGGTTGAGAGATTCGAGTGGCAACTGTCTGCCTGCAGTTAGTATCTAGTCTAATGTTGTATTTGTTTGTGTACTTGTAGGACACGAACCCGCTGGAGCGCGGCGCGGGCGCCATGGGGGGTGCGGGGGGCGAGACGGGGGGCGGTGCGGCGGGGGCGAGCGGGGGCTCCTCCGACGGGTCCCTCTCCTCCAAGCACGGCGCCGAGCCGAGCCGCAAACGGAGGCGGATATACCATCCTGGTAAAATTCTTGCTTTTATTTCTGTTTGTAACAGCTGAAAAACCTTGTAAACGACAACCAACAGCTTTGACACGAGTGCGGAAGGGTTATTGCCTTGTATGTATGTAGATAAATGTGACCTCTGAAGGACTTAGTGGCTGAACCGATTTGATAAGTGATACGTCATTATGGAAGCGCGAGTGTCAACAGGTACGATACAAAATGGCGTCCTTAGGGCGCCATTACGTGACGTTTTAAACTGATATAATATATAATGTGTCGGTGTGTATATGTTTCAGTGGAGAGTAACGTCCCGGTCCCCCCCCCGGCCGTGGAGCGTCGCACGCCGAGGCATCACTACCAACCACCGTTAGTATATCACACTAGTGTACTATGTAGCTAATACAACCTCTCCTACATCCTACGTGTATATTCTAGGCGACGCATGCGGTACATGAACAACAACGCGATGTGGACGCACCACGAGCGTCTCCTCGAGCCGCATCACGCCCCTCTACTGCTAGACATCAACCAGGTTATATACATATATATCTATACTATACCTAGTCTACTCTATATGTGTCTGTTGGTGAAGACGGAAGTAATAGCAATGTCTTGTATATAGATGTCGTACCGGACGCGCGGCGTGCCGGCGCTGGGTGGCGGCGTGTGGCACGCGGCGGCCCACGCGCGCGACCCACACCCCCACCCACACCCACACCCACACCCCCACCACCATCATCATACGCCGCGCACACAGGTAACCTACACTAACACATACACACACATCTCACTCACACGACACGACACATAGAAGGCTTTCGACTCCGTCGATTACACTATTCCGATGAATACATCTTGAATCTCACTGATTTTATTGACAAACATATTTTATTGATTCAAATTACGGAAATTGAACTCATTCTAAGGCAATATCTCTTTGAAATAGTACATTACGATATAAGTGTGGTAAATTGATCTTTGCATAGAGGCGGTTTAAGACGCGCGAGCGGTAGCGAGCGTGTTAAAGAAGCCAAGATGCAAAGATCAATTCCACACGTATATCGTACGACGTTTTTTTATCACAGTTGCGAATAAAAGAAAAGACTTGAAAAGAAAACAAAATAATAATTACAAGTCTATGTTTAATATTTTTTTTTGTTAATTATGCTCCGCAAAGGCCAGGCTAAAGACTTTTAACCTATGTCAGACAAGGCTGACATACAATATTTTTAAGGGTTTTTTCTATTTGTTTTTGCGTCGCGTTAAGAACAAAATACAATGATACGGAAAAACAATATATTTAAGTAAGGAAAAAGCAAAAAATAAACAACTCTATTTTTAATCGTTTTTTAAGTCATTATCACGTAAAATTTTCGTTCATAAACCGACTTTAGAGACAACCATTTTTGCTAGCTAAAAAACTCTTTAATACCTACCTTTTTTATACATCAAAACAGTATCGGGATAACTTTACAGAACTAGGTTGGTAATGTAAAACGCTCGCGTGCATAATATGTTGGATTATGAGCCTAAAAGCCGTTGAATAAGATTCACTTTATGAGCAACTGTGATAAAAAATAATTTACTACACAATTCATATAGGTAGTGCCTCAGGGAGGCCTCTCGGGGCCCATATTGTTCTTCATGTATTGATAAGATTTGCAAATTAAATATAATTTAACATTTGATATCTATTTAAGACTGATTAGGTACACACGATACAATCCAGACTGAATTTATATTTATATACAGACAGCAATGTTTTTATATTTAAGTTCTGAACAAACAGGCGCGACTGGTTGCGTGATGTAAGCGCAACTTGTCGCGCCTGTTTGCACACTATCTTATTATTTCCAAGAATAATATGTTCGTCTTATGTTTTATAAATTATTTAGTAATCGTGTTACGCTAACGACGATGTTAGACACACATAATTGTGTATTTACTTGAGTAGGTCTTGATTGATACAATCGCTCACATACCTTCAATTAACGTACCTCTTGGGATTATATTTCTTTATTATTCGGAACAGAACACAACCAAAACTTGCAACTTCATTACGATGCCGCCATTTTATTGAATTTTAGTTTATATTATCCCCTCCCGACGATCTCTTTATTTTTTTGTCAATTATTTTTCGATTGATATAACGAAATTACTTTTCAGAAAGTAGATAGCGTTAAGTGATTATAGAATGTAAGTGTAAGATGTTAACGATCGTGTTAGATGTAAGATCATGTTTATACAATGATAAAGGAGCACGCTGTGATCAAACTTGTACTCTAACTATGTCATGCAACAAATACAATTCCAATATTCACCTAGTTATAAACCGAATAAAGTAGAATATAAGTTTGAACACAGAGTCGTCGTGTTCCTCGTGCTCTGCGTTGTTGTTGATGTTGTATTGAGTGGACGGTGTGTGATGTGGTGTACGTTAGGTGGGCGGAGTGGGCGCCGGCGTGGGCGGCGAGCTGTGGGGCGCGGCGATGCTGCCCTCGCTGCCTCTGCGCTACACGCAGGTACATGCCGCCTCCCGTGAGGATGTCGTCCACGTACATCTCTCCGTCCGTACTCCGACCGAGTCTCTCCGACTGTGTACCTATAAGTAGCGGCAACTCTTGCCACTAGCCGCATCTAGCCGCATCTCGCTGCACTTTCAGTCCGATTAACGCTATATTAATATATAATATATATAATTGGGTAGTTCGTATTGAATGGGTGATGTTCGAACCGTACTTGGTAGAAAGTGATTAGTACATCAAGCTCGAGTCGGATGCTGGCTGCCGCTGCGTGTCGTTGTCAATATACTAACATGACCTGCTGTGTACGCGTAGTGTAAGAGCATGGAGTGAAGGTGTCCCGTGTTACGTCATAGCTTGCACCACGTATCCGTAGCTATCCACACGTTTTCAACATATATTTTTCTCCCTTAAATTGCTTTATAATTAATTAAGTGATGGTTTTAGCTTGGTATCGGTACTTTAATAGTTGTCGTCCGCTACCTCGACACCGCCACCGCCACCGCCATCGCCACCGCCGCCCGTTTGCGGGACGTGTTCGGTCTCTCCTCACACTGCGTTTGTCTGTCGGTTCTCGCTCCATGTTTGTTTGTGTAGTACCTAACTATTCAACTAAACCTTTTCTTTTACATCTAATTTATTATGATTCATTATAAAATTACTTACAACTTGATTCTGCTTTTTACACGGAACGTCACAATGTTTAGTGCTTTGTTCTCTATCGGTGCCCTATCGTCCTTTTGTTACCACCATATTGGCTTGTTTGTTTGTTTGTTTGATTCGTTGGAGTCGTGATCGATCGATTCTACTAGCAACGGGGCTCTACCGTCTACACTATGTTCTGTTTGTAAGACTATTAGGAGATGATCGTTCACACTATCACAATATTTCGTAACTATTCCATTTGATTGAGGATTTTTTATATGTTGTTTAATGTTGATAAATGAAATGTGATGAGTGTGAGTGATCGCCTTAGGTCGTGTAGCACAAGTAGCATGCGAGTGTCCGCGAGTGGCAGTTCTACTTGTACCGGGACGCTGAGGGGGGGGGGCAAGGTGTTAACTAAGTGTCGCTTGTACCACAGAGTAGCATGCTCACAGAAGGACCAACCATCCATTCATCTACACACACTATACTACTGCAGGGTGCATCATCAATCACATTAATATTTATCTTGATACGACTATCAATTGGTTCACTGTCAAATGCTTTCAACTATGCCACTAAACTTGGAAAGTTCACCTTCTGCGTGCATCTACTCTGTGCTTGTGAGGTACGTCGTGCGATTGTAGTCTCTAGGTCTAGATGGCAATAGAGTTGAAAGTCGCGCGACGTCGTCGTAGCTGTTACCTATGTATATTATATTATCATAAAACGCTCGTTCTAATAAGATACCTCTGTTATGTAATATGTACGGGACGATGCTCGGAGTTAAACAATAATATAATACATTTCCGAGCATCGTTTCTTTTTTCTCTCTTTTTCACAATTTCATAGAGAAAGGTTAAGGTGACTAACACGCGCCGTCTCACTGACAACCCAATACCGACTCTATTACGATATTTATAAGGTACAATAACGGGAGTCACATTGAGATGCGCTTACCACGTCTATGCTAATGGGGTTGCCAGATTCTCCATTAGCCAATTACTACAGTTCAGGCAATCCTAAATGACATGAGATATGTAACACAGATCTGGTAGTGAAGCATCGAGCACCTGTATAGAGGATAGGTACTAGTTACATAGCGCTTGCTTGTTCTATGTTCACCTACTACGACTAGAGAAGGGATGTAACTGGTACCCCCTCCCGTCCATCTCCCCCTCTCCCTCCCCCCCTACCTTAGCGGACGCGACGACGACGTCTGCCCGCGTCGTGTCGTACGACGCGACGGACGCATGCTCTCCATCCCATACTGTACAGATACCATCCGTTACCGACGACGACGACCCTCCAAATATTTTTATTCGACTAACCCTTTTATAACGCATGCCTCGAATTTCGACACTTTTATCCTCTGAATGTACCGTGTTTCGTGTAAGTCGAGAACAAGCGTAGTGTGCGTCGTCGCTAACACGCGCTCTCGACCAATCGGAGCGCACCTCAAAGCGCTCCGGCCAATCGGAGCGCGGGCGTCGGGTAAAGCGCGGCGCACACTACGCGATATATTTTCCCGGATTTTCTACACTGTTTATTGATTGAAACGCTAGCAGCTTCACGTAGAATATTTTTTTAAGACGAAAAATATTTGGCTGGTCGCTTATAGAATATGGCTGTTCTAAAACGCTGTGTTAATGACAATAACAACTGAGTTATGTATGTATGTGAGTGTGTAGGTAAGAAGGTAACGGTTAACACACACACACAGCTACTCCTAGGTCACACACAAACACAGTTACACACAAACACACACACCTCACACACAGCCCGCTCTAGTACCTATACCTTTAGATATACTATTTATTTATTGAAGCTTCCATCCGTGAATGTACTTGTCACAGACTACCTACATTATTACTTAGAAACTTATTATTCGTAATGTGTTTGCATTTATTAATAATACATAAACACACACACGACCTCTCCTGGCTGAAGTTAGAACATGTATGGGTTGTGTATTATTATTTATTCAATTATTACTTATATCATATTGCTTGTTAAACTCTCAAACGATTTTTATTATTTACATCTATTTTTCACACACGACACCGTCAAAAACGTTGACAAATAATAACACATGTGTTTTATTAAAATAATAGTAAGTACTTGTATTAAAGTGTGTATATGTATTATTATTGGTCGATGTGTTTGATGTATTTTCCATCAATAAATATGTAATTTGTAAAGTGAAATAATCCGCTTAAACAATGTCTAAACAATAATTAAATGGTGTTTTATCTAATTCACGGTATTTGGTTCATTCATTAAACGAATGTAGACTATTGTAATGCAGACTTGTCTATTTCATACATACTTATCCCTTTACACCTGTAAAAAAAGAATAAAAAATTTATAAAAAGTTAATAGAGGGGTTTTTAAGAATCTAAGGAAGGTAGGAAAAATATCCGAGATTGTCAGTTGTCCTGAAAACTTCCGTAACTATTGTGAACTTCCGGTCTTATTTAAAAATCACGATTGTTAGAGGGTAGGTAGACATTTTTAATTTTACTGATGTTTCGTGGACAAATGTTCGCATAATTAAACAGTGTTTTTTATTAAAAACCAGTCTCTAGTCTCCATAATTAACGTTAATTTAGAAAATAATTAACTTCACGGGGGCATTCAGAAAAATATTAATATAATATATTTTTACGGAACTTTGAAACTGAAATGAGAAACTGAAACGATCGTAATTGAATGGGAGTCGTGGTCGCGCGATGTGCCATATCTATACTATATCATGATATTCAGTTTTGTAAACGAAACATATTTTATTTTATGATTAGATATTGTTGTTATAATAGTCTGCATTCGAGTTCATATTGTTTATATACATATAGACTAGTGACGCTCCTGTGGAGGGAGAGACTATACCTATCTACCCTTTATTATTGTCTATTGATTCCGATCCTCTTCTTTGTTGATACCAACGAGTATGCGAATCGGCCCCCGGTCCCCCTCCACAGTGCGAGCGCACGGCGGCAGTAAGTAGAGTAACGTACCGTGTGTAGATGGGGTCGATGTACGCGGCCGGGCTGCACGCGGCGGCGGCGGCCGGCTACCACCACGGGGGGTTCGCGGCGCCCCCGCCGGTGCCGCCCCCGCGGGCCCCCTTCGCCTCGCCCCCGCACCACCAGCACGGGCACGGGCACGGCATGGTCCCGCCGGAGCCGGAGCTGCACCCGCTGCTGCTGGCGCCGGAGCCGCACCACCACGCGCGCGGCGGGGGCGGCGGCGGGCCGGCGGCGCGGGGCTACGCCGCGGCCCGCTGGCCCCCGCTGCCGCTGGTGGCGGCCGCGCACGTGGCGCTGCCCCCGCCGCCGCCGCCCACCTACCAGGTGTTCCTCAACCTGCTGGCGATGTTCCCGGTGGCGGCGGCGGCGCACGGCTACGCCGACCGGCACACGTCCTCGTCGTCGGACGCGGGCGACTCGCCCGAGACGGAGAACTACGAGGCGCTGCTGTCGCTGGCGGAGCGGCTCGGCGAGGCCAAGCCCCGCGGCCTCACCAAGCACGAGATAGACAACCTGCCGAGCTACAAGTACTGCGAGCAGACGCACCAGGGTGAGTGTATCACGTGTACGTGTACGTGTACGTGTACCTACACTATATACACCGTGTAGTAACGTGTATATACATGTCGTGTACAGGCGAGCAGACGTCGTGCGTGGTGTGTATGTGTGAGTTCGAGGCGCGACAGACGCTCCGCGTGCTGCCCTGCGCGCACGAGTTCCACGCCAAGTGTGTCGACAAGTGGCTCCGGGTGAGTATAACACATACATACATACAGGTTAACATTTCTTAGAGTGCACATGAATTACGATACTTTTTATTTTTTTTTGATCCAATATTGAATGTAAAAAATAATCCTAAACAAATGTATGTATAATAAATACAGCTCAGTATTAAGTAGCGACGACGCGCGGGGCGATACACACGCGGCCGCGGTGACAACAGACCACGAGTCACCATTATACCTATCATTCTAAAAGTTTGTGAACACCCTCACGTTCTAAGAAATGTTACCGTACACTCGTACACTCGTACAGGGTCTCGAACCTGTATCCCTAATGAGACGCAACGTTGTACATTTCCAGTCGAACCGCACGTGTCCTATATGTCGCGGCGTCGCCTCGGCCTACTTCGGTGCGGAGTGACCACATCGCGCGCGCTCGCTCACACACAAGCGGTCGCGCTACTCGCACATATAGCTCACCCACCCTATATGTACCTACCTACTTACCTATACGCCTGGCTCTTAAGAGACACCGTCGAATATACTACACCGGGATATCACGTCTATATTTCACCGGCTATATTGACTCTTAAGAGGCTACATGAGGAATAATAGAGTCTCAAAACTCGAAGATACACTAGAGAAGATACGATAAGGAACTTCGAACGTCGACACTTAGTACCGAGAGCTAGACTCTTCAGAGGCCAGACGACAACGCTTTAAAATATTTTATATTAAGACACCAATGTTCTGTGTAAAGATAATACTTAGTACTGTAAGAGCCACACTTCTCAGAGATAAACCAACGTCTAGTGCGTTTATAGACTCTTAAGAGACCGGATATAACAAAGAGTGTATTTTTTGGAGAATACTCCGCACATTAGTGTTTTTGTTTTATAACGGTTGGACATTTCTTGAGTGAACTTTAACTCTCGGGGGTATTTGAGGGGCATTACTAACTGTTCTCATCTGGGCAGTTCCTCCACGCACCACCGGCGGGACATCCAGTTGTACGAGGGGGAACTGACCGAACAATGTGTTTAAAAGAAAAGGAAGGATATACGGGAGGAGTGTGGAAAGCGAGAGAGACGGAAGATGTCGTGTAATTAACAAAAAAACGCACGTTTTGCCAAAATCACACTTAATTGTATAGTTTTGTTTTTTTAATGCTTCATATAAAACCCTGTACAGACCGATGCGACGCCCCGTCGTCCAACTGTCGGTCGGTCGATCGGTCGGGTGTCGGTGTGTGCAGGGCTTTATGCTAATATGTATAATGTATACGCGCCTAAACCGTATCCGATGTGAGAGATAGAAAGAGGGGAAGAGATCATCCGAATCGGATAAGCAATGCTAGTTACCGATGTGTATGTTGTGTACTGTGTATGTTATGTTTGTTTGTGTGTTTGTGTGCTACATTAGTTTATAACCTTCGTTTAGGATATGGAGTTTTTTTTAAGTTTCACTGTTTCTTTTTTCTATTATGGTGGTTCCACGGGGCAATATTGATGGCCTGTGGTCTTACTGGTGCAGGAACTATATTAACGCGTAGGGTACCCAGTGTAACCACGGGTAAATCGAGTAGAGTGAGGGGTACTTCCAGTAAAACCACCGGTATCTGCAATAATCTGTGTCTTACTGATGGAACCATGAGTAGAGTGTTGGTTGCCGTGGGTAATTAGAATGGAAGTACGTGTACCCCCGGTAGGTCCACGGGTGACGCTCCAGTAGGACCACGGGTCCAACTAACCAGAGATGTTGTTTTTATGTCGCGGCGTGTCGTGTGCAATAAATACTGGGTTTTTGGGAATATATTCCATTTTATTGTTAACTTAAAGTCTGAGATAAGTTCATGGAGGTGTCACTGGACTTGTGACCCTCGACTGTACATACCTACATTTGATAAAAATACATAACTCGAGAAAATAAAAATACTAAGTACTTACTTATATTTGTCACTATCAAAATAATTCAAAATTAACAAGAATAGTTCACCAACAATCAACTGGCGTCCATGTTGAATTTGAACTATGACGTCATATCCTGTATAACAGTCATTTGACATCCCTTAAATAATATCTCAGACTTTATAACTTTAGTAAAATTAAATATAGCGCGTTTTTTTACATAATTAACGGAAATAATAAATTAATGCAATAATTATTAGTTAAAGTTTAATTAATTATATTAGTTTAATCGGTTAATTTAATCGTTTATTCTATACTTGATAAGATTGTGTTTGACGCGAGCGCCTCTAGCGGTCACAAAGCGGTACTAAATAATATACAAATATCTAAATTGCACAATTCACTTCATCTATATGCATTTTAAATATTATACATAATGCAAAATACAATTTGAAATACCCATCCTATTAGTTTGATGTTGCTTGACCCGTCTAAAGGCGTTCCGTCCTCCTGTCTCGTGCCATCGTACTGAAACTAAACCGATTTTGATGACACTACAATTGTTTGTATAGAATATGAACCGACTAGTAGACAACTTGCATTGCGCTCGTTTTATTACCTCATACGTCATCATACAAATAATTCTAGTGTCGAACTCTGATACTAAAGAATCAAAGTTATATTTAAGTTAAGAAAATAGCGCGGGACAGCTTGAGGTGGGAGGGGGGGGGGTGTTCCGTGCCCACCGGTTGGGCCTTTCTATATACTAATATATGGGTAAAAGTATCTACTCTTGAGCTAACAAAGGGGGTGATTTACCCACTCGTGAGCAAACTGAGGGGGAATTTATCCATTTTTGAGCAAACTCAGGGGGATTTATCCACTCTTGAGCAAACAACAGGCCATTTAGCCACTCTTGAGCAAACTGAGAGTAGATTTTGTCACTATTGAGCAAACAAAAGGCCATTTAGCCACTTTTGAGCAAACTGACAAGAGATTAAGCCACTCTTAAGGAAACTCGGGGGATTCATTCACTTTTGAGCAAACAAGGAGGCCCAAAACCTGACTTTAGAACAAAAAGAGGTTCACAGCCCACGGCTGGGCATAAAGCGGCTGACTGCGCTTCCGAACTAGACAATTATCATAGTCGCTTGTCCCAACATTCATCATTACACATATATTCCAATAAATACTGTTTGAAGCTTTACTTGAGCTATTCCAGACATTTTGAATCAAGTTTTGATTATTTCTCGCTTCATATTATAGTCACATTCCCTTAAATTCCAGCCGATGAACATTTTGAGCTAATTATCGTTCGTCCGAATCGGAAGTTGTTTCCGCGCTGTTTGACTAATGTAGACTAAATAATTAACATTAGCCGTTAGCATCGATTGGTATTACGTTAGTTTTTCATTAGTTGTTCGTTAGTATTAGTTTAATTGTGCATTTTCACGTTGTTAAAGGCGTGTCGCGTGGCGGGACTCTTCTTGGGGAACATTTCACGTAATTCGCATTTGTTCTGCTCTATTTAAATTGTGCGACACTTTAAATTTTTCCCAGATGATTTATTTATGTTGCTGCTAAACAACAAATACTAAAAACAGAATTAAATCGTACGGAACCCTTCGTGCGCAGGTCCGACTCGCACTTGACTTGTGAATTATGATATGAAAATATTTCACCAAAGTTGCACAGAATTCCACAAAACACTTATAAAATATCTGGTATTAATTTCTCTTACATTTTAATTTGCACAATTTATTCGAAAATTGTAGAGAATTGAGCAGAATTGCGTGTTTAATTAGACATCCATGATTAGACCCGCCACGTGATACGCGGAATGCTTGTCTGTATACATTATATCAATTTTTTTTACCGTTTATTTTTCCAATAATCAAAATAAATATTTTATGTTACCCTATGTGTCCGCCTCACATCACCGCGCATCGTTATTTACAATATGTTTTGTCTCGCTCTAACGCCATTCACATCCCGCAATGTTGAACAAAGACAAAATTATTGTTTGTTTCTCTAAAGGCTGGATTTGTCGACAATTTACTATTTTTTATTTGTTGATTTTTGTTTATGAATTACTTAAAACAAATGTTATTTGCGTGTAGTAAAATTGATTAATTTTTTGTTTGTAATTTAGTTTAAAAAAATTTTGTTTAATTTGCATGACTTTCGTATTTGGAAAACTAAAAAAAATATATTTTTTCTCATTGATCATTATGTATTTATGTTTATACGAAATTATGTTGATTTGTTCTGTACCTATATCTAATCTAAGCTACGATTTGTTTGACGATGCAATGGTTATCTAAATCGGTTGCGTCAAGTCAAGTCGAGTCGAGTCAAGTGGTGTCAAGTCGCGTGTGTAATGTAATCAAGTCTGATTGCTCAATAACAAACAATTACCTACAACTTCAATTACTCGTAACATTCTTATCAATAAAATGTACTTTTATGGTTTTATTTTGTTTTTATTTTAGTTTTTATTTTACTTTAAGTAATATATACGAACCTATTTGCTACAAATGGAACCGAGACGCGGACGTAACGCCATGTTGTGACGTCACACAGTCGTCACTTAACTAACTTCAGTCGAGTATAAAAATAAAATCGACGGTTAAAAGGAAATAGGGCATAAGCGACATTTTTGTGTAAAATGACTTTTGAATGCCATTCTACTCTTATAAATAAAAAAAACCAATTAATGCTTTCATTTTTCTCGATTTTAAAGCTGTTTTCATTTTTACGTTACGATAATAAATAGGAAAGTTGTGACCATTGTTCTGCAATTTCAAACTTTAAACAGCTGTCCTGAACAAATTGGTTTTTGGCGGTTATACCCTATTTCCTTTTAACCGTCGATATTATTATAGTTAAGTCAGTTGGTGTGCGGCCGTCACTAGATGGCGCTCTGTCCTATTTTCTCGAGTCTCCAAGAAGTTGGGGCGCACTTCATATTTTTTAACCGACTGCAAGGAAAGGGTTGTTTACCCCGGTGACAACCGGGCAGACAATTCCCAGCCGTCACCCCGGGGGGCAGGGTTAGAGGGGACTACTGGGAATAATCGTGTTTTTCGCGCTTATCTTTGTATGTTTGTTTGTTATATTCTTTATTCCCACATAAAGAAAGCTAAAGTTTAATACTGACGGCGGTGGATTGATAAGATTTTTGAACGCATGCATTCCTTCTGCCTACTGGTGGCGCCATCTCTCGCGGTCACATACCTAACTGTTGCTTGCAGAATGCAGTTTTCGTTCAAATCAAAAACAAACAAGGAGGCCCAAAACCTGACTCGCAAATTACTAATATCCATTTGGAAAATAATTTAAATTAAATAAGAATAGTACCATTTTTAGACAAGCACACCATATTCACATTGATTGGCAATTTACATTTTTTGACGGTTTTGTTACATTAAAGATATAACAAAAATGCTATTTTAACGTTTTCTCGGTCAAAGGTAAGTTATTGATTTCGACCTTAACTCTTTATAATAAATAATGCAATTTAAAGATCTATACAAACCGATGCTTCTAGTCGCTGTGCGATGTATTGTTCAGAGCCTTACAAAAACGACTCGATATAATTTTCTACTAAATTTTTATACGTAATTGTCAATTGAAGCGCTCTTATTGTAAAGACAAGTCTTTCTACATGTCTCAGCTCTGAATAGGGAATGTACGAAGGTAAGCCACCAGGACTTCACCTTTTAATACTTAAGGTCTGAACAAACCGGCGCGAGTAATCGCTCGACCTTAGCGACCGAGTCTCTACCGGCCTACCGGTTGGGTGTCGGTTTGCTCAGTGCCTTAAGCTGGTATAAGGCTGTGGGTGGACTTTCTGTAATATAAATATATGAACGTAAAGTAATATTGTTGCTGTGTTTTGCTTAAAGTTTTATATACCTGAACGGTCTCGGGGCGCGGACTCTCACTTGCCAAATTTTAATGTTAGCGATACGAACCTCTCGTGCGTCGACCTCTGGGCGGAGGGAAAACATTCAATATAATATTTGAAGTTACCGTTGAAACTGGCACAGTTGGAACGCGGAAGTCCCGAGAAGTTCAAGTTTTTTTTGCAATATATTTAAGGAATTTGAAACATTTATTCCTGGGATTTTCGGTACTAAAGTTTCATTGTCAACTTCGTAGCTTTGCCATTTTTGTTTAAAAATAAGCAAATAAAAACTATTAAAAACATAAAAACGATTTTAAACAAAATCTTATGTAAAACTATTATAAATCGAATTTATGACTTTAATTTGTTGTACCTAAGTAAGACTAAAATGTCGCCTCCGCCCAGTGTCGAGTCGACCCACCGCGACCGCTTCACACAGTCCATTAGTGGCGTAGAGCTTGTAAATAGCGCTCTGTATGCAGTGGTGTAGCTATAGGGGGGGGGGGGGAGGACTTCCCCTCGTAGTGGCTAGACGTCACTGGCTGTATGTATCTATTGTATTATACCTACATACATAGAGTTAGGTAACAAAGTATTTTTGCATGACTTTACGTAATAGACTAGCGATGCAGTTCACTTATATACCTAACTATAGTTCGGTCAGAGCAATGTGAACATCTCTCTCGTGTTACAAGAGTGGGGTACGTACGAAGCACATTCTGTTCCTTGCTACTCGTGGCGCCATCTGTGGCGATCTATAACTTTAATTACTAACTATTAAATGTGCGTTCAAAATCATTGAACAATCTTGGTGTCGTATGACTTTCTTTCTCATTGCTCTATGATTGAATATTTCCTTCCTATCGAAAAATAAGTCCTTTTTAACATTAGTTCTAGATAAAGCCCTGAACAAACGGAGACGACTAGTCGCACGACTGTTGTCGCCTATATCCTGCAACCAGTCGCTGTCGTTTCCAAAGAGGTAAAAGTGAATTGCATCAAACAGAGTATAAATAAATAAATTTAATATAATGTTTGATATAGAGCACGCTCGACTCGTCGCCCGGAATGGGGCGTTCAATTGCAATAATTTTTTAAACGATAATTATTATAATTAACAGCGCTTCTACCACTTATCAGAGTTGCTTTCAAAGAAATTGACATTATAAAGGTAGCGACCTAACGATCCAGAAAATTGTCTGCACTGCATTTTTTTTTTCATTTAAAGCAACTGAGTGGTAGAGTCGCAAAATATAGGCGTAGTGTCGGTAGGTGTGTTGGTGTGCTGAATTTGTGCCCTTTTCGTAAATAATAAAGATTTAAGCGATTTTAGGAGTTGTAACGTTTTGAATTAAAGAGTTCCCTTTATGACTCTCGTCACGGGACTCCTTAACTACGATGTTTCTTTATTTATCTGTCTGTTGTGATCCGGACCTTATCTATTATTTAGTAGGTAAAGACTATTCCAATGTCTTATGAGCTTCAAATGAACAGTTTTTCTAGTGATAGTGTACGAGTATACGAAGGTCTATCAATGCAATATACACGAGCTTAAATTGCGCAATTCTAAGAAGTTCTGCGCAATTCTCGTAAAAAAATACCGAGACAATCTAATGAAAGCAATGTAAGTTAAATTAAATTATACCTACTATAAAGTCCCAAAAGTTATGTAATTCTGAGCAATTGTGCGGCCTAATTGCGCAATTTTACTCGTTAAGAAGCATTATTCGATGTTATTCAATTCTTGTATTTGCATTATTTCATTGTATTTGGGCACAATAAATGTTTTTGTGAGTTTGAAGCGCGATCTAAGTGTGAATTTGCAATTTGAAATAATAGATTATAAAAAGTTTTATAGACAATGGATCGGGTTGCTACTATGAACGATTGCTAATTACCAATTACAATTAACTAATTAAATGATAATTTCCTATCTTTGACACAATTTCTTTAGCTTTCGTCCATAGTAGTCAACCTGTTTGTAATCTGTCGAAGCTACCTCCCTTGAACACCAATTTTAAAATATAAACGAATGTTAATAAAATAGCCTTAGTAGGAAATGGCTGCGGTCGGCTGTAACACCTACCTAAGTATTATGATAAAATATGTATATTTTACCTACGTTTCAAAATGTACCTACATTCTTAAATGATAGATATTCAGGCATAAAGTACATTGTACACAGTGCCGTCTATTCCCACACCAAGCAACATGGCGAGGTGACCATAGATACGAGTAACAGATAAAATACCTTTTCTTTTATAAATACACTCTTATAAAACATGCAGACATTTTGAACGCATAATATATTGAATCTATGTACAAGAAAATGAAAATCCATTAATAAAATAATATTTTGATAACAATCTTAAAAAATGCGATGTGTGTTCAAAATCAGTATTATGCCTGAATATTATTTGTTATAGCCATCGGTCGTGCGACAAGTCGTGTTACAACCGTGTGTTGTCGCGCGACTAGTCGTGGCGACTATTCCGGAGCTTTATCTATTGTACGTTCTATTTGTTGTTCTTGTATAGTTAGTTGTTTCTCTAACGAAGTATGTTGTGTGGCGATGACGTGTTGCGATTGCGATGCGACACCCGGCCGGTGTTGGGTGGTACCTTAACGTGGTACGACTACTGCTAATAAACACATTTCTATAGTCTGATATTGTTTTATTTCATTACTAGCGGCGATCCACGGATTTACCCGCCTTTGTCCCGAAACTGGCAAAGACGGTATAAATAATTATAAGCCGCAGAGCACATTTTCGGTCTCAGTACTTAATAATTAAGTCTCTACTTGTAGTTTTGTTGGAAAGTATATTATATAATTTCCTAGAAAATAAAGCTGTCTAACAATGAATACCCGATTATTTAATTTAGTTTAGTAGGTTTTAATTGCATATGTAAGGTACCAAAGGAAAAGCGGACAAACAATATATTTTTAAAAACTACAAATACCTACATGTTCTTCTACGTTTGTCTTTTCTTCCTATAATGAGTTGAGCAATTTTATCCTACTATAAACTTCGTCTTAACAAAGGACGTAGGTAGGTACGAATTATTTAATTTAATAGAATATAATTTCTAAATTCATCATGGGAATGTCAATTTAATACATGGCATGATAATTTTGAAAATTCCTATTTTATTGGTACAAAATCAACGTTCCAAAGTCCACCGGCACCGTAACGTTTACAATCCTGTGCAGCACTATTTAAACATTAAAACAAAGTCTTTAATAAGTACCTACTTCACACTGGCTTTATGTACCAGTCGAGCGGTGCCATTCAAGTGCCACTAGTAGCTTTGCTTCTGAACGAAACGTTTACCTAGAGTTTTGGCGGGAACGAGTTAACAACATGTCGTGCTGCAGTTTTATTTTCATGAAACTTAGATGTAACCCGAGTTGAATTGTATAATTCTAGTGGAATGTTATTCAATTTAGTTCTGTGAAAGTGCACAAGTGTAGTGAAAGTAAAAATCAGTGTCAAACATGCAGTTTTCACGTTGCCTCCAAATCTCCTATTAAGGTTATGGTAAACTTGCCACCGCTTTACTATAACCCCTGACTTGACGGACTATGACGACTTTGACTGTATTGAAACACTTTAGGCCCGATTTATGAAAAATCGGGTCATAATTTGATGCAAAATATAACTTGACACTGGCTAAATGCACACGTGCGAAGCCATAATAAAAGAAAAAAAAAACGTTTACCTACGTCAGTCTGACTCAAACGTCACTGTCATATAAGAGCTCTCTGTTAACTTGTCAAAGTGCTTTTCAAAAATCAATAAACTTTTGCAATGGACAATTATTCCAATTTCGTAATGAAAAATATTATTTTATTTAATAATTGAGTGAAAAATAGTATAATTTAGTATAACTACACATTTTGGTGGCAGTTTTAGTGAACAAACCTGTGATTTTGAAGTGATAATCGGTAAAAATCGTGTCGCAACGCATGAATGATTGCCGAGGCCGGAAATGTTCGTATTTGTGCGGTTTTTGAACAATAAATATATATAATGGACCTGTCTCCGGACGAGGAACACTTCCAAGGCCGGCTCCTGCATCAGGTGCGTGGAATTTGTGGACTTTTGAGGGGTGTAATTGAAGTTGCAAATAGTTGAATTATATTGTATGCTAAGTTCACTTTGTGGTGTTACTGGTGGTGCGTGGGACCGCAAGGACGAGTGCGAATGCATGATTCAATGTTAATCTTATTAGAAATGTATTTCGCCTTCGTATGTATGTTGAACATAATATGAGGGTAGGTACTTACCTAGTAAGTACGGTTCCAAACTTGTAGCTTTAATTCCTAGAGGCTACTTTTTATCTGAGACTTATATTATGCAGGATTATAAGGCCTTATGGTACAGCTAGCCACATTAATGTATGTATTATGTTTAGGCAGCGCTATGGGACAACCTGGAGCTCCTGCAGGAGCTGATCGCTTCAGGAGCGGAAGTGAACGCCCTAGACTCCCACGGGCGCACGGCCCTGCACGGCGCTGCTCTCGCTGAACGCAGCCGATGCCTTACTGCACTCTGTCAGAAGGGAATCAGCCTCGATGTTAGATCTGACACACAGACGGGGGAGAAGGTAATATAGTCTCGCTATAGCAGCGCTCCCCGGTGTCACCCATGTAACTCTGGCAATATTGGGATAAAAAGTATGTTATGTTACTGTCAATGAATCAATGTATCCTCATACCAAGTTTCATATAAATTGGTCTAGTAGTTTCGGAGCCTATTCAATGCAAAGAAACTAACAATCAAATCTTTCCTCTTTATAATATAAGTATAGATTATACTTCTCAATGATTGAAGAGGCATTGAAAATCTAACATGAAATAATAGCTGAAAAGTACCTGAATACGAATTTATTCACTCTTATTTATATTTTAGAAACAATTCTGTTTTTGTACCCCCCATTGTAACGACTATGTCTAATTAGTAGTTAACCAGTGTTGAGCAGAATATAATATATCCTTATACGTTGCAGCATGGTGTAGGTACCATTTATATATAATAAAGTCAGTATTGTCTAAGCAATACCACCAAGGTATCACTTCTATCTCCAAGTCCCAACCCAACAAGGCGACCCCGCCGTATATGGGTCTGTTTGAGTCAACCGTGTACAATATTCCTCCAATTTAATAATTGCTAAACTAATTATGAGATTGTTTTATCATATCGCAAAATTCCGAAATGTGTCAATATAAATCTCAAGTGCTTGAAGAACGGATATGGGGTTGCTTGCAGATACTGGTTAATGAACATTTTATTAATGTTTGATTTTCGTGGGGACTGTCTATACCAGTAGAGTATAGACCGATAATGAACGTGTTGACATCGTTGGTCCAGACCGCGTTGCACATAGCGGCGGAGCGAGGTCACTCGGAGAACGTGCGGACGTTGTTGGCGGCAGGAGCTGACAGCACCGTCCCGGACGGTGCGGGGGACACCGCGCTCGCGCTGGCCGAGCGGCAGGCGCACAGGCATGCCGCCGCCGCGCTCAGGGACGCCGCCCGTGAGTATACACCGCACTCGCGCCGGCCGAGCGGCAGGCGCACAGACATGCCGCCGCCGCGCTCAGGGACGCCGCCCGTGAGTATACACCGCGGGAGTGCGAGATTTAGCACTCCGAAAACCCATTAAACGATATCCATCATCCAATTTAGAGTGACATCTAGAGTGACAACTGTCAACTCACCACTTCGCCCGAGACATTTCCCCATCTATCGAACATTTTGTTGTATTGTACGACGTTTCTCCTCGCCACCGACAGATGGCGTTGAGCCGACATGGGTAAGTTCATATACAAGTACCAACAACACAATATGTACGGTGGGCGGCCTACCCGGTGGAACACATGCCCACAACCGCTCAACAAAGGTTGTACTCACAGCCACACCGAGTGTTTACATCCACGTGGGGCGGATACCAGCAAATTTTTTTTTTTCGTAATTTGAAAAACGAAAAACTTTTATTTTCTTTAATTATAACGTTTACGTTGCGATGCGTTGTTTGCGTTTACAGATTTTTAAATTATTAAAACATAACCGGGTTTTTTATTAATGTATCGGGTATTTCGGTACTTATTGTTATCCGTTTGAACAGAAGGAAAGAAGAAGATCGCTCGCCTCTTGAGAAGAAAAAAAAGCCGTCTCACCGAAAACCAGTTTTTTAAATTTCGTAAAAAGAACATAAAAAGAATTAAAAGACCGTTTTTAAATTCCGGTTTTTGCATTCCCTAGTAGGTAGGTTATGTTTGTTAAATAAGAAACATGTAAGTGTTGTCCTCACACTAATGTATGCAAAAACAGTAAACATACAAGAAACAGGATACGAGATACTCGTTTGTAAACATGTACAGTCACATTACCAATTAGCTGAACCCCACGTGACCTACAGCTCACTCGCACATCTGGTCTGTTAGGTTGTAAAGTAATGTTACCCGGTTCTGTTTTTAACGTGATAACGTCTCATAAATTGATGGAACATCTGCATTCACACAAAAGTGTCACGGTAATATTGTGTGACGTCATGCGTCATGGTAACATGACCAGACGCTTCTTGGTAACTTAGGAAACAGAGTATTTAATAATAATATCGCTCATCTGGGCTTGTGTTATGGTGTGACGAGTGACGAATAAAAGACTTATATATAGGAAAAAAAAGGAATAGTAATAAAAAATCTCAGTTGTTCATCGTTTTCTTATGACGTTATCACGTACCGACTTTACAGACAACTTTCTTTTATTTTCTTTTTTTTATTTCTTTTATTTAATTAATCTATATCTATATAAATAAAAGGGAAAATCACTCACTCACTCATCACGAAATCTCAGAAACTACAAGTGCTAGGACTCTCAAATTTTGCATGGGGGTTCCTTTTATGACGTAGGTGCTCACTAAGACGGGATTTTGCAAAATTCAACCCCTAAGTAAGGGGGGTAAATGGGGGGTAGAAGTTTGTATGAAGGTTTGATTTTTTTAAAGGTAAAAACTTGAAAATTAGATTTATATCTTCTTATCGTAAATAAATGATGACGTGTTTCAGGGATTTTCAATTTTCCTACTTTAATAATATTATAAATGTGAAAGTTTGTGTGTGTGTATGTTTGTTACTCCTTCACGCAATGGACCAATACGATATACAACATAAAAAAAATAACAAAATAGCTATATTTTTTACAGATATAGCGAATGAGGTGTGGGTCACGTGGGGTTCAGCTATTTGGTAATGTGACTGCACATGTGTTAGTTATGCCCCGCGGATTGTGTCGATCTCGATTACAGCCGACAACCGCGGTATCTGACGGTAACAAAAGAAAAAAAAAATCGACGTAACTTTCAAGTAGGTTTCGTGACATATTACAAAAAGTATAAAAGTAGCCTATAGCCTTCTTCGATAAATGGACTATCCAACAGAAAAAGAATTTTTCAATTCGAAGCAGTAGTTCCTGAGATTAGCGCGTTCAAACAAACAAACAAACTCTTCAGCTTTATAATATAGGACTCGAGTAGGTATTATCTTTTTTGTATAAAACGATCAAGAATTTAAATGTACTTTAGTAAAAACATTTGTAAAGGTTATAGTATTTAAATTATAGAGAAACTATGTGGGACTTGTACTAGCTGTGTGCCGCGGTGTCACTCGCATATTGTATGTCATATACAGGGTGTAGGGTGAACTGGGTCATCTCTCTTAGTGGGTACATGTTGGTGGTATCCCCTCACCATATTTAACAAACAAAGGGAAGTCCCTTTACCTTTTTTTTTGTCTTTTAAAATTATTGTTTTTAATAAATAAATCATTCAAGGTGAAAGGGTACCGGCGCTCTCTTCATACAAACGTAGTCGACTGGTTCCTCCCTGGATAATGACACTAGAGCTAATATTTTCGGAGAGAGCGCCGGTACTCTTTCCTCTTAAGGGCAGGTGCTAATAAAGCTACCAAAATCGACCTTTGTTTTAAGCAACTCTAAGTAATCAAATTTGTTATTTGGTTATTTGGAACCATATTTTTGTTTATTGTGGTTGAAAACATGATATGAACTACTTCGTTCGATAAAAAAAATGTTAGAAAACAGAGAATAATTTTTATTTATTTATACTTAGTCAATGAATACGATTATAAAAACCAATTACAGCAATTGACTAATTAGGACAAATCATTCATACATTTCTCTCGCAAAAATCCAAACACACTGACAATATCAATCTCCATTCGTCCGCAAACAGATCAGTTTCAGCACTTGCATCCAGGAGAGCGTTAATTGCGTTGATGCTGCGGAGAATGGGAGACCGTGTGAGATGTCGGCACCGCCAGAAGGTGATGTTTCCGGCCTCGGACATATTTATTCGGGCAGAACAGTCTGCAAATTACCGCGTTCAGATCAGGAGAATCAACGATATCGCGAAGGATCTTCAAGCACGTTACGATCTGATCATAGGCGCGACGAACCTCTAACTAAGGAATTGTAACCGAGACTACCTAAGAGAAATTGAGTCGGGTACATATATGGATAGTACCCATGCGTTCGCTTATATGGGTACCGGAGGAAGGCTTTTTGAACATTCTCAAGAGAAAGGGCGTAAGAAGATTCATGTTGGTTCCAAGTACAAGCCGCTGTCTCTAGTTTACTCCGAACTAGTGCGCTAAATAAAAGTTGAATCACACTTATATCGGTAATGTCGCGAGCATTCCTAAGAACGAAACCCAAACGCCTGTATGACTCCTTCGCCAACGCAGTTATGTGAGGATTAAAAGTAAGTTTAGAGTCGAAAGTGACTCCTAAATCTCTGACATCATTCCTTCTAGTAATGCTTATGTTGTTAAGTTGGTAGTCAAATATTATTGGAAGCTGCATTCTACCGAAAGTCATCACACAGCATTTAGTCACATTAAACTCCATGTTGTTAACAATACTCCATTCGAAGACCGTCTCGTTGGTGATGTCTCTTTGCAGTGCCTCACAGTCAGACTTAGACCTTATGTTGGAGAACAACTTCAGGTCGTCTGCGTAGAGAAGACATTTAGCGGCATCGACGGCGGTAGAAAGATCGTTAACCATAATGAGAAAGAGAAGAGGTCCAAGTATTGAACCTTGACTCACACCGGATCGCGTGTGGTAGGACTGGGATTCATATAAGCCAAGCCTGACATATTGCTGGCGATCGCGGAGGTAGTCTGCTAGTAAATTAACCATTTTTGGTGTAAATCCTATACCAACCAGCTTTTTCAGCAATATATCGTTGTCCACCCTATCGAACGCTATCCGAAAATCAAAGTATAGGACGTCAACTTGCGTCCCTCTATCGAGCTGAGAGGAAATGTAATGCACGAAGGTCAACAAATTTGTATTAACAGATCGCTTGCTTCTGAAGCCGTGCTGTTCACTACAAAGATATTTATTGACTTGTACATAGATGTATTTATGTAGGATGCTTTCAAACACCTTAGCTGGAGCCGACATTATGGCAATTGGTCTATATTCCTCTACAAGTGACTTATTAGTACTCTTCGGAATCGGAGTAACCCTGGAAGTTTTCCAAGGTTCAGGATATATCTCTGATTCTAAAGCAAGGTTGAAAATGTGCCGTAAGGGAGTACATAGTTGAAATTTAGCCCGTTTCAATAACGTAGAGGGTACACTATCAGGCCCTACCGAATTACTCGGTTTTAACTTTTTAAGGCCGAACAGTACGTCAGCCTGAGTAAATGTGTTTATGTCGATATTGTTGCTATTTTTAGTGGAGTCCGACGATAATGCTCGTTCGGCGTCCAGCTGTGGAACCCTCAACAGAAACACACAACCGAAGAAAATAGAAAATGCCTCCGCCGCCCCAGATCCCGAGAAATGTTCACCTCCATATGAAACGATAGACTCAAATCCACCCTTGGTTCTAAGAGCTGAAATATGCCGCCAAAATTCGCGCGGGTTAGTTTTTATATTACACTCAATACGCTTGGTATAGTCTACATACGCCCGAGCCGCACGGATTTTTAGGTCTGCTCTAACCCGAGAAAAGTCTTGATACGCTTTGTCACATTGTGTACGTTTCCAGGTTTTATGCACCTTTAGTTTAACTTTTATATCATTGATAATCTCACGCGTAAACCACACCGGATAACACCTAGTCGTACTCGCGGTTCGACGTTTTTTCGGCATGGAAAGATTAAAAATGTTGTACAAAATAGAGTAAAACTTTTGAATAGCGTTTTGAACATCTGTAGCAGCGAGGACATCACTTCATGAAACGATAGAGAGCCAATAATATACCTGTTCCCAGTCACATCGTTTGAAGTTCCAGTCTTTATCAGGGCTTATATTGCGTGGTTCCAATACAACATTTTCTAGATAAGATGTTTTGATTCCTACCTCTATGTCGAGTGGTGGGTGATAGAGATCGATTTTGACCAATCCCCCAGTGGCTGCTACCGACACTTCACGTTCGTTAGCGCTCTCCTGGATCAAGACAACATCTAGCATACCGCCATACTCATTCTTCACCTCATTCTTCTCAGTCAGACAACAGAAAGACAGGAAATAACAGTAATAATTCTGTATAGATAAGGAAGCACTATTTAAATTCAAGTCACCTAAAATCAATACAGAATGGTTTAAATTCTCAACAATACAAATATTAGATCGTTTATCGGGTTTTATTCAAAACTAGTTAACGTTTGTTTCTAAAAATGAATCAAATGATAGGTTTTGACCTCTAGGAACTATATTTGTGGATAATAATGCTAAAATGTTTTGCATATCGATCAAATATAACAGTTAGCACGCAGCACGCTACGTCTTTGAGAGCGGGGGCTAAGGTAATGTGAATACCTACACACGGGATTGGAAGAGCGCCTTAATATGTGTGTATAGTTGATGTATAGGTATATGGGAGATTAGTTTCTCTTACGGTTTTTCGTTTCACGTTTTCGTAACACGTAACATTTTTCTCAGCTAGGTTATTTTACTACACCACTATATTTTACGGCTATATTTTTTAGCGGGTTGGTGAAACCCGCGCTAAGGAAATTTGTTTCAAAAATGCGTTTTTTTTTAAATTTGAGGAGCGTTACCCAAAGTTTGGGGAATTCTCAAAATATGACAACACCATTATGTTGCCACATCTTGCAAATTATTTAAACTTTCAGTAAATTAAAAGTAAATTTCACAAAGTTTAAATTAAAATAATAGTTAAATTATGCAAAAATATAGTTTAACTTTTTTAACCCACCAGAGATGGATTACTTACATAGTATGTAGTAACACACTGTATAAGTATTGTCAAGTGACCATAACACAAGCCTAGTTGGTTAGTTTCGGGAACTAGATGTCGCTGCGTGGGATGTCCAGTCAAGTCCAGTCCAGTCCAGTCCAGTCCAGCAGTACCTACCTATGCTATGTGTGGAATGTTACTTATTATGTATTATGTTGACATTGACCGTTGTGTGATAGGGCGCGGTCCGAGTGTCAGCGGTTCGTCTCACATCCGGTGTTCGGCAACATTGTCTATTGGTACTCAAATATACTTACGCGATTTGTTTTTGAAGTGATAACGTTTAATAAATTGAAGAACACCGGCAGCACTTACAAAAAAGTGTGGCGTCATCATGTTCCATAGCAACAAAGAAAGAGAGAAATAAATAGAATTTCATTTTCTGAACACAACGGCAATTTAAAATTTTATTTTCTGAATGCAACGTCATGTTTTAGACAAGGTTACCACAGTAACGTAGGTTCTCGTAATGAGTGTTATTCCCAAGGTGTCAACGAAACAAAAGATTTCTTATGGCGTTATCACGGAAAATTATCGTCCGTAAACCGACTTTACAGACAACCATTTTTTGCAAAATGAACAGGTTCGATTCTTGGCTTTGCTACATTCGCTCGTATTCACAAACACTACTTAAGTTGCTCTTCGATAAGTGAACGCACTGTGTTGGGGATTGTTGGTTAAATGAAATACCTTTGTATTGATGTTTAACATTTACTTTCAATGTAGTTTGATAATTTGATGTTTCTCGGTCGGCCGCCGAGCGAACATAGGCGCGAGCGAGCCGCGTGAAGTTGTTGACGTTAGAAGGATGCGTCAACACTGTGCTAAATGCGGCCCTTTGTGTGCTCTATTTCTCTGCACTCCAGTATATAATTAGCGGATCTATGCGTTCGCGCGCACTATGCAATCTCATAGGGTTGATTGTGAACAAGTACGAGTGTAAGTAGAGTGCGAATGCCCGCTGATTGCTCCGCTGCCACCCCGCCCCCGCCCCGTCCCCACCTATGTAAGATCCAGTCGACACAAGACACCGCCACACATCGCGCGCGTCTCTTTCTACTCACTTACATTGAATTATCGTAATTTATCTATCATTTATATTATTAAAGTATTTATTACAATATTAAATGCAGTGTTGTGTGTGTCTGTGTGTTGTGTTTGTGTGTTAAATAATAATAATTTCAAAATATTGTGCAACAAACTAGATTTCAACAGGTTTAATTACTTTAAGCTTTTGGCGTTAGATTTCGGCTTGACAGATTTCGATAAGAATCTGAACAAAAATAGTCCAGTAACATGGTTATATTTAAAAAAGAAAATGCATTTCCTTATTTTTACTGCGGCGAGATTCGAACTTTCGACCTCTTGTTTAACTCAAAATAATAAAAACAAGAACATAAATGATACCTTTAACGCGAGTGAAGTCCCGGGGCGCCTCTATACTGTACACTAATATTATAAAAAAGAAACATATTGTTTGTTTGTAAGTAATAAGCTCCGAAACTACTAAATCGATTTAGATTTACATCGCATTACATTGATTCATTGACAGTAACATGGGGTACTTTTGATCCCGATACCCCCACGGGATCGGGAGTTACGCGGGTGTGACCGCGAAGCGATGCTAGTCTATTACAATAATGTCACAACTAGGTACGAATTAGAGACATACATTGAAGTCTACATTTCTAAATAAGAATAAATTACTTCCACACGTTGTGTCACATTTCATCATTTTACTCGAGATTTGTTGAACTTAAACTTGTTTTTTAAATGTCAACGGACGGACGGTACTACTATCTATACTAATAATATAAAGCTGAAGAGTTTGTTTGTTTGTTTGTTTGTTTGAACGCGCTAATCTCAGGAACCACTGCTTCGAATTAAAAAAATATTGCATAGCTTTTATCGCGGGCTTTGAGCGCGGCGACCGAATCAAGAAATTCCGTAACGAAAATAAAACCTAACACCCCCCCACTCCGCCTACCATGTAGCCCGGCCGAGCGTTCGCTTAACGTGTATGTATATGGTACGACTGTACGAAGCTCGCACGATGCAATAGCTTTACCGCGGTAGTCCCCGAGTGACACACGTTTTTTTGTGTTGGATAGTCCATTTATCGAGGAAGGCTATAGGCTACTTTTTATCCTGATATTCCCACGGGATCGGGATTTACGCGGCTGCTATTTTGTAAAATAGATAGTTGAGTAGGGATACGCTTAACGAAGGATTTTTATTAATTAGACAGACGAAGTTGCGGGTGTAAGCTAGTTGTATGTAGTGTTCTTCTTCTTTTTTCTATATCTATACATATGAAATGCTTTGTCCTGACTGACTGACTGACGGATCAACGCACAGCCTAAACCGCTGGTCGTAGATACCTGAAACTTAGAGGGCGTGTTCTTTGTATGACCCCGATAAAAAAGGATTTTCCGAAATTCAACCCCTAAGGGGGTGAAAAAGGGGGACAAAGTTTGTATGGGACAACGTGATTCCTTGGTCCAATCTACTTCAAATTTTGCACAAACATTCTTTAACAGAATTGATGAAACACGTGTTTCGTATTTTATTGAAATTCATCCCCTAACGGGGTTAAAAAGGGGTAGAAAGTTATTTTGGGGGTGATTTTCTTCGAAGTTGATATCAATACTCCTTTTAAATTGCCTACATTTTGTTTTGACACATGTTTGAAAACTCAATCTGATTTTAAGTAAAAAAAAAGATTTTCGACTTTCATACAGACAAAGTCGCGGTCGGAGTTTTGGCGGGAACGAGTTAACAACATGTCGTGCTGCAGTTTTATTTTCATGAAACTTAGATGTAACCCGAGTTGAATTGTATAATTCTGGTGGAATGTTATTCAATTTAGTTCTGTGAACGTGCACAAGTGTAGTGAAAGTAAAAATCAGTGTCAAATATGCAGTTTTCTCGTTGCCTCCAAATCCCCTATTAAGGTTATGGTGAACTTGCCACCGCTTTACTATAGCCCCTGACTTGACGGACTATGACGACTTTGACTGTATTGAAACACTTTAGGCCCGATTTATGGAAAATCGGGTCATAATTTGATGCAAAATATAACTTGACACTGGCCAAATGCACACGTGCGAAGCCGTAATAAAAGAAAAAAAGTCGCGGTCAAAAGCTAGTATTACATATATATATAATATCTTCGAACAAACACACATACATAAAGTATCTTTCTTTAATAGATTACAATTGGATAATCGATCCGTCCGTCCGTCTGTCTGTCCATATGTCCGAATGTGGAGGCATATTGTACTGTTTTTGTATCATTATACTTATATCTACTAGCTGCGCCCCGTATCTCCCGATCCCGCGGGACGTTCGGGATCATAATCCTATATCCTTTTCCATCTCTAAATTTCAAATATGTTTTGTTTTCTATAATAATTAGAAAATTAAAAAAAAACAAAACATAAGGGCATGGTCATGGCAGTTATAAGTTTTATGCAACAAAAATATTAGCTCTAGTGTTATTATCCAGGGAGGAAACAGTCGACTACGTTTGTATGGAGAGAGCGCCGGGTACCAAAAACTAAATATTTCGTTGAAATAGGAAAAACAACTTCAAAACAGGGTCATTAGATAAATATTTGCTTTATTGTCAATCTGGAAAACAATTAATTAATATTAAGATTATAAAAAAAACTTGAGAGGAGTCAAGGGACACCCGGATGGAACGAAAGTTCCTTTCGATTAATTAGTGAAGGAATTGTAATTAACAAATATAATGTAATATAAACTTAATCAGTAGGCTCAATTTTAGTAAATGCTTTCTATGAGAGAGAGAGAGAGAGAGAGAGAGAAACACGCGCACGCCGCACGGCTAACAACTATATGAAAGAATTGTAGGTAATAAAATCAAAAAGTGTCGTTACAACTTTTGATCTTAATTTTTTCCGTCTAGCCGCAACGCGCGATAAGGAACTTCGTTCCAATAAAAACCTTTAAGTGGCCCTTATAACCCGCAAGTTATTAGTTAATATTAAGATAGAGAAACAAGTACTAAGTCTCACAGCATATGTTGAGCGCACGCTCCTTTTGCCATACTTACCTACTTATTAGTTTATCCTACTAATATTATAAATGTGAAAGTTTGTGTGTGTGTTTATTACTCCTTCACGCAAAAACTACTGGACCGATTGCGATTAAACTCGGTATGTAGATAGATGGAGATCTGGATTAACACATAGGCTACGTTTTATCCCGATATTCCCGCGGGACCGGGATTTACGCGGGTGAAACCGCGGGGCGCAGCTAGTCTTCTATACATATAAAATTCTTTGTCCTGACTGACTGACTGACTGACGGATCAACGCACAGCCTAAACCGCTGATCGTAGAGACCTGAAACTTGGAGGGTGTGTTCTTTGTATGACGTACGCATCCGATATGAAAGGATTTTCCGAAATTCCACCCCTAAGGGGGTGAAAAAGGGGGGCAAAGTTTGTATGAAACAACGTGATTCCTTAGTCCATTTTCGACTTCTACGCGGACGAAGTCGCCGGCAAAAGCTAGTTAACTGTATATAATTGTAATTTTGTATTAATTTATTTATCTTATTTAAAATATAACATTGGATTAGCTACATTATAACAAAGATGTTAGACACACGGTCGACATAACACAAGAACGATCCGTGTAAGGATGACGTCACACACACACAGGACACACACCGAGCGAGCGATACGTCTCGTCTACCACTCCGTCTATGTATGTATAACTAGCAGCGCCCCGCGGTCACACCCGCGTTACTCCCGATCCCGTGGGAATATCGGGATATAAAGTATGTCTAATCCATGTCTCCAGCTATCTAGATACTGAGTTTCATCGCAATCGGTCCAGTAGTTTTTGCGTGAAGGAGTAACAAACATACACACACACACACAAACTTTCACATTTATAATATTAGTAGGATAATTATTAGTCATTGCGTAGATAACCCATCCCGACCCGGGCTGCGATCTGACCCCGGCCCGATACACTCACCCCACTTGTAGGTACCTACTCCTCCCACGAGGTCACGGGGTCACTATTATATTGATAATAATGATTACATAATTATTACTGTTTGTTTTATAAGGTGATTCCTTTCGACCCTCGCTTATCGACCCCCGCGGGGACCGTAAGGAAACAATACTCGTCACATATTCATAGACATTATTTTCTCGGGTCTTAATAGGAAAGGGTACCGGCGTTCAGTTCAGTTCATTTATTTGCGTAAAAGTTGGTACATTCATAAGAACTTATAAAATATTATTATACAGATTCTCTCCATACAAACGTAGTCGACTGTTTCCTCCCTGGATAATGACACTAGCACAAATATTTTTGTGCCATAAAACCTATACCTGCCATGACTAGGCCCCTGTGACGTCCTGTCGTCACTAATAATATAGGGGTAAGTAAACTAAACACGCTAATGATCTTTAGGTGGGTAGTAGCCATATGCGTCGAGCGCACGACCTCACTCGCCGGCAAAACCCAAATGTTTTACACGTGGTACAGACCTGAACCACTTTAAGTTCAATAAACGCGCCAAGCTTATAATTGACTCAGACAAAATTTCAGTGTTCCCATGCAAGTTGGGTATGAAACACGCCAAAATTTTGTATTTATAAAGAAGAAATGGATATGAATAAGTAGTGAAATAAAAAATGAAAGTATTTCTTTCAGCGCATGAGTGAAATAATATAAATTCTCAAATTTTGCATCATGATAGAAATTATCGTACAATCTGCGTACGATAATAATATGCTATCGTAATCGTACGTAGGCACAAAATTATCGTACGATAATTATCGTACGGTTCCGAACGCTGGTCACAGCCCCCATGAAAATGGGCATGAGACAGAGAAAGACATCGGATCCCGAAAATCGGGAGTTACACGAGTGAAACCGCAGGGCGCAACTAGTAACGACTATATTCCGGAGACATCCTAAAACAAAAGTATTTGACCTAGACGTCTACAATGATTAGGCCTTTTAGATCAAATGTACTTGAACAGACTGTTTTCCGCGATTAGACCCTTTCTAATTGGGTCCTTTTTGCGTGAGGATGGAGTAGGCTTGCCCAGCACCTACTACCCTCTCAGCCTAGTCGACCATGTCCAGAGGAGAGAACTTGTCAATACTTCTGGAGTCAACTAAGCCGCGGGTTTCATCACGATGTTTTCCTTCACCGTAAGAGCAATGTCAATTAGCGCACATAAATTTTTCTTAAGAAAAATACATCGGTGGACGGCCGGCCGGGATTCGAACCCACGACCTTCAGAATAAAAGTTGAGGTATCTACCACTGAGCCAACACCACTCTTGCTTATAACTTTTTTACGTCTAATTTCCAATCTATACTAATATTATAAAGCTGAAGAGTTTGTTTGTTTCTTTGTTTGTTTGAACGCGCTAATCTCAGGAACTACTGGTTCGAATTGAAAAATTCTTTTTGTGTTGGATAGTCCATTTATCGAGGAAGGCTATAGGCTACTTTTTATCCCGATATTCCCACGGGATCGGGATTTACGCGGGTGAAACCGCGTGAAACCGCGGAGCGCTGCTAGTTGTTATGATATTGTTGTGCGGTTTGTTGTGCGGTTCACGTGGAGTCGTGAGATGACACAACCACCGCGACCGGTGACATCCTGCGGTCACACGCTACTGTCGCACGTTACTTCTAGATGTTTGAGGGCGAGCGGTTTAAGGGGATCACATAAAAATTACATTGAGTATAAGCATGCATAGGGTCAGGCAGATAACGGGAAGCGAATTGGTGGAACGAAGGAGGCTAGATGGAAAAAATTAAGACCGAAAGTTGTAACGACACTTTTTGATTTTATTACAATTTCTTCAGTAATTAATCGAAAGGAACTTCCGGGTGTCCCTTGACACCTCTCAAGTTTTTTTTATACTATTTAGTGATAATTAATTACACTAAAAGAAACACCAAAATCGGGTAATATAAAAGCGAGAAAAGTGCTATTTATTTTTGTATGTTTAAGTACGGTTGGCTGCACAATTGCAGACCCACCGTAGAGCTCCAAAACGGCTGCTATAAGAATGTTTTCAATACAAGTAAGATTCTAGACACCTGCTTTAGTAGAAGTTTAAAGTCTTCTATTACAAGCACATATTGCTTGTATATCCAGTGTCATGGCCCTTCTAAATTTTTTATTCAAAATTTTAAGTATAGTAATTTTATTTTAATCTCACTCTAAATTTTAGAGTACCTATTTTATAAAAGTGTATAAATATTTTTAAATAATTGCTTCGTATTTTGGTATATTTGGTTATTATTGAGGATCTTGTCTTTCGGTTCCAGAGTATACCCCAATGTAACTATTTAAGACTTACTCCCATCGGCCCCGCTAACTCTGCCCCGTCAACGGGGCAGATGGGAAAAAGAGTTTCATCGGCCCCGCTGAACACCGACGCACAGTGTTTTCATCAGAACAAGCTAGCTAGACAAAATTATATATTGGGGTATTTTGCTTCGTACGGCTTTTTTATGATGTTTTATTGCGGAATAAGCACAAAACACCCGAATAAAAGAAGGCAGGGTCAAGGGTACCAAGAAAACAAAAAATAAAAATAGATATGTTGTATATTAAGACAGGTAGAAAAATACAATAGAAAAAAGATTAACAAAGGTCGTAAAATACTTAACTAATGATAACCTGGCTACTTAATTACACAATGGCACATTATGGGACATTGTTATTTTTTATCTATTAACAGTAATTTTACTTACTTAACGTCCAGATCATAAAACTAACCTAATATTAAATAGATTAATATATTTACAACTTTTAATGAAATTAGTAGGGTATACAGATTGGAAATTTATTAGTAAAAAGTGTTATATTGCTAAAAGGAACTTTTAAAATGATATTTACAACTTTTATTTATTCTACATCACTAAACTCTTCTTCTGACGAATCATCTACATTGTAATCAGACATACTGATATTTTGACTATAACTACTAAGACTTACACTACAACTTATATTTACAGGGGGTGTTATTAATTCTAAAACCTCAGAAGGAAGTTTACTCGTCGGTTTTTTGGGAATGTCTCTCAGACTATTAATTACAGGATCAGATGTGATTAATAACATATTAAGTAAGTCCCTATTCGTGGCAATACGTGAACATTTTCGAGTATTGTGCTCTCGGAATCTTCTACAATCTTTATTGCGTGCTTCCTGAGCTTCCTCAGATAGCTGCCCGATAGGTAGAAGAGCCGATTTCACAATATCCAAACTGTGCACAAGAATTTTGTGCACGGTAACAGGCATATAATACCACGAATAGAGACTAAGATACAATTTTTTAGTGTCCTGTGTTAAAGAATTAAATTTATCAACATTAATATCGTAACCCGAAGCCAAAGTTCTAAGGATAGTGCCAAAGTTCTTAATTAGAGTCACATCTAAACCTGTAATATCTGAAGCTAATTCAGGATTTTCAAAAAACCGACGAGCAGTATTTCCATCATTCGTATTACCGAATCCTGGTTTTGGTTTATCTACAATTAAACCCATTTCAGCCTTAAACCTTTCCTGAATACGAGCCGAACGTTGCTTCACATTAGCTTTGTCACTTTCGTCTCGAAGTTGCCATTTTTTTACTTCGAGACGATAGCTTATGTGAAGTAAGCATTCGAAAGACCGTATCCAAGCGTGAAGGGGGGATATACCAAAACCAAGATTTTCCTTGTTTACTACAAATTCCCTAGACTCATCATTCATAAATTTAGGAGTAGCTCCACAAATATAGCATTTTTGTGCTGAAGAAGTTTCAGTCATAGCGTTGCACACTTTACCGTCAATCATCGTGAACAATAGTTCGTGTTTGACTGATATCTCATTACCATCCACATTACCTATTGTTGGTACCAATTGGTTTATTTCCTCCAAAATTTTATTGGTCTCTGTTACAGTAAAATCCGTAGTTTCTTTTGAGAAAATAAACTTAATCGGCCGACAATACATAGTAGAAGATGTTCGAGGATTCTGCCAAATAACGTTACCACTATTGTCACGTAACTGAAGCGGTACGAACGAGAACACAAACAAAAACTCATCCGTGTCAGCACTGCTTGTGAACTTTTGTTTGTAAGTGCTATGACCGGAACTTCCATCGCACCCCCACTTGCTTATAAGAGAGAATGATGAGCCAGGAGTCAAAGATTTGAAAACTTCATGCTGTGCAGAAATTAGACGTTCAGTTGTTTTATTCAAAACCGCCTGAAGTTTAATTTCTACACGCGTTTCGTTTACAAAAATGTGTTCCTCGGGAGGGTAACAATCAATTTTTGCCTGCCTTACACTATAGATTGATGGAAATACTTGATGTCCCGCTTTGATGCTCCACTTTCTTGTTTGTTTATAAGAGTAGCTTGTAGATTTGGCATCTACATAATATGCCAAAGCCTCCTCTTTTGACAAACATCTAGGTTCTTCTCCGTGAGCACCCACACTTCTTTTCATTATTTGGCACTTTTCGGGACTGTCACTTGCTTTTTTAATCACCGAAGCCAAGTTCCGATGTCCGGACAGTCGCGCCGAGATTTCAGCTGCCACCACTAGTTGGTTTACGTCTCGAGATTGAAGAAGGTCATCTACGCGCCTCTTTTTCATCTTTTCACTGGCTTCATTGAAGTCCACTGAAGGACGCCCAGGAGTCCCTCGTGATGTCGATGGTGAGTGAGCTGAATGGTGGACGGATACTTTAAACGTAAAATACCCAGCCAACCATTCAGAGTTGTTAGTCAGGAAGCGATCGCGGCGTTTCCCAGATTTTTCCCATTTTTCTGATAGTTTAGATGACAATCTTCCGATTGTCATTTTAACTTCCCTCGCTGATGCATCAGTTATATTCGTCATGTCATTTTTCAATAATAGGAAATCGTACAGGCGACTATTACGGTTCTCTTTGGGGTGTTTCTGCCATTCATCTAAGAACTCCATTTTTGAAACAGAGAATTCGTATTCTGAAAAAAACACAAAAAATACTAAGTTGCACTCAAGTGCGCAGACTAAAATGACTATCATTTGAAAGCTAACAGATATGGCTATAATATATATAAATTCTAGCCCGGGTACACAAGGGTACAAGTACTTTCAAGTCTAATGAAAACAGAAAATCGTCAAAAAATTACAAAATTCTTCAAACTCGAGGTATTGAATAAAAACTGGGGTTAACTATATCCACGTACTAATTATAATTCAAAGTAACATACCTTTAACTTCCAGATCCATGTCGAATATTTTTCAAAAAACTTAAACTCACTGATTTATAATGTTACTTCGGTAAGCGCAAAAATGCAACTAAATAGTAATTTTCTTACCCTTTCTTTTTATACCGCCCTAATTACCTTATCAGTGGTCAACATTAGTGCAAAACAATTCTCGGAATTGGGACACTTGGGGTGTTGACTAGGGGCTCAGGTAAAAAAATCCGGGAAATTAAATAATGACTTTTGTCTAGCTAGCATCTTAGAAACGAAATACTGTGCGACGCCCACGCTAGCGGGGCCGATGAAACTCTTTATCCCATCTGCCCCGTTGACGGGACAGAGCTGGTTGGGGCGATGGAATTAAGGTTCACTATTAACGGTCCCCCTAACGACCGAAAAATAGTTCCCCTGTTAAGAACTTTTTCAGAAGGTCTCACGGACCCACTATGTTCCCCCAGGGGACCGTTAAGCTGTTTTAGATAGTTTCAAGCTCATCCGTCCCCCTAGTCCAAGTAAAAGATGATCGAAACGGAATCAAAAGACAATCTAAAAGATGATCAAAACTTAAACAAAAGACGATCGAAAAAACGATCGAAACGGAAGCAAAATACAATCCATAAATGAATAAAAAGACGATCTAAAAATTACACAAAAGGCGATAGAAACAAAAATCAAAGACGATCCAAACGGAAACAAAACGCGATCGACAACAGCGACATAACGGCTGGTTCACCTTCAAAGCTATGTTGATTCACTACACCAGTCTTGTCAACAATTTGGCCTGATCTTTAGCGCGACCCAGATCCTTAAACAGCCACCAAGGGGCAGCAATGCCGTTGCATCTACACTGAATTTGGATGGTAAGCCACTAAGAGGTAATGCATTTCAAGTACCTGGGAAGCTATAACCGGCATGACAACACTAGCTTTAGAGATACTATCACGTATTGCAACTGCCAATTTTGAACGACTTAGCCGCGTCTGGAATTCCCATGACCTCAAGTTGGAGACATGACAAGATAAGTGTGTACAAGGCACTTATTCTACCTGTGCTTGAAGCACAGATAGTATAAATGTGGTGCAGAGACATGGTGCTTATATAAAGCAGACATCAACAACACGCACCATCTCCGGTCTAAGGTCCATTATGAACATCAAATGGCAGGACCTTGTGCCAAATACCGAGGTTCGGCATGCTTGGTATAGAGGCTCTCCTTATTCAGCGTCAGCTAAGGTGGTGCGGTGGTGCACATCTTTCGCGACGACTCTCGTCTTCCCAAAGTTGTCTTTTATTCAGAGTTGGCAGAGGGTGAGCGGAGGCAGGGCGGTCAACATTTACGCCACGAGGACGTGTTTAGGCGGCATTTAACGACCTATGGCATTGGCGGATGAGCTTTAAAAAATCTAAAACAGTACAGCGTTTCTCTGGGGGCATAGGGGTCCGGAAGACCTTCAAATTTTATTTTAAATCAACGATTATCGGGCCCCCTGGCCAGGGGGACCGTTAATCGTGAACCGACCGTGATCGGGAGTAAGTTCAATACCGGGGCACATGAGACTTAATATGTGCCATCGGCCCCGCTGAACACCGACGCCCACGCTAGCGGGGCCGATGAAACATTTTTTCCCATCTGCCCCGTTGACGGGGCAGAGCTAGCGGGGCCGATGGGAGTAAGTCCTATTTAACTTGGAAGTGTTTTGGTAATTGCTGCTGGTGGTCGTTTTTCTCAGACTCCGGTCAAACCCGAGACATTATCACCTTTTCTATTTGCTAACCCATAGTTGGTCTCCTGCGATACAAGCTTTTTGCTTAGTGCAGGGGCCGCTGACACAAACTTGTACAATATAAAATACGACTATTGTAGTGAATCCATTTTTATTCTTTTAATTTTCTTATTAAAATTTGATAACTTACTATATGTTGCATAGCATGTTGTGTACTTATTGTATAAGACCATGTAATTACTTTTGGCAAATAAACATTTATTTATTTATTTATTCTAACTCATAATTTATCAAACAAAAAATATTAGTATTAAACCATTCCAATAATAGTAATTTTCGAACTCTACCGAGGGCTGCAATAATGCAGCCGACTGTACGTAGAGTACCTACATTGCATGTGGCCCTCAAGAAATCAAGAAATCAAGACATTTATTGCAAAGTTATGGACACACACAAGGATCTTTAAATAGGCTTAATTAAGTAACAATAACTTACCCATTACTGGCATGCAATATAATATACTTATATACTAAATGAATATGTTCATAATATTATAGGTATGTAGGCAATTTAAAATATATCTTTGTTTCTTCATAAAAATCAGACAAACAATAAAAGGTTTTTTCTATGAGCCACTTTTTTTAACTTTGACTTAAATAATGACTTAGTATGTAATTCGTTATATAGCTTCCATTAAAGTACGTTACATAAGTTAAAGTAAAGTAGGTCCGCGGTATAATCCTATAGTATGTATGTAGGACGTGTCCTTGAGGTCGGACTTACTTACGTAACTTGAACTTACTTGACATGTGTGTGGGGTTGATGACTTGATGGTTTACTCCACTGCGGCTGCGAAGGTGATACAATTTAAACTCAGTTTTAGCGTTCCGTACCTCAAAAGGTAATAAAAGATCCCTTGTAAGATCACTTTCTTGTCTGTCTGTCTGTCTGTCCGTGTGTCACGACACCACCGATATTATTTTAAATAATAAATAAATAATAGTACATAACGATATAGGTGTGGTAAATAGATCTTTGCATAGAGGCGGTTTATGACGCGCGAGCGGCAGCGAGCGTGTTAAGAAGCCAAGATGTCTTCATTAATACATTTTGTGACATAAATTGTACGTTTACAAACAATTACCAAACATTTTCGGTTTCTTTTTAGTTATTTAGTTATTAAAGTCTATATTTCCTATCCACCCCCGAAGGGGTCTATAATTTGGGGTCGAAAGGAATAACTCGGCATACATAAACATTTAAATAATTAAAAAAAAACCTCACAAAAAAAAACATTATAGTTGAGTACTTTATAGTTTATATTTCCTCTTTCTTGTGGCAGCGCCATCTGTTAGGGAAGTATGTAAGTGTCGGGAAGTGTTGAAGTGTGTGTACAATGTTGCTCCGTCGATCTCTCTCGCTGCGGCTGGTGCAGGAGACGAGGGGGGAGCACCTCCCGTACCACAGGGAGGCTCCCGGGAGGATGGAGCGCCCGGAGAGGGCGGTCGACGCCAGCGAGTACTTCTTCGAGGAGGTCGCCGACCCGTGGCGGGTCGAAGGTGAGACACTGACACGGTGACACGGGAGACACGCTAGGGAAGGAGGTCACTCGTCTCTGGCAGGAGGTAGGTTGCAGTAGCCTCGGTGGGAATGGACCGATCTCATACCTCTGACTGTTTTACTTGACTATTGTTTTACATCGAGGTAGCTATTTCAAAATCATAAGCATTTTTTAATTATTCTGGAAGATTTTTTCAATTTTTTGACGCATTTCCCGCTAGGACCACTACTTTGTTCACCCAACAATGATAAGTATAATATTTAACGTTAAATTTACCCACTGGCGCTACGAGTTGGGCCAACGGAATTCCCGTTCGCCCCTCTAAGTACGTAACAATTCATCAATATTAATTTAACAAAATGTATCTTGTAATGTCAAATAATAACTTACGTTTCGTGATTTGACGACCCCTGTGGAGCGGCGGGCAACAACGCGCCTGCGATGCGGAAGGGTGCAGGTTCAATTCTCGCGACCTTCTGCGTCAAACATATATCAACATATATTTATGAACAAATATTTGATTCTTGTTCTGGGCTTGACCAGAAAAAAAAGTACCTTTATAAATAGTATATTCGCCCATAACACAAGCCTAGTTGGTCAGCTTGGCGATATGTAAAACGTCTTATTAATTTTTTAATTTGATATTTCAGATGCGTTGGAACGCGAGCGACTTGCGTGTCACGCGCATCTCCGCGACCTGGTGCAGCGCGGCGAGGTCGCTCAACTGAAGGTCGCGCTGCAGTCGCTCGGCCACGCGACCCGCTCCCTCGTCGTCAACCTGACGCCGGCCGGGGCCAACACCTTGCTATATGTGTGAGTACTGTTCCCGTCGGACCACTGGCCTGACCCACTCTGTGCTCCCTTGTATTCCCAGAACCGTTCTTTCGTCATAAAACCAGGCCAACATTTCATGGTGGAAATACCAGACAGTAGCCCTAAGCGTTGCCTGACGTGTCCAATGTCCCCCCCCCCCCAGGGCGTGCGAGGCCGGGCTGACCCCGGGCGTGAGCGCCCTGCTGGAGGCGGGCGCGGACGGACGAGCGCACCCCGTCACCAAGTACGGGCCGCTGTACGTCGCCTCGTACCACGGACACACCGACATCGCCAAGCTGCTGCTCCAACACTTCCCGCAAGCCGTTCAGGTCAGTTCCTACTTCTTGTACCACTTTCCGATAATTTTTAAGTTAAGTTGCGTAGTGAATGGGGCTGTGTACAGCATTGTCATAAAAAAAAATTCCATCAAAAATTCAATAATGAAGTTATATTCCCTGTTGCAGCGCTAGGCCGAAGTCGACGTCATCGCCTAGCGCTGCAACAGGGAATCCAAGTCTTTTTCTATCTAGCTAGTCCTTTTGTGATGTCCCGTGCACCCACTGGCGAGGTGGTCGAACGGGAACACTCCCTCCGTCAGTAAATGCTAATACATGATAATTTCCAGCAAGAGACAGTAGAGAAATGGTTACCCTTGCACGCGGCATGTATCGGCGGCCACGCCACCATGGTCACCCTCTTGCTCGAGTATACTTACCCCACGGATATACTCAACACGTATACGTGAGTATAACTATACCTTACTCTATTATGTCTATGACCTATAAATTATTGACGTTTGTAAAGACGAGGCTGTATCGACTCACTCAGCAGTCTTTGCCTTCTCTGAACGGGTAACATAAAATATAAAAAAATAGAGAATAGAATAGAATAAATGTTTATTGGAAAAGCACACAGACATAATAGGTACAAAACAAAAAAGAAAGAAATAGGAACTAAGAAAATAAATACAATGAATACGCACAAGAAAAAACACAAAGACAAAGTGGGATGCCGTGTGCTGACCCAAATGGACCAGCCTCAACATAAAAACTGTAGCCAGCAAGATGCTGGACTGCAGCGCTGGTCTTCCGGTCGACCCGAATCATCTTGATTTATTGAAATGATTTATGTTGTGATGCAATACTTATACCTAGATGATACCTAATCCCATGAAAAAAAAACCCCATGAGTTTCTTGTGCCTTCTTCTCATCGGTGGGCGCGTTCCGAAGGCACACATCCTAACTTAGTTTTTAAGACGTTTCTATGTGATCTATGTACAAATGTATTAAGCAACTAAATGATTTTTTTTTACTTTGACTTTGACTATATGTATGTATACATTGTAGAGATGTTCGTGGAACGCGATACAAGGCCGCGTTCGACGTGAACGCGATGGACCTACGCGGTCAGACCGCGCTGCACGTCGCCTGCACGCTCGGCAACTTGAAGGTCGTCAACGCCCTACTAGAATACTCCAGGGTACGTACGTTCCACGTGAACGCGAAGGACCTGCGCGGTCAGACTGAGACCGTGCAAACCCCACGGGGGTCCATAAGAGGGAGTCGAACGGAATAACAAGAAATAAATAATAATTTTGTGTTTTTATATGTAATAGTTCACGTGGTGCAATATTGCAATCGAACCAATAGTTCACTTATACCCTTTCCAATCGTTTATTTAACTTTTGACAGCTCTAATACTTACTCAAATAGTGATACCCTGACCCGTTACCGATTCGATTTCTTTTATCGATCGATTTTATTCATGAAGAAGTTTTAATCGGTTTGACACACTCATTATTTTGTACCTGTTCCTTACAAGTAGGTACCGCAGTTCATTCACATGCTTTTTATTTGAACCAACTACAGTAAGTCCAAACGATTACTTTACATTCAATAATTTGCAACGAATATATTCGATCCCATTACTAGGTACGAAGTACGATGGAACTGTTTTCATTACGCAAATTAATTATGCATTAAAACAGAGACATTGAGGGCATTTTAATGCAAAATAATAAAGGTTTTTACGTGATTTGATATAAAATATAATCACAATAAAATAGTATGTTTTATAAATATAATCGATAATCGATTTATTTCAAAACCGTTTTTAGTCTGTGGTCATTAATTACGAATGACACACCACTTAAGTGGGCGGAGCCCGTCCATGAAGTACAGTATTACCTGTAGTACATTGTATAAAAAATTATTACTAAACTTTATGTGCGTGATCTGACAAAAGTTAAATAAACGATTGGAAACACTATAGTTCAATTTTTCGAACCACAGCCGTGGGACCAACGGGACTTAATACTTTTGCATAAATTGACCCATTCGTCTCTCCTAACGTGTATTGAAGAGCAATTCTCGTTAATAAAATTGTTCCAATTACATTGCAATATCATTACGATTGCATTTCAAGAATGCGATTACAAGAAATATCCTCAAAGTAGCTCAAAATACCCTTAAAGGCAGTGTGACGTATGCGCTCTAGCGGATCGACGACGGCAGTCGCAGTCAAACAGCCGGCGAGTGAGGTCGTGAGGTCGTGCGCTCGACGCATATGGCTACTACCCACCTAAAGATCATTAGCGTGTTTTACTTTACTTACCCCATTATTAGTGACGACAGGACGTCACAGGCAGCTATTGGTATTCTCAAGAATATTTTTTGTAATCGAAATGCAATCGGAATGATATTTGCAATGTAATTCGATCAATTATTTGACGTGATAACGTCTTATAAATCGAATTATACAACGGTATTCATAAATCGTCCGTAAACCGACTTTACAGACAACCATTTGTTTTACGAGCATATGCCTTCTGTTAGAGACAAGGGTGACTCGGTAGTAGTATTCCCGCTGGTCCCACCGAGCGGCACTAACGACTACCACCTGCCTACAGGAGGTGGAGAGCGAGACCCCCCAGGAGGTGAGCAGTCCATACAGAAGCGGTATATCCATGGGGATACACGCCATCGTCACCAAACTCACTGGAGGGGGGAATGTAAGTTGTATACACTGTACAAATATACAAATACAATACATTGTTACCCTAGGTGTGAAAGTCACTCACTGAGTCCCAAGACGGAGTTTGGCTCCCGAGCGTAGCGAGGGCGTTAATTGTTCGAGGGACTTATTGAGTCTTTTACCCGAGGTAAACACCGTGCTTTTCATTACGAATAATACATTAAATTCTTCATAATAACGAGAGTGAATGAGAGACTCCATACTCCATACTACCTCTGGCAGTATGCATGAGCCGTGTGAAGCCATAATTGTTATTCTTTGGTGTTACCTAAAGCAAGGAGGTTAGGTTTTTGAAGTTCCTAATGCGTACTGATACTGCCTATAAGCACATTGCACAAGCCGCGCGAAGCCATAATTTGACATGACAGCTGTCAGTGAAAGCGATTTTCCCTAGGGCTGAAAGTTTTTCTTTCTACACGCTCTTCAGGCACCTTTAGACCTACTTTCGGACTATGAGTAATGAAAAAACATTTATTAGGTTATAAACCTGTGTACATAGTGTTCTTAAAATGAGGCATCCACAGGTTGCCCATTGCGAGCATGCAATTTGAGAAAATTTTTACTTTTTAAATACTAAGTAACTTAATTAACAGTCTTTATTCTTGAAATAATTAGTATAATTAGTACAATATTGTGTTCTTATCTGAATAGAATTCTTTTACGTCATAATAGGCTTTAGAAATTAGCCATTTCTTTAGTTTACATTTAAATATTCTATTAATTTGGATTGATTTAAGTTCTGTGTTAGGATTACTTTGTTATACCTATTAGGACCTTGCCGACAAAGAAAATAAAAAAACTAAAGAGGTGTCAAGGGACACCCGGATGGAACGAAGTTTCTTTCGATTAATTAGTGAAGGAATTGTAATTAAATCAAAAAGTGTCGTTACATTTTTTGGTCTTAATTTTTTCCTTCTAGCCTCCTTTCGCAACGCGCTATAAGGAACTTCGTTCCAAAAAATTGGTTGGCTGGTTTAATTTGGTGCGGGTCCCGATTGACCCACTATCCGGTCCGTCGTACTGCTGGGACGAAATGGTTCAATTAAGATATGTTAGAAAAGTTGGCTAGTCTTATAAAATCCAAAAAAGTCCAAAAAGGTTTTAAGTGCAGTAACTTGACGACCCAGTTGACACAATGGTCACCATGCCGGACTGACAAACACAGGATTGCGGGTTCGATTCCCGCCTCAGACATGTATTTATGCTTAGATATTTGCCTGTGGTCTGGTTGTTTCTATGTATTACAAGTATATATTTACAAAAGAAAAGTATATAAGTAGTATATGAGTTACCTAGTACCCATAACACAAGTGTAGTTACTTAGCTTGGGGCTAGATGGCGATGTGTGGAATGTCCTGAAATATTTAAAATTTAAATTTTTTTACATCAAAAGCCATACGTCATTTCTTACTGTATTTTTTATTATTCAAGGATAATAGTATGAAAATTCCATAAAACTACATAAATAAGCTATTTACTTTGATTTGCCATATCTATGTTTATTTTCAGGAATTGATCTCTATTAAAGAAATACTATCAATAAATACAAAAATATAGGTAATTAATATTTTTTTGCAAAATGAACAGGTTCGATTCCTGACTAGGGTAATGCCTTATATAAAAATCTAATGGTGCAGTTTTAGTGTTTGTACGCAACTCCTTTCAGTATGTTTCGCTATCTCTTATAGTGAAGGAAGGCCCTGAAGGTCTATGTAAAATAATTGCCCCTGTATACAGCGTCCGGTGTCCCCGACGAGGACTCGTCCCACCCGGCTGGACTCGTCCCGGGGCGACAGCTGCCTCGCGGCGGCGGTCCGAGCCGGCCACGTCGCCGTCGTCAGGAGGCTCCTGCAGGCGGGAGCCTCAGCCAGCGCCTCCTCCGCACCTCCTCATCAGGTACCTACACCAGCTGTCTCCCGGACCTTTATGCTTCAACTAACTTTTCCCCGCGAAGAAGAAGTCGAAAACCAAAGTTTTTCCATTCAAACTGCCCTCTTTTTCTGTAGGGGTAGAATTTCGGAAAATCCTTTCATATCGGATGCCTACGTCATACAAAGAACACACCCTCCAAGTTTCAGGTCTCTACGATCAGTGGTTTAGGCTGTGCGTTGATCCGTCAGTCAGTCATTAAGGCCAAAACATTTTATATGATAGAATAATTAGTGTCACTATGCATATGTGAATTGAGACAACGAGAAATACATTAAGGACTTCTCGTTGTAATGGGGATAATGGGAATACACCCGGTCAACTAAGCTAAGAAGGTGGTATAGGTGCTGAACGTAGCCTACTCCATCTAACACCAGTTGCTATGTCTATGATATAGAATTGTTATAGACAATATAATGTATGTCTGTATAGACTGAGAGCCCGTCCAGCGAGCAGACGGCGGCGCAGGCCCGAGACCGCAGACGGTCGCGGTCAGCCTCCAGCGACATGCGCTCAGCCTCGCCCACCAGGAACTATCACAACGACCGTAAGTCTTACCTGTACACATTGCTACATGTAGGTTTTACGATGCCATAGATTTTGTTTATCATCGTCTGTGTTTGATTGACTTCCCCCAAAAAGGGGCAAAAAGTTTGCTTCTGGACATGTCTGCCTTATGAAAAGGTGACAGCCAACCAGATTTTAAAAGACTTCGAAACCCAAAGTCGTCTCCCGAAACTATCCAAACCCCAATAACGGCATACCCTGTCATTGTTAGGACAATGACAGGGTACAGACAGGATGGTGCAGTGGCACCATGTCCTAATAATGACAGGGTATGCCATCCTTCCACGCTGGCTTACAGCTAGCTGGCTTTAGAATACCACAAAGCTAGATTTTACTGTGGACCGACTAAAGCAAAAGGTGTAACATAGCCGAGCGAGCTATGTTACACCTCTTGACCCTACCCCTGCAGGTTGTACGTTGGCTGACCTAATGTCAACTATTAACAACGCCAAAGACCTGGCGGATCTGGCCATACCTAAGCAGTTCCCCTTTAATTTGTGCCATGGATATGAAGAAGGATGAGATCAAGTTGGTCGCATAATAATGATGTAAAGATCATTATGGTCACGAATCGGAAGTGTTATAATATTCTTTGATTGAAGTGATTTATATTGGTTGAATTGAAGGTGAGGCTCCATGGACAGCGCTAGCCATAGCGTGCCGCAACAAGCACGTCCAGATCGCGGAGCTGCTCCTCCAGCACGGAGCCACCGACCCTCACTGCCGCGCGCTGCAAGAGTGCGTCCAGCACTCGCTCACCGACCTCGTCGCCGCTATACTCGCCACCAAGGTAACCAACCAACCAACCTTTCTTCATTACTGATCGCTCAATAAGAGCCGATCGTAGATCCTACATCGCGCAAGCGAAGTTTTTCTGAAAGTAAGCTCATGTACAAGTTCCAACGAAACATCGTTGGTGGGCGGCCTACCGGGTATAACACCTTTCCGGTTTAAGGTCTTCCCTTTGGAGGTACATACCACCAACTACCTCCAAACTGGTTCACCCTCTAAATGCCTCAGTGCAAACCTTAGGTTTCCGAACAGATGGAATGACAAATGACTTGTGTTTGTATAGGCGTACCCGGACCCGGAGTACCGGCTCAACAAGCCTGTGATATCGGAGTCTGTGTTCAAGTCGCGGGGTCGTGGGGCCGGGGGGTCGATGGGGACGGGGTCGGGGTCGGACGGGTCGCTCACGTTCGCAGCGCTCTGTCCCCACACCGCCGTCGCCGTCAACTGGAGGGAGCTGAAGGCGCGCCTCTCGCAGATACGGTGAGTCGGGGCGATCAACGCACAGCCTAAACCGTTGATCGTAAAGACTTGAAACTTGGAGGGTGTGTTCTTTGTATGACGTAGGCATCTGATAAAAGAATGTTTTTTTTCCTTTAGGGGGTGAAAAAGGGGGTGAATGTTTGTATGGGACGTAATTCCTTGTTTCTAATCTTCTTAAAATATTACGTAAACATTGTTTGACAGAATTGATGAAAGACGTGCTTCGTATTTTATTAAAATTCATCCCATATCGGGGTTAAAAAGTTATTTTAGGGGTAATTCAAAGTTGATATCAATAATCCTTAGTGATTTTGATTTAAATAACATTTATGTTTGAAAACTCAATCCGAGTTTAAGTCAACAAAAAAAGAAATCCTATTAAATAATTGTCGACACCTACGCGGACGAGTTCACTATCAATAGTAAGTAGGTATGTACAATATGTATTGTTGTCAGTATGTCCTGGGTCCGCATGGCCTCGCTGGCAGTCAACCCGCGTGTGTCGGCCACCGGCGGAGCTGCCTTGCTCGCCATCACCAGGATAGACATCTCCAACAACGAGCTGAGGCTGTTGCCGCCCGAACTCTTCACTCTGCAGAGTCTAAGGTTACTCACACATTACACTTTCATTTATATTTTAATTAAATCCTTCACTAATAGATTTATTTTGGACCCATTAATTCACTGATAGATTACTTTTTGACCCAATCATTCACTGATAGATTATTTTTGATCCATTTAATCACTTGTAGATTCATTTTTGACCCATCTTTGCACTGGTAGTTGTCTTTTCAACCCATTTATTCATTGATAGATTCCTTTTAGACCTCTTCCTTCACTGATAGATTCCTTTTAGACCGATTCTTGCGTTGGTAAATTTCATTTTGACCCATTCATTCACTGATGGATTCCTTGTTAACCCTTTCATTCACCGATAGATTCCTTTATGACCTATCCCTTCACGTAGTAAAACTCACTCACACTACTAAACCAGCTGATCGCTGACTGGTTTGATGATGTCGACGTTTTTTACACAATTCAGCGGCAATTTGTAACTATTTGTTGTAATTGGCTGAGTTACAGCAATAATATTATTTAACTTAGATTAATTTATTAAAATAAAAATTAAATTATACCTACTTGTATGGCTCCTCAGGCGTTTTGGCGTGGGCTGTAAGCCTGAGAGCAACTGTTTTTAAATAAATAATAATAAATAATAAATTCATTGGTTGTGCATGCACCTTCGTGCTAGCACATTTATTTATATTTTGGTGAAAAAATAGTCTGCTGCTTTCGATAAAATTTTTAATATCATTGTGTGTGAGACATTTTTTCTTTTTACAAGACAATTGACAATAGACAAGACAAACAAAGACAAGATATCTTTTTTTTTTAATTAATGGCTTCGCGCGACGATGCATACAGCCCGCACGCGGGCGTAAACATCCTCCGGCGCCTTGGAAAATATTTCCAAGAGATCCCCATCAGTCTTCATGTAGTGCCGTGCCTGACACAGCTTGGCAGCTCCCATCAGTTTGCGTGTAGTGGCAGCGGACACAGTTTGGAGAACGCTCGTCGGACAACGCCATCTGCAGTCCGCACGCTGGCAACTCTAGCAACACCATCTCTGCCAGGGAAAGTTTCGATGATGCGCCCCAGATTCCATTTTAACGGAGGCAGTCCGTCATCTTTGATTAGGACGAGCGTGTCCTTCTTCAGGTCGTCTTGTTTTTTCTGCCACTTGACTCGTACCTGCAGCTCTGATACATACTCCTTTGACCATCGTGCCCAGAAGTGTTGGCGAATCTGCTCTACTCTTTGATAGCGAGTGAGCCTGGACTCAGACACAGAGCTGACGTCAGCGCAGACAGGTGCAGTCAGGGGACGGCCAACCAAAAAGTGTGCTGGAGTTAGAGGAAGAAAATCCTGCGGGTCTGAGGATAGAGGAGTCAGAGGGCGGGAGTTCAGGATGGCCTCAACTTGAGTCAAGACCGTGCTGAACTCCTCGAACGTTAAATGTGCGTTACCAACTACGCGTCGCAAGTGGTACTTACAATTTCTTACCCCAGCCTCCCACAATCCCCCGAAATGACTGGCATAAGGAGGTATCATATTGAATTTAATGCACTGTGACGTAGCATATTCTTTTATTTCGTCACCACATTTGTTTAGGAATGTGTTGAATTCATTCATCAATCCTACAAAATTTTTACCGTTATCCGAAAATATTTCTACAGGTTTTCCTCTTCGTGAAATGAATCGTTTTAGCGCCAGTAAATAGGAATTAGATGATAGGTCGCTAACGAGTTCCAAGTGAATAGCACGTGAAGTAAAACATATAAATAAGCAAATATACGCCTTAGTGGTTTTAGCACCCCGACCTTTACGGTTCAATATGAGCATAGGCCCGGCGTAATCTACACCACAGCGCATGAACGGGAAACCAGCGTCTAATCGCTCTTGCGGTAAGTTACCCATAATAGGTGCTATAATATTACCTCTTAATCGTGCGCACTTAATGCACGTGCGGTATGTACTTCTCGCTAGGTTTCTACCACCTATTGGCCACTAACTTTCGCGGATGGTGTACAGAAGCAGCTGCGGCGCTGCGTGCATTAACTCTTTATGTTTATGGCTAAATAATAAAACTGTAAAACGATGTTTGCTAGAAATGAGTATAGGGTGCTTTTTATCAAAACTAAATTGGTCCGCATTTTGTAAGCGACCACCAACTCTAATTAATTTAGTATTGTTATCAAAGTATAAATTTAATTTTGATAAATGAGCCTGTGTGATATTAACAGAGCCTCCTTTGATGAAGGAAGTGTATAGATCAGGAAATGATTCTTTCTGTGAAAGTGATGCTAACAGTAATGTAGACTCTTCTAGTTCGATCACAGTCAGCGCGCCAGTGCGCTTGTTGTGATTGTTGCGCGCATTGTGTATGAAACGAAGTACATATGCGCCGGCACGCTGCATGCGATCGAACCGAGAGAATCTTGAAAAATAGAATAAATCATTTTCTTGTTGCGTGACAAAATTAAATGTGTCATTTGCTTTTAATTCAGGTAGGTCAGCGCAAACTGACTCAGTGTCTGAGTGACTTAGTGTGTTTTCATAGTCGAAATTCTGAAGGAATTGAGGTCCTCCCCACCACAATTGAGAGTTCCTAAGACTTTCAATGCTACAACCGCGTGACACCAGGTCTGCAGGATTGTCTTTCCCGCATACATGACGCCATTCATGGCCCTTTGTTTTTTCAATAATTTCAATGCATCTATTATGCACATAACTTTTGAGCTGTGATGGTGCGGTGTGTAGCCAACCTAAAACTATAGTTGAATCTGTCCAAAATACAATTTTATCAAATTTGATCCTAAACGATTCAGTAATTTTTGTGTATAATCTTGCCCCCATTACGGCACCGCACAGTTCGAGCCTGGGTATGGTCAGTACTGGTTTTATCGACGCTACCTTTCCTTTAGAACACAATAATGTATTTTTAACAACGGATTCGCCTATACAATGCACATAAGCACAGGCGCCATATGCGGACTGTGACGCATCTGTAAATATATGCAGTTCTTTTTTGTGGTCATTATTTAACACGTGTCGTGGCACACGAATATCGTTTAAGAACTGGAGGTTACTTATAAACTGATCCCAAATTTTCCTAATTTCATCAGGCGCTGGTACGTCCCAGTCGAGCTTGAGAAGCCAGCATTTTTGGATTAATATTTTAGCTATGGTTATTACTGGGCTCAACAAACCGAGTGGGTCATAGATTTGTGAGGCACTAGATAAAATAGTTCTTTTGGTAGTTTCATTGGAATCATGTTTGAGTTTAGTGTGAAAATATAACTCATCTTGCAACGGGTACCAACCTATGCCTAATGTTTTACTGTGAACATTTTCACCCATTGATAAATTAACGTCAGTCATGTGTGAATTGGTAGGTGACTTATTGTCAAAATTAAAAACCCATTTTCTGAGTGGGAAGCACCCTGACTTCAAAATGATGGCTATAGCCTCACAGACTGTCATTAATTTATCTTTAGTTGGGGCGGAAAAATTAAAGTCATCGACATAGAAGCTGTCGGTTATAATTTGAGCAAGCTCGGGGTCATTACATTCAGAAGCTAATTGCTTTAGGCATCTACAGCTTAGGAAAGGTGCAGACGCCGTTCCGTATGTTACTGTGTTAAGTCGATAAATACCTAGTTTATCAGTGGGATTGTCGCGCCACAGTATCAACTGTAGGTCTCGCTGAGATTCATCGACTAAAACACATCTATAAAACTTCTCTATATCTGCGCATGCAACGTATTTATGTTCCCTGAACCGTAACAAGATAGACACGAGATCACCTTGGATAGGAGGACCTATTAATTGTAGATCGTTTAGAGAAAACCCACTGCTAGACGCGGCGCTGGCGTCGAAAACGACACGTAATTTGGTAGTGGTTGCGTGTTCACGAAAGACCCCGTGGTGAGGCATGAAGTAATGAACGTTACCATAAGAGTTTACGGGACTCATATGGCCTAACTCAATATATTCATGAATGAACTCGGTGTACATCTTTTTGTAGTTTGGATTTCGGTTCAGACGGTTTTCAAGTGCATAGAAACGTTTTTGTGCTTGTGCGTATGTATCTCCTAGCGACTCGTCGGGAGATAACTTAAATGGAATTTTTACACAAAATCTACCATCTTGCGTGCGGGTTGTATTTTGTATAAAATGTGCTTCACAAGTGTTATCATCTCCGTGTAAACTCTTGGAACTTGCTGGGAGTTCCTCGAGTTCCCAGAACATTCTTAGTTGAGATTCTAACGAACTTGTCATATTGCACAGAATGCGATTTGTAGGCTGAGCTGCAGCGTACAGTATAGGTCCTGAAACAATGTAGCCCAGCCTAGTTTTCTACAGGTATGGACCGCTGGGCAAGCGCATTCCATCACTCTGCAACAGATCCCAAAACTTATCTGCGCCTATTAGAATGTCAATTTGCTGACTTTCATAAAATGTGGGATCTGCTAAATTCACATTGTGTGGGATTTCCAATACCTTTCTAGGTATGGACATGTTAGGTAACGTTGAGGTAATTCTATCTAGAACTAAACATTGTATGTGCGAAACAAAGGTGCCATCGATCGCTCTCACTTCCAGTTTACAGGATTGCGTGCATTGTGTGAGAGTATTTCCGACACCATGTATTTTTTGAGTGGACTGTATAAGTTGTGCGTTTAATTTATTACAAAATGATTTTGTCACAAAAGTTCGTTCGCTGCCACTATCTAATAAAGCCCGTGCTCTGTGTAAATTGCCTACACCATCAGGTACATCAACCAATGCAGTGGATAATAAAACTTGTTTTGCTGGCGTAAGGTATCCTTTCTCCTGTACTGTGTAGCTATTCGTATCTGTGTTGGTGGAAACAGCTGATGATACATTCAAAGAAGTATGAAGTGCCACAGTCCGAGTTATTTGTTTACCTCCATCACACAGTAAAGAGTTGTGCTTTCTCTCACACTTCCTACAAGGACCCAACCTGCATTCGGTTGCATTATGGCCAGACCGTAAGCAATTTTCACATAATCTTTTATCTTTAACTAACTGTTGCCTATCCCTCACTGCCATGTCAAGGAATTTTTGGCATGAATATAGTGGATGCTGAGCACCACAGAGTGAACAAGACAGCTTAGGGCGAGTTTGTTTTGGTTTATGTTTTGTGTCAGCATTGTTTTGAACCTGTTCTGTGACAATGTTGCAATTGACCTTATGTGAAGTTTTTCTGTCATGAGTTACCGTGTTATTATTTGTGTTTGACTTTGACAATGTACTTAACATGTTCGCCTTTTCGGTCAGGAACTTTATTAAGTCCTCTAACTTTGTTTTCTTATCCTCAGATTTGACTGAATGAAAATTATTTTGTTGTTTCCATTCACGCTCAGTGACAGAGTCTAACTTAGACATAACTATGTAAATAATTATTGTATCCCATTCAGTCGTAGGCTCTCCGAGTTTTTGTAGCGAACGTAAATTCCTTAACGTGGTATCTATAAGCTTTCTAATCTGGTCAGGTGCTTCACGAGAAACATTTGGCATGGTGAAAATCGACTTAAGGTGATTGTGTACAAGTAAATCTGTGTTATTGTATCGATTGAACAGCAATTCCCATGCGATGGTGTAGTTGTTTGATGTCACTTCGATAGCATCAACTACTCCTTCAGCTTCGCCTTTCAATGACGACTTAAGATAGTGAAATTTTTGTATTTCAGAGATAGATTTACAATTATGCACCAATGATATAAAGGAATCTCTAAAGGTAAGCCAGCGCTCATATGAACCGTCAAAATCAGGTAAGTTAAGTGTAGGTAACTTGACAGATGGTAAAGAAATGGGGCTATTATTCTGTGATGCAGACTCGTTAGCGACCTCGTAATGTTCCTCCTCATCTACCAAGCACTTTGCCTTAGCTAGGATAGAGTAGTAGTCGGACTCAAAAGTGTCCCGTGCTTCTGCTTGTTCAGGCAGTTGCAGGTCACTCACTATGCTGTCAATTTTGCTTTGGACATCAAGGTACTCAATGAAAAGATTTTGTAGACCTTCAATTCGCAGCTTCAATTCAGTAGTTTGTTCAGCCGATAGAATTGAGCCTTTGTATGAATCAAGATGTCGTTTGAAATTAGTTAATCGTCCTTTTATTACTCCTCTTCTCCTAACAAGCAGAGTACTTGTGGTTGCGGATTCCTTTGATTCCCCCCCGGACTCGCTTTGCCCGATCATTTCGTGGGAACGTGGGAGCACTTACGAGTTTAGAAATTGGCCGCCAGTAAAGGCTCTTGCGATGAATCCCACCAGCCGTGTGCGCGATTGTAGGCAGGCACACCTCGTTCGATGTCGTTCAACACTGGAATTGAGACACAAGCCGAGATGAAAAGTGGGAAAATGTGGATGGGAAAATTTGGCTGGCTCGTCTTACCAAAATGCGCTGCGATGCTGCTTTTGTATGATAAGCCCGAGTCCTCGATTTTCTTGACCATGTGCGTGCTCGTCAACGTCCAAGTATTTTTCGCAAAATGGACGCCGCGTGTCTTCGACAATCGAGTTTTCTTCCGTCCGCTTTTTCGCCGCCGGTTCGTGTGAATTACGGCTCGATGGTCCACGATGTGCATGCACCTTCGTGCTAGCACATTTATTTATATTTTGGTGAAAAAATAGTCTGCTGCTTTCGATAAAATTTTTAATATCATTGTGTGTGAGACATTTTTTCTTTTTACAAGACAATTGACAATAGACAAGACAAACAAAGACAAGATATCTTTTTTTTTTAATTAATGGCTTCGCGCGACGATGCATACAGCCCGCACGCGGGCGTAAACATTGGTAGATTCCTTTTTCGACTTATTTTTTCATACACACTTTATAATTAATATATAAATATTCCCCCCCCCCCCGTTCCAGATATCTGAACGCGGCTGGTAACAAGTTGGAGCGTCTCCCCTCCCCGCACGACCCCCCCGAGGACGTGCCCCCCTCCGCCTCGTGGAGGAGGAAGGCACCACGACAGTCCCCGGTATACACCGCGCCTGCGCTACACGAGTTGTATCTTCAAGTGAGTTGTACCTGCCTACAAGTTGGAGGGAGGGAGCGCCTCCCCTCCCCCCTCCGCCCTCCGCCTCGTGGAGGAGGAAGGCACCACGACCGTCCCCGGTATACATCGTTTTTACTGTAACTACTTTTAGCATTTTTTACTATTTTTCATAGTTTAGGCACATTATGTGTTTCAGGGTTTTCGTATTTCACATTTGAAGGGGGAGAAATGGTGAAATATAAATGATGACTTTTCTAATTCCAGGACAACCGTCTGGAGCACCTCCCTCCCCTGCTGTTCTCGCTCCCCTCCCTCTCCACCCTGGACGTGTCCAACAACAAGCTCCGCCACCTCCCCGCCCAGCTGTGGAGCGCGCCCTCCCTCCGCGACCTCTCCGCCAAGCTCAACCATCTCAACGATCTACCGCCTCCGGTGAGTTCGGAATAGAAGCTGGAATATATGGACTTTAGTTTATTTTGTCAGTGCTGCCGGTGTTCATCGATTTAATAGACGTTATTACGTCAAAAATTTAATGGCCACCTATAACACAAATATTTTGTTAACTTTTTATTATTTTAACAAGTCTTTTCTTTTATTCGCAACTGTAATAAAAACGACGTAAGATACGCGTGTGGATTATTGATCATTGCATCACGGCTTTTGAACACGCTCGCGTTCCGCTCGCACTTGTATCAAAATGTACTATTAAGAATGATTTTGTCCCAGGACTTGGAATGCGTACCTCGATCCCCGGACGGGACGGGGAGCAAATCACCGAGGAGTACACCGAGCACGCCGACCACGCCGACCACGCCCGCCTCGGTCAGTCTCCAACATTGCACTACATGTGTCCTATATGAATGTAAGAGTAGAGATGTTATAGAGTACGTAATGTTGTAGGTGTCGTCGTCCCGAAGTCCGTCCATAGAGCACAGCTTGGACACCTCGGAGGAGGACTCCATCCCGACGCTGGGCAACCGCGCCGGGAACGCTGCGTGAGTTGTTCTATCTATCTGTCTACTACATTTCTTGACAATCCTACTAATATTATAAATGTGAAAGTTTGTGTGTGTGTGTGTTTGTTACTCCTTCACGGTTAAACTACTAAACCGATTGCAATGAAATTCGGTATGTAGATAGCTGGAGACCTAGATTAGAGTATTGGCACTTTTATACTATCGGCTCCGTGTTTTATACATTTTACGAAGGAGCCCGTATAATGTTCGACACACATGACACAACCCGTCCGATCAGTTTGAGAGCTGCGCTTGGAATGAGCCCGAGTGTGGTGTTGCGGTGGGTTTTTTTGATATAGGACTACGTGTGAAAATGTCCCCCTTATACTCACCCGGGTGTTATTGTTACAGCTGGTCGTCGACCCGACGGCCTCACCTCTGGCGCGGCAGCATAGAGCCTGCCCCTCCGCCCTCCCCCGCCGCCACCGGCAGCCCCCTTACCTCCCTCAACCTCTCCCACAACCAGCTCACCTGCGTCCCCACCGTGCTGGCCTGCGCTGCGCCACATCTCACCAGGCTGAACATGGCTTATAACTCGTTAAGGTGAGTCCACGTGTTCGTGTTGTGTTGTGTCGGGGTTGGTTATTGTGATGTCTGGGTGACTTGGTGTGTTGCATCGGGGTGAGTTGGTGTATTGCGTTTGAGTGAGTTAGTGTGTTGCTGCGGGGTGAGTTGGTGTGTTGTGTCGGGGTGAGTTGGTGTGTTGCCTGGGTGAGTTGGTGTGATGTGTAAGTGAGTTGGTGTGTTGCGTTAGTGAATGTTGTAAATGTTCATGTGTTATGTGTTATAGGTCGATGTCGTACGTGACGTCATATCCGACGAGCCTTCGCCAGCTAGATCTCAGCCACAACGAGATCACTTGCTGGATGAGCTTGCCACAGGTGACGTGTTTACATATTGTTGTGTTTATAATCTACCAACTCAATGAGAAGGTTCTTATTGTATTGTGTCCCCGACAGTTGGCGGCGACGCCGTCATCGCCCTGCGCTCCCCTGCCGTGCTTCTGCCCGGGGCGGAGCTCGCCGCCCCGGGGGCCCCGCGCTCGTCCCTCGCCCCGGGAACAAGTGTTGAACGCCGCCTGTCCCGCCAGGCGACACCTCAGGCTCGACTCGCTCAGGACGTTGGTGAGTCGGGTTCACTACGCTAGATCGAAACACGGTACCTTGTTACATTTTAACTATGACGTCTCATCGACTATTCGATAAACCTAACTTTCAATTCATACAATGTTTGTTATGCCTTTGTTTATTTACTCAGTGCTACATTTCACCTACATACTGTTCCACTAAGTTTATTTCATCCAAGCACTATTACACCTGTTTTCATTTCATCGAAGTACTATTTATTACTATCGGTTTACGTTTAATGGCCCAATGTCAAGAAATCTCGATTATCCCCCCCCTGGACTAGGGGAGCCGATAAGCGCTAATTTTAATTAAGATTGGAAGGTGCCCCCCCCCCCCCCATGTCTTGCCACAAACAAGGACAATTTGAAACAATATACTTATATCATGAACAGATAGTATCGAACAACCTCCTCACTCGCATCCAGCTGACGACTGACGACGACGGGACGACTGTCGTCGACACTAACGACGAACACACCGACGAGGAGGACGAGTGGGTGAGTCCTATTGAGTATTACGGGAAATTATAAACAACAAATTCGCACCTTACAACAAAGCTCCTGATCGAATTTAGCATCCCGAAAACCATGAGAACGACACCCATAGTATAAATGTTTAATATGTTTGTGTGTGGTAGGGTCGAGGGTCGCGGGTTCAGTCCCGGCTGGTGTTCCCGCAGCTGTCCATGCTGGACGTGTCCTGCAACCTGCTGCACTCCATACCCACCACGCTGCACCATCTCACCAACCTCTCCGTGTTGAACATCAGCGGGAACAAGGGTGAGTGGGAACACTCATTACGAATTTGATAAATTGTAAATATGACTAATCGCGTAACGTACCAATCGTGAATGGGACCAATCTATACTAATATTATGAAGAGGAAAGATGTTTTGTTTGTTTGTTTGTACGGAATAGCCTCCAAAAGTACTGGATCCATTTAGGAAAATTAGGTATATAGATGCATTGATTAATTCAGAAAAAATCGGTTATTTTTAGGGTACCCAAAGGGTTAAAACGGGACCCTATTACTAAGACTTCACTATCTGTTCGTCTGTCTTTCACCATGAACGAGCTGTATCTCATAAATCGTGGTAGCTAGTTTATCCAGATAGCCCGGGGTCGAGTGAATCCGCGGGATGCTGCTAATAGAAGTACAAAGTAATCCCCCCGTCAGATATAACGGACCTCCCCCCATCGATGGGGCTCCTCTCCCGGCTGTGGTCCCTCTCGGCCGCGGGCTGCGCCCTCACGGAGCCCCTCCGGTCCATGTTGCACGGCGGCAAGTTTAAGAGCGCTGACGTCATCGGATACCTCAAGTCGGTGCTGCACGCAGCCACCAAGTACACCAGGATGAGGCTCATGTTGGTCGGACAGCAGGTATGTAACGTACTCGTAGTCGATCGCAGTGTCGTAGCACTCGTAGCGCTTCGCCCGTAGCAGATACAAGTGTCGTAGCATTGGTAAACTGGGAGAACCTAGAGACGTAAACGGAGAAATCTTGATTGCGCGATCTAGGATTGTCAAATTGAATAACGATTAATGATTTTATTTGTATTGATTTACCAATATTTGTTAATTTCTCAGGGTATAGGTAAAACAAGTCTGTTAGAATGTCTGAGACAAGAGTCTGCCATACAACACAGAAGGAAACCGACTGATGTAAGTGTTATAAACATACCACATGTGTATTTGTGTGTGGTAACTACGCTAACTACCTTTGTTCTAAAACTTATCAAAATTCTTACTATTTTTTTGGGGAGGCTCTTGCATTTTACTGTGATCATGCTCTTGTAGGTTTTGAAGGTATATTTGAAATGGAGCATTTAAAGTCATGTCTATGGGGCGAACGGAACGGAATATGAGCAGTAGTGAGTATGATCACAGATTGATACAACAACCCCCCCTCTAGTAGTAAATAGTATAGTAGTAGTTAATTTTGAAAAGTCTTGGAACGAAAGTAGTTAGAGTAGACGAAGAGGTCTTTTGTTACAAAAAATTTCAAAATTTGTACTTTTTTTGGGAAATTTGGAGGAGGTTCTTGTATTTTTCTGTGATAATGTTCATTACTGCCCCCCCCCCCTCTTAGCACTGGGCGAAGCGTATGGGCAACAAGTCGTCCCGCAGGAACATCTCGACGGTGGGTGTGGACATCGGGCTGTGGACGTACGAGAAGGCGCGCTCCACGCGGGGGCCGGTCACCTTCCGGACCTGGGACTTCGGGGGACAACAGGAGTCAGTGCTTTATTTATATAGCGTCCATTCTGTTTAGTGCTCGTTCTCATTGTCCCCATCAACAATGCCAACTGTCACCATCATGCATTCCTAATGTCCCCGTCAAACATTCCCATTGTCCCCATCAACAATGCCCACTGCCACCATCATGTATGCCTATTATCCCCGTTAAACATTCCCGCTGTCTCTATCATGTATTCCTGTTCTCCCAGTCAAATGTTCCCGTTGTCCCCATCATGTATTCCTATTGTCTCTATAATGATAATTTGGTTGATTTAGCTCCACTAAGCTGCGTATGACCAACCAATAAGTATTTAAACAGATTCGGATTTTGACTCAACTACGTGAGACTGTGGATGTGGCTTCGTAGTTCCGAAACGGATGAACCGATTTCAGTGGAGTTTATTTTATTCGAAAGCGGAATATTCCTTGTGTATTCTTACCTGTGTTTTATGAAAATCCGTTTAAAAATTATTTGCAATATTTCCCTATCTTCAATATATATAAAGGTGTATTATTGTATTGGTCAGATACTACGCAACTCACCAGTACTTCCTCTCGCGTCGCTCCCTCTACCTAGTGGTGTGGAAGGTCACTGATGGCAAGAAGGGACTCGAACCCGCGCTACATTGGCTCAGGTCAGTCACTTACATATAATGAAAGGAACATAATAAACACTTTATGTCGTCTTATTACAGAACTAACAGCGCTTCACAGTTTCACCCACTTAACTTCCGATCCCATGGGAATAACGGGAAAAAAGTACCCTATGACACTCCCAATGAATCAATGTATCCTCATACCAAGTTCCATCAAAATCGGTTCAGTAGTTTCAGAGCCTATTCAATTGAATCAAACAATCAAATCTTTCCTCTTTATAATATTAGTACAGAGTTAAATCCATTTAGAAATTATAAATAGTTATAAGACATACTACTGGTAATCAAGTGAACAAATCTATTGAAGGATCTGTTTCTACTTTCGTTCCATTCTAATCCGTCGATGGATTTATTTCTACTTTTTAATACTTAATATTTTTTATATTATTTTATTCCCGTTGGTCTCAGTATTTTGACCCGGGTGTAGCAAACAGGAATTCGTTAATAGATTCCCGTCGTCCCAACTAGCGTCTCTAATGGGAGAAACAAGACTAAGTACGTTAAAGTGAGATGTAATTACAGATCTATACAAGCTCGCGCCCCGGGCTCCCCCGTCATCATGGTCGGTACACATTACGACCAAGTCGCTTATGTAAGTCTAATTCTACAGTGTGTAATAAAAACCCTAGAACTAAAATATAACACCGACATATTATTGATTTTTTTTTTAAGTTCAAGAATATTACCCTAATTTCTTAAAAGTTTAATGTACTTTTCAATGTGTCAACACCATTATTGGCTACTTAAATATACCTAAGAGGTATAACAGGCTTTTCTTTACACACTGTATAATGAGAGGGCAAATGAGAAATCCCCATTCCAAAACTGCTATAATATTTCAGAGTAACCTCCCGGAAAACGAGTCACCGGAAGCCCTCCAGCGACTGATCAGGTCATCTATAATGGGGGCAGGGGACGCGGACAAGCTCGGCTTGCCAAGGGTCATGGACTCGCTCGAGGTCAGTTACTGGTTCACTCGAGGTCATTTACTATTGTCATCTATTACTGGACCCACTTTAAGACATGAGATCAGTTATAATTATGTTATGCGTGGTGACCCTCAAGGAAGTGTATTGGGACCACTTTCTTTTTAATATTTACATAAATGACTTGCCGAATGCTATTATTCAACAAATGGTTTTATTTGATGATGACAGCATTGTTATCTTTGCGAAGAAGGATATTATAACTTTAGTACGAACTATTTCTAAGGTACTGCCAGATATGATCCATTGGTTGGCCTCCAACCAATGGATCATATCTGACGACCTAGTCATCAACTTACAGAAAACTTTAATGGCGTTTCCTTATAGAGGTAGTGGAGTCGGTATGATACATGTTGATTATAGTAGTCACGAAATTGCTAACGTAACAAGTACCAAGTTTTTGAGATTATACGCAGATTCAAACCGTTCCTGGAAGTCCCACATTGAAGATCTATGTTCTAAGGTTAATCAGTCTTCGTATGCCGTATACATATATGCTATCTAAGATCGCAAATCGTTTGACAGTCCTTCCTATTTCGGCAATGTTGAGTCTATTATAAGATATGGCGTTATATTTCAATGGCGTCATTCAGAATTTCACTCGAGGTCATTTGACCTTTTACGTAAGGTCAGTTACAGATTCACTTTTAAAAAATGTATTCATTGAGATTAAATTCTATTTTGTTCAGGTATCGTGCAGTTCGCGGCACAACATCAGGTTGTTGGCAGATATCATATATTCTGTGGCGTTCAGTGTCAAACCACCCGGTAAGTACATTAATACTAGTGTGGCTTAGCGCGATCAGTGCATTCAGCCCATCTATATATATAAAAATGAATTGCTGTTCGTTAGTCTCACTAAAACTCGAGAACGGCTAAACGGATTTATCTTATCTTAGTCTTGAAATGTTCGTGGAGGTCTAGGGAAGGTTTAAAAGGCGAGAAAAAAATCGAATGATTTCCGGGAAAACTCTAAAAACAGCTCTTTTCTATTTCCCATACAAACGTTTTCTAGAGTCAATTCCTACGGGACCGGGACTTACGCGGGTGAAACCGCGGGGCGCAGCTAGTCTACAATACATATTTGTACAGGATTGGGAGTACCCACAGTAGCGGGTGAAGCTGTGGGCTGGAGCTACTTTTGCATTATTTTATTAATTTTGATTCTGTTACTAGGTATTCCTATTATACCCCAAAATGGGGATAATGGGAGTGTTCTTTCCCTTGAACTTATAATAGTTTTAAGTTTGTTTATTAGTTCATTAGTCCAGTATTTAAAAAAAAACTTTATTGTAACACAAATATATATATATATATATATATATAGTTATAGGTAGATATATATATATATATAGTTAACGCCCTACCAGTTACTTTAGCGTAACAGTTAGATGGGTCCCCTGGGTAACTGGGCCGAGTGACTGCCCGTCAGTGATCAGTGTGTGTGAACTAGCAGCGTGTTACGGTTTCAGGTAGCAAGGAGCCGCTCCTGGAGCAGCGTATTCCAGCGTCGTACCTGATGTTGGAGGAGTGTGTGACGTCAATGGCCGTCGATCTCGTCGAGCCGGTCCTCAAGCACGCCGACTACAAGCAGATGGTACGTTACACGCACTTCTTCTTTTTTCTTTGGAGTCCAGTCAAATGTTTCCAATAGTAAGCCACTACAACTGCAGCAGCGTTGGTCTCCATCAGAAGACCCATTCTCATTAATAACATTGTTCAAACCACATTGTTCCGATTAGAAAAAATACCCTCAAAGTAGCTCAAAATACATAATATTTTTTGTAATCAAAAAGCGATCGAAATGAAATTTGAACAATGTTATTTACGAGAATTGGCTTTCACGTGCAGGTGTTAGGGCACAATGAACATTGGAGTAGGTGCACCATGGACTGCGACCGGGCTCCTCATTCGGTGCAATATACCCCCATTTGCTCCTCAGTCTACAATGGCCCACTTCCTGCAGTTTGCAGAGCTATTACATATTCAGAAGGACCGTAAAGCCTGTATACCAATTGTGGATCACTTGTACTATTGTCCCCAGTAATAGGTACACAGTCAATGGGGACGACAGGAATACATTTTATTATGTTTATTGAGTTCCGTTGTCCCAACTGAATGGGGGCAGCGTAAATGGGGACAGCTAGAATATCAACAAAGGAAAGCAAATCCAGTAGACGCTTCGCTCGCTCGGTCAATAATGGAGAGTGAATGCAATGCAACATGTTTGCCTACAGGTGCAACAGTACATGCAACAGAAGAACGTGAAGATGTTCAGGGACGCGGCGGAGCTGCACCAAGCTACCATGTTCCTACATGACAACGGTCAGTTCTATCTCTCTCTCTCTCTCTCTACTATATTGTCTTTACTATTTTGTCTAGTAAGACGACGCAGAAGCGCGACAGAGATGTCTTAGAAACAGTTTTTGTGTATCAACTACTATAATCCATAGAATGATATTCCTAGTGTCGTAAAGGTGAAGATATGCTTTGTATTGTCACACACTTCGAAACACGATTAGAGTGAACAGCCTCGATAGAAAAACATCGCGAAAATTCTAAAAATCGATTTTTTTTGAGCTTTTTAAAATTTACGGCGATTGTAAAGAAAAAACAAAAAAATGTATATTTTCATAAACCTTACATCAAATCTCATAAGGTAGTACAGATGGTTTTTCACTAAAATAGATGTGAGTCTTTTAATTACATAAAACAGTCATTTCGCGGCTCGCGGGGGAAAGGGATAGAGAAATCGCGCGGCGCGCGTGTGGGAAAGGGATAGAGACATCGCACGGCGCGCGTGTGGGAAAGGTTTTCAGGTCCTACTTCACCTTAAGATGGGTTCCATACGTCAACGACCTTGGTACACAGCCTACTAAATAGTCACTACCGACACCGGTCGCCTTCCTTGCTCAACATTGTTGATTGTTACATATGTTTTGTTTTTCTCAAAAGTGCTGCAGATTGAATTGTAGGTGAGATCTTTACCGACATTTTGGGGTAATTTGAGACGAAAATTCCTTGTCATTTCAAAGCTAGACTAGTTTTAATTCTTAATTTTAGGATACCTTCAAAACTATAGGGATTTTTTAACTCAAAGTCTCACCAAAATATAGGTAAAAATCTCACCTACAATTCCATCTCAGCACTTTTGAGAAAAACAAACCACATACGTAACATTCAACAATGTTGACCAAGGAAGGCGACCGGTGCCGGTAGTAACTATTTAGTAAGCTGTGTACCAAGGTCGTTGACGTATGGAACCCCCCCTACTAAAGTATCTAGTCGAGTCAGGTTTTAGCACCAAAGCAACGATGTTTTGGAACGAAGTTCCTTATCGCGCGTTGCGAAAGGGGGCTAGACGGAAAAAATTAAGACTAAAAAATGTAACGACACTTTTTGATTTTATTACAATTCCTTCACTAATTAATCGAAAGAAACTTCATTCCATCCGGATGTCCCTTGACACCTCTCAAGTTTTTAAAGCTTAATATCTCCGGAGTTACTGAACAGATTTATATGAAATTTGGTATGAGGATAGCTCAAAACATGGCAATGAATATAATATAGTTTACACCGGGATATTCCTACGATATGGACCGTAACGGGCGACGACCGTGTGTTCCAGGTGTCCTACTGCACTACGACGACGCGAACCTGAAGGAGCTGTACTTCGTGCGGCCGCAGTGGCTGTGTGACGTCCTCGCGCATGTCATCACCATCAGGGAGATCAACCCCTTCGTGCATAACGGTCAGTTGTTGTCGAAACCTCGGCGTGGCGTATAATGGCGGAACCATTCTATATGAGAGATCAAATGCTCGAGGGTATCAGATCTGCCCGAAAATTGTGTTCCCTTGCAATATTTATATTATGGCAAATGAAGTTGACAGTTGAACCCCATGAGTTTCTTGTGCCTTCTTCTCATTGGTGGGCGCGTTCCGAAGGCACACATCCTAACTTAGTTTTTAAGACGTTTTCAAGTGGTCTATGTACAATTGTATTAAGCATCCAAAGAAATAAAAAAAAATAACTTTTGACTTTTGAAGATCCCCTACTTGGTCTTTAAGGACCTGGTCACCCAATGTCACCCAGGTAATATTGACACTTTAGTGTCCTTTGAACACCTAAGAATAAAAGCACTCAGGTCCTCAAAAGCGCCTCCATCATCATCATCATCTTCCGGACCTTATCCCAATTTATTTATTGACGACCCAGTTGGCAGAATGGTCTCCATGCCGGACTGCCAAACACAGGGTTGTGGGTTCGATTCCCGCCTCAGGCAAGTATTTATGCTTAGATATTTGTCTGTGGTCTGGTTGTTTCTATGTATTATAAGTAGTATATAAGTTGTCTAGCACCCATAACACAAGTCTAGTTACTTAGCTTGGGGCTAGATGGCGATGTGTGGAATGTCCTGCAATATTTATTTATTTTAATTTGTGGTCGGCGCAGTATGTCTTCTTCTTCCATTCACTCCTATTAGTCGTCATCTCATCGTTCACAATCATCTCTCTCATGTCTTGCTTCAAAGGCGACTCCATTTAAACCATTATTTTGAAATCTTTCAATCACCAAAGAGTGGTGTCCCCCCCCCCCAGGTATAATGAAGGTGGAAGACTTGTCGCACGTGTTCAAGGCGTCCCCACTGCTGGGCCGTGGGGAGCTGGGAGTGTCGCTGCTGCACAAGTTCGAGCTGGCTCTCTGCTGGGACGCGCGCAGCTTGCTGCTGCCGCCGCTGTTGCCGGACGTGGAGCCGGACGAGCCGCAGGTGAGAGCCGCCTGGCCCTGAATAACATGTTACGCGTTACGCGTTACGAAAAACCCTAAAAGAGTAAAGGAGACCGATAATTAATAAAAGGCTTTTTATCCCGATATACCCACGGGATCGGGACTTACGCGGGTGAAACCGCAGGGCGCAGCTAGTATTCCATATATATATGAAAAAAAGTAAAGGGACTTCGTTCCAAACGTGTGTTTTTGGAACGAAGTTCCCGTTATGGTCCGTAAACCGACTTTGCAGACACCCATTTTTATTATTATTTGACTGTTTGATTCAGTTACCGATACGTGGTCGCTCATGGACAGGGCGTCGCGCGTGGCCACTCACTCACCCCACTCACCCAACTCACCCCACTCACCCGACTCACCCGACCGTGTTGGACTACAGGCAGACCGACTCACCTACTCTCATACGTGAGTATTCTATATAATCAGTTATTTTTTAATTGAATTCAAATTAATATTTTATTATCTGATTCACTTAATTTATCTTTAATTCATATAATTCACTCTTTAATTAACCAGTTTAGGAGGAAAGGGTACCGGCGCTCTCTTCATGCAAACGTAGTCGACTATTTCCTCCCTGGATAATGACACTATAGCAAATATTTTTGTTGCATAAAACTTATAACTGCCATGACTATGCCCCTATGTTTTTAATATTTTTTATCTTAATTTGTATGATAATAAGAAAATGAAATAATCAAGACTTAGAGGCATAGTCATGGCAGTTAAAGGTTCTATGCAACAAAAAAATATCTATAGTGTTATTTTCCAGAGAGGAAACAGTCGACTACGTTTGTATGGAGAGAGCGCCGGTACCCTTTCGCCTTAATTTAATCTATACATATAAAATGCTTTATCCTGAATCACTGACTGACTGACGGATCAACGCACAGCCTAAACCGCTGTTCGTAGAGACCTGAAACTCCGGAATTTTACCCCTAAGGGGGTGAAAAAGGGGGGCAAAGTTTGTATGGAACAACGTGATTCCTTGGTCCAATTCTATTAGAACCATTTTCGACTGTTACGCCGACGAAGTCGCGGGCAAAAGCTAGTAAATTGAATATACCTATTTATATAGAATACATAAAATGACGACCCAGTTGGCACAATGGTCACCATGCCGGACTGCCAAACACAGAGTTGCGGGTTCGATACCCGCCTCAGACATGTATTTATGCTTAGATATTTGTCTGTGGTCTGGTTGTTTCTATGTATTATAAGTATATATTTACAAAAGTAAAGTATATAAGTAGTATATGAGTTGTCTAGCACCCATAACACAAGTGTAGTTACTTAGCTTGGGGCTAGATGGCGCTGTGTGGATTGTCCTGTAATATTTATATTTATTTATTTATATATATGTATAATAGAAGTAATGTTATATGTAGAAGAGAGCAGTACAGTGAGTATCTCCGGTCGGTCGGCGGACAGGCCCGGGCTGCGGCGGCTGCTCGCCCTCACGTACGTCCCGGTCGGGTTCTGGGCGCGGCTGTGTGCCCGACTCTTGGCCGACCACCAGCTCGCCCTGCAGCCGCATCTCTTGTACACGCTTAATGAGGTAACTTGTGTGACTTACTTAGGTAACTATTGTGTGACTTAATGAGGTAACTTGTGTGACTTACTTAGGTAACTATTGTGTGACTTAATGAGGTAACTTGTGTGACTTACTTAGGTAACTATTGTGTGACTTAATGAGGTAACTTGTGTGACTTAATGAGGTAACGTGTGTGACTTACTTAGGTAACTATTGTGTGACTTAATGAGGTAACTTGTGTGACTTACTTAGGTAACTATTGTGTGACTTAATGAGGTAACTTGTGTGACTTAATGAGGTAACTTGTGTGACTTACTTAGGTCATCTGTGTGGATTAATGAAGTAACTTGTGTGGCTTAGTTAAGTAATCTGTGTTGATTAATGAGGTAACTTGTGTGACTTACTTAGGTCATCTGTGTGGATTAATGGAGTAACTTGTGTGGCTTAGTTAAGTAATCTGTGTTGATTAATGAGGTAACTTGTGTGACTTACTTAGGTCATCTGTGTGGATTAATGGAGTAACTTGTGTGGCTTAGTTAAGTAATCTGTGTTGATTAATGAGGTAACTTGTGTGACTTACTTAGGTCATCTGTGTGGATTAATGGAGTAACTTGTGTGGCTTAGTTAAGTAATCTGTGTTGATTAATGAGGTAACTTGTGTGACTTACTTAGGTCATCTGTGTGGATTAATGAAGTAACTTGTGTGACTTAATGAGGTAACTTGTGTGACTTACTTAGGTAACTATTGTGTGACTTAATGAGGTAACTTGTGTGACTTACTTAGGTAACTATTGTGTGACTTAATGAGGTAACTTGTGTGACTTACTTAGGTAACTATTGTGTGACTTAATGAGGTAACTTGTGTGACTTACTTAGGTAACTATTGTGTGACTTAATGAGGTAACTTGTGTGACTTACTTAGGTCATCTGTGTGGATTAATGGAGTAACTTGTGTGGCTTAGTTAAGTAATCTGTGTTGATTAATGAGGTAACTTGTGTGACTTACTTAGGTCATCTGTGTGGATTAATGAAGTAACTTGTGTGACTTAATGAGGTAACTTGTGTGACTTACTTAGGTAACTATTGTGTGACTTAATGAGGTAACTTGTGTGACTTACTTAGGTAACTATTGTGTGACTTAATGAGGTAACTTGTGTGACTTACTTAGGTAACTATTGTGTGACTTAATGAGGTAACTTGTGTGACTTACTTAGGTAACTATTGTGTGACTTAATGAGGTAACTTGTGTGACTTACTTAGGTCATCTGTGTGGATTAATGGAGTAACTTGTGTGGCTTAGTTAAGTAATCTGTGTGGATTAATGAAGTAACTTGTGTGACTTACTTAGGTCATCTGTGTGGATTAATGGAGTAACTTGTGTGGCTTAGTTAAGTAATCTGTGTTGATTAATGAGGTAACTTGTGTGACTTACTTAGGTCATCTGTGTGGATTAATGAAGTAACTTGTGTGACTTAATGAGGTAACTTGTGTGACTTACTTAGGTAACTATTGTGTGACTTAATGAGGTAACTTGTGTGACTTACTTAGGTAACTATTGTGTGACTTAATGAGGTAACTTGTGTGACTTACTTAGGTAACTATTGTGTGACTTAATGAGGTAACTTGTGTGACTTACTTAGGTAACTATTGTGTGACTTAATGAGGTAACTTGTGTGACTTACTTAGGTCATCTGTGTGGATTAATGGAGTAACTTGTGTGGCTTAGTTAAGTAATCTGTGTGGATTAATGAGGTAACTTGTGTGACTTAATGAGGTAACTTGTGTGGTGTGTTTAGGTAACGTCTTGTGTGGCTTAGTTAGGTAACTGGAGTGGCTTAATGAGGTAGGTAACTTGTGTTTTTTATTTTGGTTTTTTGTATGCTTTATTTAGGTAACTTATGTGGCTAAATGCCGTAACTCGTGTGGCTTAGTTATGTTTTCTGTGTGAATCAATGGGGTAACTTGTGTGGTTTAATGAGGTAACTTGTGCGACTAATGTTTTTATAATATATCAGATGGAATCGGAGGAGTCGATGAGTACAGCGTTGGAGTCGGCGTGGGGATGGAAGGTGTCCCGCCGCGGGATATCGCTAGTGTGTGGGTCCCTGCATGTCGCCTCGCTGAAGGAGCTCCCGCCTAAAGCCGACCCGCTGTTGGGACCCGACGACGGAGACCATGCTAAGTAATATTGCTTTTAAGTTCATTTTATATCTAAACGAGTTTGGTGAATAAAATAAAAAGAATTAAATTAATCGATTCATGTGAAGTGAATCAAATAAAGTGAATTAAATTAATCGATTCATGTGAAGTGAATCAAATAAAGTGAATTAAATTAATCGATTCATGTGAAGTGAATCAAATAAAGTGAATTAAATTAAAGGCTTAATTAATTGAAGCAGCACTAACGTAAATTTCACTTCGAATACTATGTAAACAAACAAAATATCAAAAATATATTGTTTTATTTTTTCAGAATCCGAGTCCGCCAAGAAGATTCGTGGTGCGATTTGGAACTGAATTCATCATCATGTATAGAACTGGTGTTGCCAGCTCAAGTGTGTGTCATCAAACGAGACGATGGCTTGCCTATTGCGGGATACCAGGTTATTTAAAACATTTTCTAAATTCTACCAATATGCACTTGCAATTTTATATTCTTAAGAGGAAAAGGTACCGGCGCTCTCTCCATACAAACGTAGTCGATTGTTTCCTCCCTGGATAATGACACTACCACAAATATTTTTGTGTCATAAAACATATAACTGCCATGACTATGTCCCTATGTTTTAGTTTTTTCATTTTCTAATTACCATAGAAAATAAGATATAATAAACAAAAGACAAAACATAGGGCATGGTCATGGCAGTTATAAGTTGTAAATGTAACAAAAATATTTGCTCTAGTGTCGTTATCCAGGGAGGAAACAGTCGACTACGTTTGTATGGAGTGAGCGCCCGGTACCCTTTCCTCTTAAACTAGTAAACTTGATTAAATTAGGAGACGACTAAAAGGTTCAAACGTCACGATGCCACTGCGACGGAGTGAACCACTTTCTGTCATTTGCTTCTTAAACCTTAAATATTACTTTATGAGATCGTATTAATGTTCTCTATACATTGGCCATAGGTTTAGTTGGCCAAGTGCGAGTCGAACTCAAGCAGTGTCAAGTGTTTACAGTATTTGTTGTTATAGCGGCAACAGATATACATTATCTGTGAACATTTCAACTGTCTAACTATCACGGTACATGAGATACAGCGCATGGTGACAGACAGACAGACGGACAGTGGAATCTTATCAAAATTGTCCCGTTTTTACCCTTTGGGTGCGGAACCCTAAAAAAGAAAAAGACTAACATTTCACATTTTCAGAAGTAGGAAAGAATGAATAAATAAGATTTTTTTTAAATAAAAGTTATATTTTTAGAGTATAAGCTTGGAGCCGAGCCCGGAGGTGTTGGCGCGCATGTTGGCGATCATGTCGGACCACGTGGACTTGTTGTTGGAGGATTGGTACCCGGCACTCGGTGAGTACAGCTCGTCCCACTCGTCCCACTCGTTCCACTGGCGAACCGCCACCACACGGCGGCCATCTTGTGAAAGCTTAAACAGCCTGAACTGTCCTCCATATTATGAGGTACTCCCACTATCCCCCAAATTCTAGTGGGAATTAGGGGTGACATCATCCCCTAAATTAATAATCCAGTGTGAAAGTTGCAATCCCCTAAAGTATTTCATTAAATAACGGTCAAAATAATTACTTCAATTATAATTCTAGACTACTAAACAATTAACTTCACTAAATGAATACAGATGTCCTAGATTAACTTCGATTGAAATAACGTTCGACTGACGTGTCCAACAAGATGGCCGCCGATGCAATGGCCGCCATGGCCGGTGTTCGTTGTGACGTAACTGCCTGTCTATTGACAGTCCCTATTAATTTAATTTAATAAAGCTGAAGAGTTTTTTTGTTTGTTTGTTTGAACGCGCTAACCTAAGGAACTACCGAATCGACTTGAAAAAGTGGATATTTTGGATATTTGTGTTGGATAGTCCATTTGTCGAGGAAGGCTATGGGCTATTTTATATTTTGATGTTCCCACGGGATCGGGAGTTGCGCGGGTGAAATCGCGGAGCGCTGCTAGTAAATAAATATTGCAGGTCATTCCACACCTCGCCATCTAGCCCCAAGCTAAGTAACTAGACTGGCTGCTAGATAACTGATAAACTACTTATATACTTTATATTTGTAAATATATACTTATAATACATAGACACAACCAGACATAAATACATGTCTGAGACGTGGAATGTAACCCGCAACCCTATGTTTGGCAGTCCGGCAAGGGGACCATTGTGCCAACTGGGTCGTCATTGTATGTTTTTGGGTCATAGGTACACGGTTCGTGCACACGTCGGAAGGTCGATGCCTGATCACGCGTGTCATCATGTGTCCCGGGTGTCTGCGGGATGGAGACCACGAACATATAGCTCAGGTGAGTCTACTTACCACCACTGTACAGTTCCTTCACGGCTCGGTAGGTGGCGCTGCTCAGAACTGTCGGTTACAAAAGGAGAACGGCAGAAGGAAGTTCAGTGCGCCGATTGTTCACTGCATGTGTCTATATATAGGAACTAGCTGCGCCCCGAGGTTTCACCCGCGTAATTTCCCATTCCCGTGGGAATATCGGAATAAAAAGTAGCCTATATGTTAATCCAGGTTTCTAGCTATCTACTTACTGAGTTTCATCGCAATCGGTTCAGTAGTTTTTGCGTGAAGGAGTAACAAACATACACACACAAACTTTCACATTTATAATATTAGTAGGATACAATGACGGTACGTTGTACATTCTGTCGCAGTAGCTTCATGATACCTGAACCTTTTCATGGTCGCACAATTTATTTGAATTTAATACCTAAAAACAATAGATTAGGTACAGTCCAATAATGCTGATGGGTATGTTATTTATATTATTACTAGCTGCGCCCCGCGGTTTCACCCGCGTAAGTCCCGATCCCGTGGAAATATCGGGATAAAAAGTCTATGTGTTAATCCAGGTCTTCAGCTATCTACATACCAAGTTTGAACGCAATCGGTCCAGTAGTTTTTGCGTGAAGGAGTAACAAACACACACACACGCACACACAAACTTTCACATTTATAATATTAGTAGGATAAGATGTGTTAATAGTATGTGCCTTTATATATATCTTTATCTAAACTCTCACTTTTGGAACGAAGAAAATATTAAGACCAAAAGTTGTAACGACACTTTTTGCTATAGTTGTAAGACGTGCGGCGTGCGCGTGTTTCTCTCTCTCTCTCTATCTCTCTCTCATTTCTATGAGAAAGACGAAACGCTACTATATAAATGGCTTGCTTTCTAGCAAGCCAGTTATTTTCGTATGCTTTTAAACCGAATCTCTAAAGCGTCTCGAAAACGGGATATACCAAGAATTGTTATTCGTTCAACAAATGACTCTTTTCCGAGACGCTTTATTCTTTGTATATCCCGTTTCCGAGACGCTTTAGAGGTTCGGTTTGAAGGTATTATGCGTCTCGAAACACAGCTCCGTAGTAGTTTACTATAGAAGTGGTAAAGTGCACCACTTCCCCCCCTTCCTTGTTCCATGTATCGTTGATGGACCGACAATTAAACATATTCATGTATATATATATGTTTAGCAAGCGATGAAACGTCTGGAACTAGCGCCGATCGTCCGACCGCGAGTCTCCGAGGAGTCGGGCGATAGTGGAGTCGGACATGAATCTAATGGTCAGTCTATACTTATTGAAGGTTGCCTGGAAGGGATCGGTTTGGGCGATAACGCCCTTTGTAATATTTAACCTCTCAACTGGCAGAAAAGGTTAACTCATACATTTTCATTATGGCGCCATCTGTGTGCCAGTTGATGAATTAATGTAATTGTTGATTGTGGCCAAGTGCGAGTCGGGCTCGCACACGATGGGTTCCGTAACATTATATTCTGTTCTTAGTATTAGTTGTTATAGCGGCAACAGACATATATTATCTGTGAACATTTCAACTGTCTAGCTATCACGGTCCGTGAGATACAGCGCATGGTGACAGACAGACGGACGGACAGTGGAGTCTACGAAACCCTAAAAATGTTGTTTACAATACAGGATTTATCTATCTATACACAAAATAAAATGCTTTGTCCTGACTGACTGACGGATCAACGCACAGCCTAAACCGCTGATCGTTGAGACCTGAAACTTGGAGGGTGTGTTCTTTGTGTGACGTAGGCAACCGATAACGAAAGTATTTCCCGAAATTCTACCCCTAAGGGGATGAAAAAGGGGGGCAAAGTTTGTATGGAACAACTTTATTAAACATTCCCTAAAATTCTATTAAAACCATTTTCAACTTCTACGTGAACGAAGTCGCGGGAAAAAGTGTGTATATTATTATTATTATTAAGTGTATATTATGTAATGTGTATGTATTGTAGCGTCATCCCGGCTCGGGTCAGTGGAGGGCGTGCCCCCCCCGTGTGTGTCCCACGCGTGGACCGTGGAGCACTGCATCCTGGCGGCCAGTACCGGCGTCACTCTCAACTGTCCCACGCACGGGGGGACCGCGGTCAGAGATGTCGCGCCAGATCTGGTGAGTATCTACTAATATATATAGCAGGACATTCCACACAACGCCATCTAGCCCCAAGCTATGTAACTACACTTGTGTTATGGGTGCTAGACAACTCATATACTACTTATATACTTTTCTTTTGTAAATATATACTTATAATACATAGAAACAACCAGACCACAGACAAATATCTAAGCATAAGTACATGTCTGAGGCGGGAATCGAACCCGCAACCCTGTGTTTGGCAGTCCGGCATGGTGACCATTGTGCCAACTGGGTCGTCATCCCCAGCTGGGATGGGTTGGGACACATTTCGTTCAGGACTAGAATCAACTCGTGATTTCACTCGTGTAACTCCCGATCCCGTGGGAGTATTGGGTTCAAAAGTAGACTGTATTACTCCCAATGAATCAATATATCCTCATACGAAGTTTTATTAACATCGGTCCAGTAGTTTCGGAGCGTATTCAATTCAAACAAACAATCAATCTTTCCTTTTTATAATCTGCTAGCAGCACTCCGCGGTTACCCCCGCGTAACTCCCGATCCCGTGGGAATATCGGGATAAAAAGTACCCTATGTTACTCCCAATGAATCAATGTATCCTCATACCAAGTTTCATCAATATCGGTTCAGTAGTTTGGGATTCTATTCAATGCAAACAAATCTTTTCTCCGCTTCGGCCGTCTATAGAGCCGAAGTTTTTCTCATTATAATATTAGTATAGAAAAGGGAAAAGTACTACTTTTTTCACTAGTAATATGAAAATAATAGTTTTCGACCTTGATTGAAGGATTTATTAATTTCCACCCCCCAGCTGCTCCTAGACGTGGAGGAGTCCCGCCGGGCGCGCTGGGAGGACATCACCCCCCGGGGGACGCTGGGACGGGGGGCGTTCGGGACGGTGCTGATGGCCACGTGGCGCCCCCCGGGGGCCCGTCCTCTGGAAGTGGCCCTCAAGCTGTTACAGCCGGTCCCCCCTCCGCCGGGGGCCGACCTGCAAGCTGTTCACGCTTATAAGGTACACTTTGAAGCTGTATGCGAGAATCTATACATACATATAAAATGCTTTGTCCTGACTGACCGACTGACGGAAAACCGCTAATCGTAGAGACCAGAAACTTGGAGGGTGTGCTCTTTGTATGACGTAGGCATACGATAAGAAAGGATTTTTCAATATTTTACCCCTTAAGGGGGGAAAAGGGGGCAAACTTTGTATGAGACAACGTGATTCCTTAGTCATTTATGTACAAAAACGAAATCAAGTGTTATATTAATTTGTTTAGCAGTTTTTGTATGAAAAACCTTCGCATTATGATAATTAATCAGGAAGATACGAGATCATAGAGAAAATATGAATGTCGTAGCACATGTAGACGTCGTAGCACTTCACTCGTAGCATATGTAGACGTCGTAGCACTTAACTCGTACCACATGTAGACGTCGTAGCACTTAACTCGTAGCACATGTAGACATCTTAGCATATGTAGACGTCGTAGCACGTAACTCGTACCACATGTAGACGTCGTAGCACTTAACTCGTAGCACATGTAGACATCTTAGCATATGTAGACGTCGTAGCACGTAACTCGTACCACATGTAGACGTCGTAGCACTTAACTCGTAGCACATGTAGACATCTTAGCATATGTAGACGTCGTAGCACGTAACTCGTACCACATGTAGACGTCGTAGCACTTAACTCGTAGCACATGTAGACATCGTAGCATATGTAGACGTCGTAGCACTTAACTCGTACCACATGTAGACGTCGTAGCACTTAACTCGTAGCACATGTAGACATCTTAGCATATGTAGACGTCGTAGCACGTAACTCGTACCACATGTAGACGTCGTAGCACTTAACTCGTAGCACATGTAGACATCGTAGCATATGTAGACGTCGTAGCACGCAACTCGTACCACATGTAGACGTCGTAGCACTTAACTCGTAGCACATGTAGACATCGTAGCATATGTAGACGTCGTAGCACGCAACTCGTACCACATGTAGACGTCGTAGCACTTAACTCGTAGCACATGTAGACATCTTACCATATGTAGACGTCGTAGCACTTAACTCGTAGCACATGTAGACATCTTAGCATATGTAGACGTCGTAGCACGTAACTCGTACCACATGTAGACGTCGTAGCACTTAACTCGTAGCACATGTAGACATCGTAGCATATGTAGACGTCGTAGCACGCAACTCGTACCACATGTAGACGTCGTAGCACTTAACTCGTAGCACATGTAGACATCTTAGCATATGTAGACGTCGTAGCACTTAACTCGTAGCATATGTAGATGTCGTAGCACGTAACTCGTAGCAGATAATACCGTCGTAGCATGTACGTTACAGGCGGGTCTAGCACGTTGGGAGCGCGAGCCGGCGGGCGCGGCGTGTCGCGCGTACTGCGCCCTGCGCGGGGAGCTGCAGGTGCTGCGCGCGCTCAGGCACCCGCACGTGCTGCCCTGGGTCGCCGCCGTCGCTAGGCCCAGGGCGCTGCTGCTGCACGCTGCACCTGGTATGTATACACGGTACACTCGTGTGCACAGCACACTGACTCACCCCGACTCAACTCACACAGCTCACCCATCTAATCACCCACATAATTCACCGACTCACCCACATAATTCACCGACTCACCCACATAGTTCGCCGACTCACCCACATAATTCACCGACTCACCCACATAGTTCGCCGACTCACCCACATAATTCACCGACTCACCCACATAGTTCGCCGACTCACCCACATAATTCACCGACTCACCCACATGGGACACCAACTTACCTACCACACATACAACTCATCAATTTAACACACCAACTCAGTTATATAACTTACCACTCTATTCTTCAACTCACCTGCATAGCACATCAACTCATCCCCTCAATTCTTTAACTCACCTTTACAACACACCAACTCACCTCTCTCTACCTTCGCCAGGTGGCGCTCTAGACGGCGTCCTGAAGACGTACGGCGCATGCGGCGCCCGCGTCGGTGTACGAGCCGCTAGGGCGCTGCTGCTGCAGGTCGCGAGGGCGCTGGAGTACCTGCACGCCGCGCGGGTCGTCTATAGGGACCTCAAGGTGAGGTAGAGGGGCCGTTAGAATACCGTTTGACAACTATCGAGTTGAGCCACGATTGTAGGCCAGAACAACAAAGTGAGTCAGCGATGTGTGTCAAGTCAAAATTATGTCTATTAAGTACGATTCAAAATTATGTCTATTAAGTACGATTCAAAATTATGTCTTTTAAGTACGATTCAAAATTATGTCTATTAAGTACGATTCAAAATTATGTTTATTAAGTACGATTCAAAATTATGTCTATTACCATTCAAAATTATGTCTAAGTCATCATCATCGCTCGCGATGTTCCCGGTTGTATCCCTCTCGGGAGCCCGGGGTCCGCTTTCCTACTTTTACGCCTCCACTTCGCACGATCTTCGGTCAATTTATGTCCAAGTATTACGATTCAAAATGATGTCTATTACGATTCTATCGAGATTGTATAGAAACACAATAGTGTTAGATCCCCTGCGTACTCGTAATGTAGTAGGTGTATGTACCTGTATACAGCAAACACTTTTATCAACATTGTTGACTTTCCTGAATTAGATCTGTTCAACACTTCTTCTTACACAATCATATACTTTGACAAGTCAGTGGTTGAATGCGGAACTTTTAGTCTAAAGTTAAATTTTCTTTTTTTTTTTCACATTGTTATCGGTTATTTTTATTCTATTCATTATGTGTAGTGTAGAATCAAGCGTCTAGCAAGACATTTGTGGAGACATTTAAATGGTATTTAGTTTATACTCTAGTAAAGTGTAACTGTATGTCTTCCTTAGTAAATCTTATATCTTTAAATGAGCAATTCTTGTATATATATAATTGGAATCTCGGAATCGGCTCCAATGATTTTTATGAATTTGGTATATAGGGGGTTTCGGGGGCGATAAATCGATCTAGCTAGGAATCATTTTTAGAAAATGTCATTTTATTCGTGTTTTATCGAAACTTACTTTTTTTTTATCTGAAAAATATGACTCTTCCTGACATCTATTGGCGAACTACTAATACTATTTTTTGTGAGCAATAAAGTTATTCCAGCAGATGGCGTTGTTAAGTAACACGAAGTCAATGAGTGTTTGCTTTGAGGTTAGACCAAGTAAAAAAAAAAACCAGGTAGGGTCATCCAGGTACTAAAAATAAAATAAATAAATAATAAAATATACAGTCAGAGAACGTGTTGGTGTGGCGCATGCCGAGCGTGCAGCAAGCTGTGGCCGCGGAGCGGGACACGCACCCCATTGATGTACATGTCAAACTTGGAGATTACGGTATGTGGGAGAACACTTGCACGCTAGATCCCGGCAGGATAGCGGGATCAAAGGTACCCTAAGTTCAAGAATCAATGTATCCTCATACGAAGTTTCTTCTAAGTCGGTCAAGTAGTTTCGGAGACTATTCTTAACAAACAAATCAATGTTTCCTCTTTATAATATTAGTATAGAAAATATAGAAAAATGCTAAAAGAAGTTGATTACCCAATTTTGAAATAACTGGTAATTAATTTTTTGGAAAAGTCATTACCCTGGCGAAGAATTGAACCTGATAATTTTCCAAAAAAAATTTGTACACACACACACAGACACACACAGACAGACAGACGGACAAGATAGAGATCTTATAAGGATTCCTTTTTTACCTTTTACGGCATTCTAAAAAAACTATTTTTGAAGAAACAAACACAGTATGGCAAATCAAAAGTAGTTTTCCTTTCCTAATAATGGAAGTTGGTTCACTCCACCTCAGTTGCATCATGTTGTTGGAACAAAGTTCCTTATCGCGCGTTGCGAAAGTGGGCTAGACGGAAAAAAATAACACCAAAAGTTGTAACGAAACTTTTTGATTTTATTACAATTCCTTCACTAATTAATCGAGAGAAACTTCGTTCCATCCGGGTGTCCCTTGATACCTCTCAAGTTATTTTGAACCATTTAGTGTTATTGTATATTTTAACTAATATTTTGGAGATTTTTTGGGTTCCGTATCCAAAGGGTAAAAACGGGACCCTGTCCGTCTGTACGTTCGTCCGTCCATCTGTCTGTCTGTCACCATGCACTGTATCTCATGTACCGTGATAGCTAGACAGTTAAAATGTTCACAGATTATGTATATCTATTGCCGCTATAACAACAAATTCATACTTACTAAAAACAAAAAAATAGTAAATATTTTTTTGAGTATGTTTTTAAGAATTTTAGATTATTTTCATGTTTACCATTTTATTTTGAATGTTTGTGTTCCCTAAGGTATAAGTCGGCTAGCGCCCCCATCGGGTACGAAGGGGTTCGGTGGGACGGAGGGGTTCATGGCGCCGGAGATAATGCGGTACAACGGGGAGGAGGAGTACAATGAGAAGGTGAGGAGGGGGGGTCGATCCTAGAGAAGGGGGGGGGGAGGTTTTTGATGAGGATATTTTTTATTTTTGTAAATTAATAATGTTTTTGTGTTATATTTGACTAGCTGCGCCTTGCGGTTTCACCCGCTTAAGTTCCCTAGGGAATATCGGGACAAAAGTAAAAAAAAGCAGCCTATGTGTTAATCCAGGTCTCCAGCTTCTACATACCGAGTTTCAACGCAAGTGGTTCAGTAGTTTTTGCGTGAAGGAGAAACAAACATACACACAAACTTTCACATTTATTTAGTAGGAAGTAGGATTTTTTTATTTGTTTTCACAAGATTTTCTGCTCTGTTCTACTTTAATCATGTATTTTAATCTACGGTTAATGCCCAACGTCTCCCCTAACGGATCCCCTACTCTTAACCGACCCCCTGTCGAGAACTTTCACGCCCTTGGACTAGGGGGGACGATGGGTAAATTTAAATGAGATCGGAATGTCTCGCGGATCCCCTGTACTCCCCCAGAGGAGACGTCGGGAGTTGATCCAATTTGAGTGCCGAAATAAATTCTTTAAATATTGACAGTGAGTAGTTCAAATCTCAGCGACGCAAGGCCAAGGTTACATAGGAATCTGATATGAAGATGTGCCAAGGCCAAGGTTACACAGAAATCAATATTGTATTAGTAGGTCATGTGACGTGATATGTACCTAGTTTAATTAGTATTAAAAACCCTCGGTTTTACTCAATAAATATAGAGTAAACGGCGCGGAATTGGAAGTACCCAAAGTATACGGTCGGCTGCATAATTGCAGACCCACCGTAGAGCACCAAAACGGCTGTTATAAGAATGTTTTCAACACAAGCAAGATTCCAGGCACATGCTTTAGTTGAAGTTTAAAGTCTTCTAACTCATCAATTTGTCAAACAAAAAATATTAGAATGAAAACATTCCAATAATAGTAATTTAAGTACTCTACCGAGGGCTGCAATTATGCAGCCGACTGTACATGTTTGTACCTCCTCGTCACAATGTATGTGTGTATGTTCGCAGGTGGATTGCTTCTCGTTCGGCATGTTGATATACGAGGTGATATCCTGCCGGCAGCCGTTCGACGGCCACGAGGCGGTCAAGGAGGCCATCTTGGACGGAGCCCGACCTCCGCTCTCGCCGAGGGTAGGTTGTCGCTTGCATGTCGCAGCCGTTCGACGGCCACGAGGCGGTCAAGGAGGCCGTCCGGACTGCCTCCTTGAAACACAGGGTTGCGGGTTCGATTCCCGTATCACACATGTATTTATGTACAGCTATTTGTTTGTATATAAGTAGTATTTGAGTTGTCTAGCACCCATAACACAAGTCTAGTGGCTTAGCTTGGTTAGCTGGTTAGGTTAGCTAGATGGCGATAGCGATCCCCACATCGCCATCTAGTCCCAAGCTAAGCAACTACACTTTTACTAGATTATAAAATCTATACATATAAAATGCTTTGTCCTGAACTACTGACTGACTGACGGATCAACGTACAGCCTAAACCACTGATCGTAGAGACCTGAAACTTGGAGGGTGTGTTCTTTGTGTGACGTAGGCATCCGATAACGAAAGAATTTTGTATGGGACAACGAGATTCCTTGGTATAATCGACTAATTCTACGCGGACAAAGTCGCGGGTAAAAATAGTCATAACTTATATTAGCTGTCAATCTAAATTATATTTTGAGTAGAATAATAATTGTATCTACTAACACTTATGTTTTAGGGTTTTGTCATCTTAGCCCTATCGCATATCTGAGCCCTATCGCATATCTGAGCCCTATCGCACATCTGTGCCCTATCGCACATCTGTGCCCTATCGCACATCTGTGCCCCTGAACATAAATTAATTATCAATTGCCCCGTTTCAAAATTCACTGGGGCGAGTGGGAACTTAATTGTAATAATGAATTCCCATTCACTCCATTGACGGGACCAAGTAAATGGTGCAAGTCGGAACTCTCCAGAAAAATGTAGAGATGTATGTACCTGCCTGATCATGGGGACAACGAGACGTTATTATATTTTATTTTTGTGGGTACTTTTACTTTGGCTCCATTGATGGGGTGAATGGAAATCAAATCAAATATTTCGTGTTTTTTTTCTCATTTGCCCCATTAGAGTTTTCAATGGGACAGTCAGGTATCGAGTCGGTTCAGCATTTATTCTGAAGAATTTATAAGTATTAGTAGAATATAATTTGAAAATAATCATTATTGTAGCACACGTAGAGGTCGTAGCGCCGACTCGTAGCCGATATGTGCGTCGTAGCAGAGTTGAAGGAGGCGTGGCTTATCGAAGGCGTGTCTACTGTCTTATAGGAGTTGGAGTACCCAGTGAACATATTGGAGACGCTCCGGCGGTGCTGGGCGGGGCAGCCGTCGGCTCGGCCGTCCGCCGGCGCGCTCGTGTCCGCGCTGGCCGCGCCCGAGCTGGCCGCGCTGTGCGACGCGGCCGCCGCCAGGCCGGTCACCGCCGCCGCCGCCCTGCTCCTCAACGTACCCGGTACGTCCACGACGGTCCTCGACTCAATGTATCCTCGTACTGAGCCGTGAGTTGACGGTATGTTTGTCTGTCTGTCTGTAGACGCGTCGTGTGTCGGCTACGAGATATGGTACGGAGGAGGCGAGCCGGAGCGGGCGCACACGCTGCTCGCTGTCAACTCGCACTTGACGCAACATTACACCTTGCGGATACCACCGGGTCTGTATACCTTACTCCATATTATGTGTCCCGCGATGGGAATTTCAGGAAAACTCCTGACCTTCCCAGTAGGCGTTCAATCATCTGTCTTGTTTTCGCCTGTTCTAGTGAAATGTCTTCCTTTAATCGCTTCCTTTACTATTACTTTCTGCTAATCATTCATTAAAACGTCTTTAGCAGGAGATTTCTGAAGTAATGTATTATTTTATTGTTATTTTAATATAGTATAGAATATTATCAGACATTGTGGCGACACTTTACACCGCCACCAACAGATGGCGCCACTAAGCCGATCGGAGATCCTAGATCGCGCAAGCGAAGTTTTTCTGAATAAGCTCATATACAAGTTCCAACGAAACATCGTTGGTGGGCGGCCGCCCCGGGCGCCACCATTAGAAAAGCGGCAAAATTATGAAAAAATATTATGTGCGGAAATTATCTCTTACCCACTTGAATCTTGAATGTCCCTCCCGCTCAATACAGTTGTTGCAAATCACAAGTCGCCTCGCATCCTTACATGGTGTTGAAATAAATATTTTTTGCTGAATTCCTTCATATGGTTACGTTTTTCGCCACAAACACTCACTTTGTTATTTTTATGATCTCAAAATGCCGGCAAATCGCTAATATTATTAAATAAAATATAAATATTGCAGGACATTCCACACATCGCCATCTAGCCCCAAGCTAAGTAACTACACTTGTGTTATGGGTGCTAGACAACTCATATACTACTTATATACTTTTGTAAATATATATTTATAATACATAGAAACAACCAGACCACAGACAAATATCTAAGCATAAATACATGTCTGAGGCGGGAATCGAACCCGCAACCCCGTGTTTGGCAGTCCGGCATGGTGACCATTGTGCCAACTGGGTCGTCGATTATTATTGTTATGACGTCGAAAAGGCGACCAATTTAGACTCCTGGGTATGCGAACACCTATCTGTGACGCACAAGTGAACGGGTTCGATTCCCGCTCCAACTCCCAACTGATCACTGTGACCTCTAATTAATGATGTATTTACGTAACATTTTGTTAGATAAATCCGATCCGGTGGTGGTGAGGGCGATGTGCGTGGTGGGATCCCACGTGTGGGTCGGGGACTCCGCCTCGAGGGTACATGTTTATAAGTAAGTACCATATCTCCAACGCCGGGGCTCGAACCCACTTTTGTCAACGATTATTATTTCTTGTTAAAAATTACGTTATGTATATCTAAAGGCACACTTCTACGCTAATATTATAAAGAGGAAAAATTGTTTTGTTTGTTTTTATGTTTGTAACGAATAGGCTCCGAAACTACTGGACCGATTTTGATAAAGCTTGGATACATTGATTAATTGCGAATAACACAGGCATTTTTATCCCGATATTCCTTCGGGATCGGGAGTTACGGGGGTGAAACCGTGGAACGCTGCTAGTCTCAAAATATGCACTATAATACCTAATCTACATTTTATATTGTTAAAGTAATAAACGCAAATATATTGGGAGACAATTAGCAAGTTCAAGTATCATGAAGCCACTGCGACAGAATGAATCACTTTCCGTTATTTTATTTCTGTTTATAACACAAACGACGCTCTGACGTGTACGATGTACATCGGAGCTTTTTATATTATTGAGCAGCTTTTCTGAAATATTCCCGCTGTCCCCACTGCTTTGGGCCACTGGTGGCAAACGGGAATTTATTTTTAAAATACAAATACTTATAATTACAGTAAAACTTTTTGTTTAAATTATAATTAAAATAAAAAAAAATATAGATTAGCGCTAGATTTTTAAAAATTTATTTTTTATTCGATATTTTCTCTGTAGTGTATCAACATGCAGTGTGGCGTGGTCGGTGAGTATAGAAGAGTGTGTGGGAAGCGTCTGCAGTGGCATAGCGGCGCTCAGTCCGCTGCCGAAGTTACAGCGAGTCGCTTTAGCTCTCGACTCTGGCAGGTAGGTACCTAAACGTTTGTGGGAAGCGTCTGCAGTGGCATAGCGGCGCTCAGTCCGCTGCCGAAGTTACAGCGAGTCGCTTTAGCTCTCGACTCTGGCAGGTAGGTACCTAAACGTTTGTGGGAAGCGTCTGCAGTGGCATAGCGGCGCTCAGTCCGCTGCCGAAGTTACAGCGAGTCGCTTTAGCTCTCGACTCTGGCAGGTAGGTACCTAAACGTTTGTGGGAAGCGTCTGCAGTGGCATAGCGGCGCTCAGTCCGCTGCCGAAGTTACAGCGAGTCGCTTTAGCTCTCGACTCTGGCAGGTAGGTACCTAAACGTTTGTGGGAAGCGTCTGCAGTGGCATAGCGGCGCTCAGTCCGCTGCCGAAGTTACAGCGAGTCGCTTTAGCTCTCGACTCTGGCAGGTAGGTACCTAAACGTTTGTGGGAAGCGTCTGCAGTGGCATAGCGGCGCTCAGTCCGCTGCCGAAGTTACAGCGAGTCGCTTTAGCTCTCGACTCTGGCAGGTAGGTACCTAAACGTTTGTGGGAAGCGTCTGCAGTGGCATAGCGGCGCTCAGTCCGCTGCCGAAGTTACAGCGAGTCGCTTTAGCTCTCGACTCTGGCAGGTAGGTACCTAAATGTTTGTGGGAAGCGTCTGCAGTGGCATAGCGGCGCTCAGTCCGCTGCCGAAGTTACAGCGAGTCGCTCTCGCCGTTTAGAATCAACCATATTTTTTTAATATCGGGTATTTTATTACACGAGGAGAAATTCCAATTGACCCAAAAAGGCAAAAAGTAGGAAAACGAGAATACATTATATTCTGCTTTATTTTTTCTCATATAATTTGTTTTAATATTGAATATGTTTGTCAGATTGTTTCTAGTGAGTGTAGTGAAGCCGGCGGCGGGAGGTAGCTTCGTGCTGACCGAGCTCGGCACGTCTAGTGCGTTGGCTTGTCTAGCGCATACTGTCACTGATCAAGGGTAAGTATGTACTTACGTTGTCGTTTCCTGTTTACCCCACTCTAATTGTTAGGGGGGTGAATGGGAATAATTTAGTAATATTAATTTTATTTATTTTATTTTATTTTATTAGTGGTTTTTAAGGTGGAGATAATGATTAATAAAGTATAAAATTTTATAATACTATCCGTTGTCTGGTCACCATAATACAAGCAGAGGTTCTGAGCTTCCGGGCTTTGTATTATATTTATTAAAGATTCACTAAGACATAGCTGTTAAATTGAAAAAATAGGAAAAAAAAGAGAAACAAAATTAAGTCTTTATTTTAGACGTCACGTAATACGACTGTTTAAAAAAATTTAAGTTTAAAAAAGCTCCAACTTTTATCTCTGATAAAACTGCGCTGCGCTGAACGTATTTCGATCAAACATAGCTAAGAACACTCCCGACTAATTCAACTTATAAACAAAAAATACAAAATCAAAATCGGTTCAGCCGTTCGGGAGCTACGATGCTACATACACACACACACACACACGTCAAACTTATAACACACCGTCGTCTCTGCGTCGAGAGTTAAAAAATGTCGCCATATTTTTCTTTCCAGTATATCTGTGTGGGCGGGAGGAGCTGATTTGTCAGCTTACGTTGTGAACGAAGAAGGTGTTGCCAGTGCGGACACCGTGCCGCTGCCCGGCGCCGGTGGGGACACCGGAAACGAGGTAAGGATGATGAGGAGTTGGGCAGATGGGAATCAGTGGCACGTGTGTTGCCTATTGCTACATGTTTCCCCATTGAGAATATCGGGAACAAAATGTAATTGAATAAAAGTTTATTTTATTCAATTACATTTTGTTCCCGATATCCCCATTGTAATGGGGTAGATGGGAATGTCGGGTGGCAGATGTGAATGGGATATGTTTATGTCCAGATAACGTCTCGAGTGAAGTTACTGACGGCGTGCGACGAGCGACCCTACATCTACGGGTACATCGAGCCCGGTGAGATTATAACTATAAAACCGGCCAAGTGAGAGTCCTACTCGTGCTAGAAGGATTCCGTACCATTGCGATCGATACATATCGAGCAAAAAAACCTAAAAAATATTTGCTGCTTCTAGTCGTTACTAGTCGCTAACTAGATCGTTTATCGGGTTTTAACGATCTAATAATTCTCTGTTTTCTAACATTTTTTTTATCGAACGAAGTTGTTCATATCATGTTTTCAACCACAATAAACAAAAATATGGTTATTAAACTACAATATCCATTTATATTCAAATAACAAAAAATAATATTTGATTACTTAGAGTTGCTTAAAACAAAGGTCGATTTTGGTAGCTTTATTAGCACCTGGTCTCAATGAGATTTCTGGGGGTTCTGGTTTGCTCGCGTCCGTAGGATTTAACCCCTGATATTGTACAAGTAACCCCCGGGTGGCGCTAAAGGGGCAGACAATCGGTGGTAAGCCTTCCCCGGCGGCTTCTAACACCACCCCCATGAGTTTCTTGTGCCTTCTTCTCATTGGTGGGCGCGTTCCGAAGGCACACATCCTAACTTAGTTTTTAAGACGTGTCTATGTGATCTTATACCTAGGTATTAAGCATTGAAAGGAATAAAGATTTTTGACTTTGACTTTGACACCCCCTGGACCAAGTCATGGTGGCAAGTGACTCGTCACGTTCCATCATGTTGTCCAACCATGTCGGTCTCCTTCTGTGCGAGCATGCTACATCTTTGACCTCATCGTAGCGATAACATCAGGTGAGATGAGCTCGGATGCAGGACTATTTTGTGGAAAAAATTGTGTTGGTATTTTGTGAATGGGCAACACCATTGTTATTGTTGTTTTGACGACCCAGTTGGCACAATGGTCACCATGCCGGACTGCCAAACACAGGGTTGCGGGGTCGATTCCCGCCACAGACAAGTATTTATGCTTAGATATTTGTCTGGGGTCTGGTCGTTTCTATGTATTATAAGTATATATTTACAGAAGAAAAGTATATAAGTAGTATAAGAGTTGTCTAGCACCCATAACACAAGTGTAGTTACTTAGCTTGGGGCTAGATGGCGATGTGTGGAATGTCCTGCAATATTAATTTATTTTATTAAATCTTTGATATAGTTAATATCTACAGTGTTATTGGTAATTAATTATATTAGCAAGCGGTTGAGGGCCACTTCTGTGCATCTAAACAAACAACTTTTGTTCTTTTGAAAACTTTGAGGTTATAAAATTAAAAATTAAAAGTTATTTATTTTTACAAAGAACTGTTATAATAATAAACAAATAGGAATCGTTCTCAGTTGCGAAAGTTGTAAACTGCGTTGCAGTGAGAGCGCCCTCCTCCAGTAATAGGTATGCGGATAATTATATTTAGGTAAATAGGAATTAAACAATTAGGAATTAGGAATGAATTAAACAAAAGAAACAGTATGTGAAATAATCGAAAAACATTGTAAAATCAGCCGTTCCTTACACGGAGAGGTCAATAACTTTAAGATTATGCTTATTTTTGAAGTTTTATCTACTGTGTTAAGTCTAAATGACTTTAAAAAACAGCTGTTTTTTTTTTTTTTTTTCTTTTATTATGGCTTCGCACGTGTGCATTTAGCCAGTGTCAAGTTATATTTTGCATCAAATTATGACCCGATTTTTCATAAATCGGGCCTAAAGTGTTTCAATACAATCAAAGTCGTCATAGTCCGTCAAGTCAGGGGCTATAGTAAAGCGGTGGCAAGTTTACCATAACCTTAATAGGAGATTTGGAGGCAACGAGAAAACTGCATGTTTGACACTGATTTTTACTTTCACTACACTTGTGCACTTTCACAGAACTAAATTGAATAACATTCCACCAGAATTATACAATTCAACTCGGGTTACACCTAAGTTTCATGAAAATAAAACTGCAGCACGACATGTTGTTAACTCGTTCCCGCCAAAACTCCAAAAACGTAATAGCTGATTTTTTAATTTACATAACCTCTTACATGTTCGAATTTCCAAAATTCTGTGAACAAAAGTTGATTTTTTTTTTTGGAAGTCGCCCTCGACCGCTTGCCACTATAATAATAATAGTTCTATTCATACCGGAGATTGCCCTTAGTGCAGACAGGGATAAATAGCCGGTTTGATGTCCACATCATACTTTGGCATTAAACTTGGTATTGTGTTGGGCCTCTACGTGTTGGCTTCGGCCCCACGCATGCCTTCCAAAGGTCAGGGACTCCATAGTCCCGGGATATTGGACATATAACAAACAATAATAATCTATACATATAAAATGCTTTGTCCTGAACTACTGACTGACTGACTGACGGATCAACGCACAGCCTAAACCGCTGATCGTAGAGACCTGAAACTTGGAGGGTGTGTTCTTTGTGTGACGTAGGCACCGGATAAGAAAAGATTTTCCGAAATTCTACCCCTAAGGGGGTGAAAAAGGGGGGCAAAGTTTGTATGGGACAACGTGATTCCTTGGTCCATTTTCGACTTCTACGCGGACGAAGTCGCGGGCAAAAGCTAGTAATAATATAAATATGGTGGTGTACAGGGGTGTGCGTGTACCAGTGGTCGGCGAGGAGTCCAGCGCACGCGCCCTCCGCCCGCCTCGACTGTAGCAAGCTGGTGCCGTGCTCCGAGTGTCTCGACCCCGGAGCCGAGGACCATCCCTTAGAAGCCAGGGTATACATTCGTCCTATACTAGCTGCGCCCCGCGGGTTCACCCGCATAAGTAGCCTATAGCCTTCCTCGATAAATGATCCAACAGAAAAATATTTTTTCAATTCGAACCAGTAGTTCCTGAGATTGGCGCGTTCAAACAAACAAACAAACTCTTCAGCTTTATAATATAAGTATAGATAAGTTCCTTAGTGCTGGTCAGCAGGCGGAGACCTAGCCCAGAGAAAATGTTACGCGTTACGAAAAGAATGTGAAACGAAAAACCATAAGATAAACTGTAAAAGTAAAGGTACTGTAAAGGTTTGTAGAATTACAACCAAAGACTGGATCCAAAAAGATGTTGCATTTTATAAATCCTAATAGTCTAATAAAAACGTAATGCTTGCGCGATTTGATTTTACATGTGGTGCCATCTAGTTACCACTCAGGGACTGCCACGTTGTAGCTATTGCATCGTGCGAGCTTCGTACAGTCGTACCATATACATACACGTTAAGCGAATGCTCGGCCGAGCTACATTGTAGGCGGAGTGGGGGTGTTAGGTGTTATTTTCGTTACGGAATTTTTTGATTCGGTCGCCGCGCTCAGAGCCTGCAATAAAAGCTATGCAATAGCTTTAAAATCAAACTTATCTCATATTATTGCACATAAACGAATCTCTCACATATTTATATATTTTATCTTCCACTCATAATTGAAAAAAAAAGGGGTGTGCCTGTGTTATGGACACGGCCGTTTGTTGTACGTGAATACGTCTCGTAACGGGTAATAATCTATACTTATATTATAAAGCTGAAGAGTTTGTTTGTTTGTTTGAACGCGCTAATCTCAGGAACTACTGGTTAGAATTGAAAAATTATTTTTGTGTTGGATAGTCCATTTATCGAGGAAGACTTTTATCCTGATATTCCCACGGGATCGGGAGTTACGCGGGTGAAACTGCGGAGCGCTGCTAGTTTCTATTAAATTGATGAACACCTGCATTCACAATAAAGTGTGACGTCATGTCACGGGAACGAACAGCACCTACAGCACGCAGCAATATAAAACAAACACTGGACGTGTGCTAATGATTTTCCAATTACAAAGCGGTGTATTTTCCGTTTGTCCCCATTCTCACTGACCCCACTGTAACAGAGTGGGGATAAGTGGAAATGGAAGTGTATATGTGTGTGTGTGTATAGGTGAGCAGTATATGCGCGTGTCGGGATGTGGTGTGCGTGGGGACGGCGGCCGGGTGCGTGCTGCTGGCGGACTGTGCGCTGCGACCGCTGGCGGTCTGTCGACCGTATGAGACGCAGGTATGTGTAGCCTAGGAATCAAACTTATTAATTTTGCAAGAACATCATCTTATCTGTTCTAAAACATTTGTGTTAATGGATAGTGTTGCTGATAGAGATCAATTCCTGGGAACAAACATAGTACCTATTGCAAATCAACGGTTGTAGTTTCTGTTTTTTTCAGCTGTTTATTCTTGGTTCTCTCTTCTACTGGATAGATTAGAAACCTTCAAAAAATCTGAAAATTTCTGTATAATATTGAAAAAATCGCTTGAGTATTACACAGAACTTGTAAACTATCTTCCAGGTACAAATGATAGTGGCGCTGAACCCTCGCAATGATGAAGAGGATCCAATGATAGTGACCTTCGGAGGTGGATACAGACCGCTGCTGCAGAGATATGCACCCTTACCGGTGAGTATACTCTGACAGGGTGAGTATACCTACTCTAGCCGGTAGAGTATACTCTCATGTACATGTAGTGTCTCTGCAAACTGCACTTTGTTCTGAAGGCCGATTCTCGTAAATAACACTGTTCAAATTACATTGCAATATCGTTTCGATTGCATTTCGTTACAAAAAATACCCTTTTTGTCAAAGTCAAAGTCAAAATTCTTTATTCCTTGTGGATACTTAATACCTAGTGTAGGGGAACCTCTCAGAATTCATCAAATTAAACAAGAAATATGATATTACAAACAGATATTATTCCAATACATCGATTCCTAGCCAATTATACACAAAATAATAATATATTTAATTTTTTATTCATGTAATCACGCTCACAAAGGTCAATATTACAAATATTTGAAAGTATTATTTGAAATGGAGCAACTAAAGTCACGTCCATGGGTTGTTATCATTAATGCAAGACGAAGTATCATAGTACGCCTTACTGCACAATTTATGCTTTATAATTATTAGTATTTTTGAGAATACCAAAAGCTGACTTTTAGGGTATTTTGAGCTACTTTGAGGGTATTTTTTGCAAACGAAATGCAATCTAAACGATATTGAAGTGTTATTGAGAATTGGCCTTCAGGTTACCATAGTGCAAGACTTGCTTAGTCCAGGGTTAAAACATTGACATATTGTTTTCCAGAACAACACCCAGCAGTTGGACGGTAACTACTGTCTACTGTGGCGCGCCCAGCATTGGTTGCCAGACTAGACCTCGTGTTTACTTTAGACCAAGATCCAGCCAACTACCGAACTTTTATAAAACCTGAGAATTTCTCAGCGCATACCTCCAACACAGTCATGAACGATGTGCAATTATGAAGTTCAGACCATATTGGCTTGGAGAGTTATATGGTAGAAAAGCCAAGAATTGAACAAAAAGAAAAAGAAGTCGTCTATAATTTTGTATAGCTTTGCGCCAAGAAAGAAACCAGTTAAAATTGCAAAAAAAGAAATCGCCTGTATTTTTGTACCGATAATGTTGCTAAAAGCGAATAATTCCTGAAAACAAACATAGTATAGCAAATAAAAGAAAAGTACTCTACTTGGCCAAACTTGTTATAATACCTACTGGACAAATACTATGAACAAAAAGTGAGCATTTGTTATGCAAAATGGTTGATATTGGACAAAAACTGAGCATTTATTGAGCAAAATGATTACAATAATGGACAAAAAGTGAGCATTTGTTATGCAAAATGATTACAATAATGGACAAAAAGTGAGCATTTGTTGAGCAAAATGATTACAATAATGGACAAAAAGTGTGCATTTGTTGAGCAAAATGATTACAATAATGGACAAAAAGTGAGCATTTGTTGAGCAAAATGGTGCATAGTGCCCAAATGTTGTAACATTGTGAGTGTAAAAGAGACGTATGCCGTATGCGTGGAAAGGAAGTATGCCGGTTCCACCTCAGAAGGCCAATTCTCGTAAATTACATTTTAATATATTTCCGATTGCATTTCGATTGCAAAAAATACCAACAAACTCCGATTATTAATAAAAATACAGACTTGACTGGACGGAGTATTTTTTGTAATCGAAATGCAATCGAAATTTATATTGTAATATAATTTAACAAATGTTATTTTTTTTTTACGAGAATTTTGCCTTCTGGTTGTGGATTACTCGGATTATTTATTCTAAAAACGCTTCGTTTGATCAAATTATACTTAATTTTAATTATTATAAGAAATGATATCTATTTATTCCTGTTAACACCTTCAGTGGGGCAGATTGGAATGAATTATAATTCCCACTTGGCACCCGTTAGTGGAGCATTAAGGATACACCATTTATTTGCCAAATAAATTTTGTAATTTAAAAATTATGATGTAAATATACAATCAGTAACGGATAAGTGCATTCAAAGACATGAAAATATGAGATAAAAAATACTTTGATTCGTATTCGACAGTCGCTTGCAAAACAGAAGGTTGCGGGTTCGATTCCCGCCTCAAACATATATTTATTAAGAGATAATTGTTTCTGGTTTGGGTGTTTCTGTATATATATTTTTAAAAGAGAAAGTATTTAAGTATTCTGTCCGTTGATTGGCCTCCATAACACAAGCCTAGTTGCTAGCTTGGGATGAGATGGCGCTGTGTAAAAATATATAGTCGTCCATTAACCTACTCTTTACACCCTGTATAATTAGATAGTACATAATGTTGTTAAATAATGGTATTTCTGAAGCCTTTGTCCAGATATCCCCATTTACACAAAATGGGAGTTCCGATAGAAACGGAAATCCCATTGACCCCATTAAAATTTCCATTGTGCCCAACGGAATCAAAAATTGAATGAACATCGGGGAGGTAATAAAAGTATATATTTAAAAAAAAAATTATATATATATTTTATGTACTTATAATTGATCTTTATTTTTTCATTTGGTTCAGAGTGAAATAAGTCAAAGATCATGTTTAAGGTTTATGTGAAAATACACGAAACCTTTTTTTATTTTATGACTTTTTTAATATACTTAATAGTTTTTATTCGAAATGGTTTCGAGATTATATCACTTTCAAAAAGTGCAGATTTAAATTCCATTCGCCCCACCAATGGGCCTAGAAAATGGGGCAAGCGGGAAGTACCCAACGCAGGGGATTTCTGGAATAAACTCTATTTACATATTAAAATACTAGTATTTAGTGAACTTTTATTGAATTAATAGATAGAAATGCCTTATTGCATGAAATGCTGTATTTTTTTCGATTCTGTCCAAAAATTAAATTATATTTACAACTATTTGCGCCCCGCGATTTTACCTTATCCATAATTCTGGGCGGAATTTCCAATCCCGGGGCCATAATTGAATCCGTCGTCTGCACCATAACACAAGCCTAGGTGATAGATGGCGCTGTGTGCACTATATATTTATATCGGAACAATTCCACAGTTTCAGCTATCTACATACTAAGTTTCATCGCAATCGGTTCATTATAGAAACTTCCGTTTTTATAATATTAGTAAGAATAGTATAATACGACAGTTCCTGTGGTTTAGTGGAATAACACGCAGCAGCGACGGTGATGGTTGCCGGTTCGATTCACGCCGTGGAACAACAATGATTATGTAGATATATGTTTGTTATTTAATACTGAAGAATCTCATTACTAGTTGTACAATAGATTTTAAGTATTTTTAAAATTTACTAGCTGTTGCCCGCGACCTCGTTCGCGTTGTGGTAGTTTTATTTTATTTAGAATAATACATGGTTTACATCCCATTCAATTACAAAACAAAATTTAGATTAATTGCAAGACAATTTTATATATTAGAAGATGGTACCTAAATGTCAACTATCAACGCCCCGCGGTTTCCCTCGCATAAACATTACCGTCAATTCGCTCCTTGACAGTTCTTCATTAAATATTTTAATGCTTATTTTAAACCTGAACAAATAATAAACATTTCGAATTCGTAATAAGTAATAGTATTTTATATTTTATAGTTACAACTGTCAAGTGCCAAATTATAGTATTTTTAATACCTTGACTATCTCCTGTACGCATTTTCATAAAAATCAGTTTAGCTGTTAGATAGTGAATACAAACAAACATACTTTTGCATTTTAACATTAGTTGAGAATAGGTGAGTCCGAATATCCCCACTGACCGTCACCAGTCAGTGGGGCGGTTGGGAATATACAGTTTATAAGTAAAGTTTATGCGTAACTTCTGGAACGGCTGAACCGATTTTGATGAAACTTCGATGAATATATCCAACATTGAAGTTCGCGGGTGAAACCGACGGACGCTGCTAGTTAGGGTTCCTAAGGGTAAAATTGAGACCCTATTACTAAGTCTTCACTATCCGTCTGTCTGTCATCGGGCTGTATGTCATGAATGATGTATTTCTGTCGCCGCTATAACAATAAATAATTGTGCGGAACCCTTCGTGCGTGGGTCCGACTCGCACTTGGCCGGTTTTTTCATATTATGATTGTACAATGTGTTACACTCATTTTAAATGAAATCACCTTAGACTTCACACGTTGTATTTTATTGTACTCATATAATTAATATTCTTCCATGTCAAAAAACCAAAGAATAATAAATAAATACAATATTACTTAACGTAGTTTTATTTCTTAGTTTGAAGGTCGTGGGTTCGATTTCTGGACGGTCGCATTGGCCCGGTAATTGTCCACATCAAAACGAATAACTTATACGACTTTTGTATATTCATCAAAAATGTACTTAAACATAAATAAATATTGCAGGACATTCCACACATCGCCATCTAGCCCCAAGCTAAGTAACTACACTTGTGTTATGGGTGCTAGACAACTCATATACTACTTATATACTTTACTTCTGTAAATATACACTTAGTACCTGGATCATGGTCACCATGCCGGACTGCCAAACACAGGTTTGATTCCCGCCTCAGACAAGTATTTATCTATACTAATATTTTAAAGCTGAAGAGTTTGTTTGTTTGTTTGAACGCGCTAATCTCAGAAACTACTGGTTCGAATTGAAAAAATCGTTTTGTGTTGGATAGTCCATTTATCGATGAAGGCTATAGGCTACTTTTTATCCCGATATTCCCACGGGATCAGGAGTTACGAGGGAAAACCGCGGAGCGCTGCTAGTGTTTAGATATTTGTCTGTGGTCTGGTTGTTTCTATGTATTATAAGTATATATTTACAAAAGAAAAGTATATAAGTAGTATATGAGTTGTCTAGCACCCATAACACAAGTGTAGTTACTTAGCTTGGGGCTAGATGGCGATGTGTATATTGCAGGACATTATATATGTATATATATATATGTCCGCGAACCGTGTTCGTTCACGAATCGCTCTGAGTTGTACAATCATACTATTTTATGTTTAGTTTGAGTTATTGTGATGATTAACTATGTGTTTCTTTGAAAATTACGTGAATTTAGCTACTTGTAGTGTATGAATAATACTGGTTGTCATTGGATGACATTGTTCTTAACCCTTACTTTGTCCACTCTCTAAATTGGTACAAGATGAGTAAAGATGAAGGCTATCCTGGCTTTTCATATATATATATATTTATACAGGGTGTAGGAGAGAATGGAACAGCTGCTCATACGGGTGCTAGACCATGATGGTAGGAACCCATGAAAAAAATTTGATGTAAAAATATTGATTCGTTACTGAGTTACGACGCTTTGAAGTTTTTTTTAGATAGATTTTTATCAACTTTTTTCACATGAATCTGGTTGAAATGTATCAAGCTACCTAAACTCAACCTACAACAGTTTTTACTTTGGTAAATACACATGAGAATTGAAAAAAAAACCAATGATTTCGTCACATAACCAATGCAAACTTCGCCTTAATAGTGTTTACAAAGTTGCGATCAGCTGATTGCAGTTTCTAGCAAAAAAAAATTCTTTTTACACTTTTTTAAAGAAATACATGGAAATGCCGGCTTTATTCCACGAATTCAGTACAGGGGTGTACTGAGAATAAAAACGACAAAAAGTTTTCGGAATTAGGTTGCTATGGCTCGGGCCCGGGTAAAATTGATGTGATTGGTTTCTAACTTAACCTGATACAGAGGCCTGTGGAGACATACCCGTTCTTTCTTCTTTTATTATGGCTTCGCACGTGTGCATTTAGCCAGTGTCAAGTTACATTTTGCATCAAATTACGACCCGATCTTTCATAAATCGGGCCTAAAGTGTTTCAATACAGTCAAAGTCGTCATAGTCCGTCAAGTCAGGGGTTATAGTAAAGCGGTGGCAAGTTTACCATAACCTTAATAGGAGATTTGGAGGCAACGTGAAAACTGCATGTTTGACACTGATTTTTACTTTCACTACACTTGTGCACTTTCACAGAACTAAATTGAATAACATTCCACCAGAATTATACAATTCAACTCGGTTTACATCTAAGTTTCATGAAAATAAAACTGCAGCATGACATGTTGTTAACTCGTTCCCGCCAAAACTCCACCCGTTCTTTCATGGTCTACCTTCAGTTTTTACTTTTCTTAAGGAAAAGATGTTCTCTCAATTAAAACTTATTACCAAGTTAGTCGCTCATTACTACAGACATCGGTTTATTATTTAAACTTTCTTATTCAATTTAATTGAAATCCTAATTACCAACAATATCTAAAATCCAAACAGTAGTTTTTTTTGATCGCAAGTCAAATTCGTCCCTGTTTTTACATTTCGGCTAAGACAAAAATGTCAAAGGCACCGACATCACGCCGCCGCGGCGCCCCGTGTGTCGGCTTTCTTTGTGAGAGCGAACGGCACGAGGCAAATAAAGCTGCGTTACACTGTTCACAAAATATGTAATGGATGTATTTGATTGTTGCGTGTTGAACGATTCTGATCAGGTGACCTTAAAATAATTTAAATAATTAATTAGATTGGAGTTACACTGAACTTAGTGTTACATAGTGTATCTTGGATGTCCTTAAGAACCAGAGCTGAACTAATTATTTGTTTTCTATTAAATTTAAGAAAAGTCTAAATTAATTTGTTGTTTTAATGGGTTACTAAAAATCTTTTTAATGACATTTTCTGTGCCCATCAAGTCGGTGGAAGACAATTTTATTATTACCGGCAAAGAACTTGAAAACAAATGGGGCGGTTCTGCGCATGAGTTTTCCTAACAAAAGTCATGCGCAGAACCGCTATTTGTTTTCAAGTTGTTTGCCGGTAAGTAGCTATACCTATTAAATTGTCTATTACTTGTAAGCATCATTAGCTATTATTTTGTACTCAATGTGAACTTACCTTTACAACAAATTCAGTTTTATTGAATTCATTTTTTATTTACTTAGTGTATTTCGGATGTCCATACGAGTGACACGTACGAACAATTAGCAAAACAAGTGACATAAAGTGATTTCGAAATGCCCTTTTTTCGGTTAACTAATGTGCAGTACAATGACATGGTGTTGGCCTACGGAATGGCTTGTGGTGATCAAACGGAAGCGTTGGGTTTGTATTTGAACCACTTTCGACATCGCAATGATGAACATGTTCCAACTAGTGGCAGAGTGATCATGCGTGTTGTGCAAAGACTACGAGATACAGGAAACTTTAGGATTCGTAATGTGGATACCGGCGGCGATGTAATGTACCTACATAAGTAGGTGTAAGTACCCAATAAAATAATACGAATTTAAACCTCATGTAAACAAGAATGTTAGTTCATTTTAAATTATTACTTAATACCTACATACTCCTTCCATACCTACTCCGTGGTGTAATAAGCGCGAATTTTAATACCTACCTGAGGATCTGTTAAGGCGAAGCATCTTATATGCATAATTTTGAAATCACTATAACTTTTATGTTTTGCTTTTTTTGTACAATAATACATTTTAATTACGATCTACAACTGTCAAACTACAACTTCCACAAGCAGCTGCTCCATAACCCTGTACACCCTGTATTTATTATATATATTTATATTTATTTTATTTATATATAAATATATCTGAACGGTTATGTTGATGAGATGGGGGTGGAGTTTTATTTCATATTCCGATAGAGTAGCAGTATTAAAGTTCCAGGTGACAGATAGTAAAACAATAACGTTTATTCAAGTATATGCTGCTACCCTTCGGTCGAGGTCGAAGAATTTAACGATACTATTGACAAAGCCTATGAAGACCATAGAGGCACGTGGACGATCATTGTGGGAGATCTCACCGAATACACTATGGATAGAATACAGGTGCAGCGTGTTACCAAAATGCGCGATTGTTCCGCGAGCATGTAGTCAAAGCTTGTAAGATAGCGTTCAGAAATCTAGGTTTTACACTTAGGCAAGCACACGCCTTTACAAATATAAGCGCTGTAAAAGCATTGTACGATGCTCTGGTCAGAAGTCACCTGGAGTACAATGCGATCGTATGTGCCCCTCACGAAGCTAAATATATCACAATGTTAGAGCGCATACAGAATAAATTCAAGCGATATTTGTATCTTCAATTATATGGGGTCTATCCTTTTTAAAAGCTGCCACACTGAAGTGGAATTGGGCCGGCCATATCTGCCGTATGCCGGAAGAACTTTGGCCCAAATCAACAACTTCTGGACAAAGACCCCGTCGTAGGTGGCGAGACGATGTGGACAAATTTATGAAAGACTAGCAGCGCTCCGCGGTTTCACCCGCGTAACTCCCGATCCCGTGGGAATATCGGGCTAAAAAGTAGTCTATAGCCTTCCTCGATAAATGGACTATCTAACACAAAAATATTTTTTCAATTCGAACCAGTAGTTCCTGAGATTAGCGCGTTCAAACAAACAAACAAACTCTTCAGCTTTATAATATTAGTATAGATTGGCAATCCGTGGCACAAGATCGCGATCAGTGGAAGAGGAGGAGAGGCATTTGCCCTGCAGTGGGACACTACTGGCTCTTAATAATAATAATAGTACATTGCGATTTAAGTGTGGTAAATTGATCATTTTATTGAGGTGGTTATTATAGTCTATAGATCGCCGAGATTAAATCGATCAAGCCACACGTGTATCGTACGATGTTTTTTATCACAGTTGTGAATAAAAGAAAAGACTTGAAAAGAAAAGAATAGAAAATAAAAACAAAATATTTGGTGATAAGTTAGTCATTGGTGGAAAGAGATTAACTGATCTTCGATTTGCTGACGACATTGTCTTATTTGCTAACTCTGCCACCAAAATAAGAGAAATGCTATAGTACGAGATCTCGCTGCGGGATTGATGTGCTCATCGACTTTTTGTTTAAAACCAAATTTTTATGTTTATTTATAATTAATAGAATATATATTTACTAGGGTGCCTATCAAAATTTGGCCGCCATTATTTTTAATTAAATTATTTTTAATTGATTTTTGGTAAAAAATTTCGTTTATTTATTTTTTAAATAAAATAACGTCTACATCACGGTAATTAATATGAAGATTCAAAAAAATCACGGTTGCCGTTGCGCACCTGGCCGCACCTCTTTGCAGCCAGGTGTAAACAGGTATGATTTCGATAAATTTATACGTTTATAACCTATTTTCATTAATTATATGTCAAATTGAAGCTAATTTTTTTCTATTAATTATCATATAAAGTTGCTTAATTAAATCTGGCCGCAAATAAGGGTTACTGGCTGTTAAAGATAATAAATATTTAAGGTAGAGTGAAAGAGAGTTAGCGCGTAACATCATTTGTCAGAAGAGGACAGCGATTGCCAGCTGTGCGACGCTTTTAAGCCATTGCGCATGCGTCGAATGTTAGTGTTCTCAACCACCGGGGAGTAATAGAGACGACTTATAATAAATACTCCAAAAATTTTTTTCTAATTTTTCCTAATTTTTTTGATAATTCCGTACAGTTTATGTAAACTTCATCTTTATTTTTACTTTTACTTGATGGATTATTTGCCAACCAAATATGCTTTTATTTTATTGTTTGTTTGAAATAAGGTTCAAAAAGGTTCGACTACCAGGTAAATTGTACCTGTCTGAGAAATGTAATATAGTAGAAATTAGTTGATGGTACTGCGTTCTTCGATAAAAATAAATATTAGTAATTTTTTTTAGTTTATTATTTTTATTTAATCGTTGATTTTTGAAAAAATGTTAATTTTTTGATAAATGCAGTAATTCATTGTTATAAAAATAAGAAATTTAAAAAAAAAATTTTTTAACAAAAAAACCTCAAAGTTAGAACTGTCATTTATATTGCAACTATAACCTATATTATTCTTAAATTCAATTTAACTTTTACTTACGGTTTGTGTTTTGCAAAAATCTTCAAATTCTTGTTTATCTTTTTGCTTCAGAACCACAATTTTTTTTAGACACTCTGAATGATATCCAAAATCATTAGTAGAGTCAATTGTAAATAAAAGGTCATGATATTTATATTTTTTTTTACGACGAAACAATAACATTAGCGAGCACTTTTGGAATGATACATTATTAAAGTCGAGTGCATTGCTTTTTTCGTTACACAAAAAACACGACTTCATCTTTATCAATTTTATTTTACGTTAATTAATAAAATAATTTTTAGATGCACAAATAAAATAACAATGTAAATATAAAACGTTGTTTATTACGAACTCCAAAACAGCGTGGTTTTTATGTTAGAATAAAAATGCTGCATCTGTTCAGTTGAGAACACTAACATTCGACGCATGCGCAATGGCTTAAAAGCGTCGCACAGCTGGCAATCGCTGTCCTCTTCTGACAAATGATGTTACGCGCTAACTCTCTTTCACTCTACCTTAAATATTTATTATCTTTAACAGCCAGTAACCCTTATTTGCGGCCAGATTTAATTAAGCAACTTTATATGATAATTAATAGAAAAAAATTAGCTTCAATTTGACATATAATTAATGAAAATAGGTTATAAACGTATAAATTTATCGAAATCATACCTGTTTACACCTGGCTGCAAAGAGGTGCGGCCAGGTGCGCAACGGCAACCGTGATTTTTTTGAATCTTCATATTAATTACCGTGATGTAGACGTTATTTTATTTAAAAAATAAATAAACGAAATTTTTTACCAAAAATCAATTAAAAATAATTTAATTAAAAATAATGGCGGCCAAATTTTGATAGGCACCCTAGTAAATATATATTCTATTAATTATAAATAAACATAAAAATTTGGTTTTAAACAAAAAGTCGATGAGCACACCAATCCCGCAGCGGGATCTTAGACTACTAGAAGCCCTAAGAACAGCTAGCCTCGAGGTCGGACTTCGCATGAACTTGGAAAAGACCAAGTTAATGACGAACAGCGTCAAGCGCAAAGTGTGTCTGGGCGATGTGGAGGTTGAACATGTCCATGAGTACGTCTATCTGGGACAATTAGTCTCCTTCCAGGCGCGTCAAGAAGAGGAGGTTGCTCGACGCGCGGAAAGCGCCTGGAGAAGCTATTGGTCCTCTAAACATCAAAAGAGAGGCGACGCACCAATATCTTTAAAGCGTAAGCTTCCTTCACGTCTTCACATATGGTGCCCAAACTTGGTCTTTGACCAAAAAACAGAGGTTCGCACTTGGGGTGAGTCAGAGAGGTATGGAGCGCAGCATGTTGGAGGTTAAATTAACCGATCGCATCAGAAACACGAACCTGCGCTCCAGAACTCGCATTGCTGACGTCTCCCAGAAAGCCGCTAAGCCAAAATACGACCGGGTGGGTGGGACATGTTTGCCGCATATCAGATGAACGATGGGCTAAAAGAACAACACAATGGTCCCCCATAGGGATACGAGCACGCGGCAGACCAAGGCGACGATGGCGAGATGAGGAATGATTGGTGTGCAATGGCGACGATCGTGATCAATGGAAGAAAGGTAGAGAGGCCTTTGCCCTGCAGTGGGATATTGTCGGCTCTTAAATAAACACTGGATCGAATCTAACACACAGTAGCACACGCCTTCTCTTTGCCACATAATAGGAGGTCGGCGCGAACGGTTCTCAACGGCGGTTTGTCATATATCTCCAAGTCATGCAACGGCAGCAACCCACCGTTAAACGCCTTTACAATCCAGTAGTAATGGCAGTCGTCCTGCATAGATGACCTTATATGCCTAACTCTGGTTACTATTATGGTAACTTTGCGGCTGGGTGGGGCCAGTGCGGCGGCCGCAGTAGCTCTGTCGTAGTCGTCTGCAGTGAAGTATACCCTGCCGGGGAGCTCCACCACGGCGGGTACGTTGCGCTTGTACTGCATGCCCTGGTACTGCGAGTAAACAAACGATACGTCACTCGAGTGATTGCACTCCGTCCTCCCTCCTCTCCCTCGTTACTCACCGTCAGGTTGTTGGCCCTCGTGTAACTGAGGTCGAGGTGCGTGAGGTTCACCATGTCCTCGCGCCAGTCGCTGCAGATAACCGAGATGTCGGTAGCTCTCAAGTCCAATCGCTCCAGTTTCGACAGTGAGGCCAACGAAGATGTCATTTTATGTTCTGTAGGAGGTATACAAGAGGATCACATTAGTTGATCGAGCGAGCGAAGCGTCTCTGCTTCAAGTCTGGCAATACTTGCTTTCCTCTGTCAGTATGTATGTTTGTATGTTTGTCGGTACTCCCTTTACAAGTCGTAGTTTACAACCGATCTGGACGAAAATTTGAAACAGGTTTTATGGTTTTATAAAAAAACATTGACGTCGTGAATTTTTGATTGGACCCTAAATCCCGTCTAGCCGTAAATGCCTATAAATTGGATTGGACATTTTAGAAAATGTACATTCTGGGATTTCGACATTTTGAAACTGATGTACAAGGTGGCCATAGTTACCTGTGACGTCACTGTCACCGACAGCGCAGAGATCGCCGATATCATAGTTCCACGCCAGCGAGAGACTCCTCAGCTCGGTGAACGCGGCGGCTACCTCCGCAGCCACACTCGTCTTTAAGTAGTTGTCTCCTAAGTCTAACGACAACAGCGGTAACGTCAGCATCGAACTGCAACAACACACTATATGAATGCACGTAAAGTACACCGACTCCAACCACCTCCAATGCAACAATGAATGATTTACCGAGATGTTCGTGTCGCCGCCTAAAGTTTCACCAAAAGCAATTATCTATCAAAATTCAAATCTTTAAACGAGCAATTCTTGTGTATACAGGGTGTCCGGTAATAAATGGACAAGCGGGCACCTACGGATAAAGGACACTATGCCGGTTCAGAAATATGAAAGTTATGTTCTATGAAAGTCTCTTGGTTTCAGAGATATCAGCCATTTTTTTCAATTTCACTTCTTTCTCTGTTTTTTGATGCAAAAATTGCAAATGAAGGAATTATTCGAATCTGTTTTTTTTTGAAAGTATTCCAGGATAATACCGATCGAATGCAAACAATTATTTTTCATTACTCTGAAAGTAGGTCTAAAGGTGCCTGAAGAGCGTGCTTTCAGCCAAGTTTCAGCCCTAGGGAGAATCGCTTTCACTGACAGCTGTCATGTAAAATTATGGCTTCGCACGGCTCATGCATACTGCCAGAGTTTAGTACTTAGTAGGTTTTCCTCAGTAATCGAATTAGATATCTTATTTAATTAAATAAATATAAAGACGAAAATGGTGAAAGAGACGTAGAGAGACCATGCTGCGCCGCCGCCCGCGCCCTGTCGAGATGTTGCTGATGTGGCTTTATGCGACCGTGCGGTCAGTGACGTTTCTTGAGTAAAAAAACTTGAGAGGTATCAAGGGACACCCGGATGGAAAGAAGTTCCTTTCGATTAATTAGTGAAGGAATTGTAATTAAACCAAAAATATTTCTAAGTTGCACTTTGTAATTTTTGTGCTTCACTATCGTATTGGGTATTACCTGTAATGACAGGTTATAAGATGGAATAAATAAATATTCATTAAATGTCTTATTATTGCGCAAGAGAAATCATGACGAAGTGAAGGCGCGGCTCCATTTGCCTGTCAACGTATTTGAATTGGTCAATTAATGCCACTACATATGTAACAGTTGTCAGATATTTTTAAAAGTTTAATTAATGAAGTCAGATTTCTCACAAATGGTTAGTACCTAGGTATCACCGCCGGTCGGCAGCGAGACGGGGGTCGATGTATCGTGGTATGTATGTACCTACCTGGGTAGTTGCTTCAAGCGATTGGAACTGAGGTCGAGGTGAGTCAAGTGGGGGGTGTCCGCGAACAGTTGTGCCGGCAACGAAGACAGGATGGAGCCACTAATCTCGAGACTGGTGAGCTGTATCGCGTTCTCGAGCACTCTCGATGACAGAATATGCAGGTTAATCGCTTTCTGGATGTGGAGCAGCTTGAGGCGCGGACAACGAACCACCCACCCGGCGGGCAGGTCCCTCATAATCGGATAAAACAACGTGAGGTTCACCAGCTTGTCGCAGGCAGGTATCGGGTTCGGGCTCTCGGCCAGCCAAAACTCCAGGGTCACCTCTTCGAGAGCTGGCGGCGCCCAGTCCGAAATCAGCGCGGTGTCCGCACCCTCCACAAACAGATGCTGTAGACGTGACGCGTTGCTGCGCTCCACCGTCCCGTCAATTATCTATGGACACACGTACGGAAAAGGACTTCGAGTTTAATATATTTGAATGAAAATAATTTAATATTGAAAATACAAAAGGTTGCAATAAAGAGAGCGGTGTTGGCTTAGTGGTAGATACTTCGACTTTCATCCCGAAGGTCGTCAGTAGCGGATTTGATTTGAGGGCGCCCTAGGCCCGAGACGATATGGCGCCCTTTTTCTTTCGTAATAGTATATATATATATGTGTGTGTGTGTGGGGTATAATATAATGAAAATAATAACAATAATAATAAGAAATCTAATTCAGGTATAAATTAAACATTTATTTATTTAACATAACAATTAAATATAGAATTAATAATATATTGCTTGTAATTAAAATATAAATTATTTTTATCTGATTAATAAAAATTTTTCTTGCTTTCGTCCGTGCGAAAATATCAATGTTCTCCTCATACTTAATTTCTTGAACCAATTGTGCTTCAATGGTTAGTAATGCAAGTGCATTGAGTCTGTCTTGCTTCATACTTGCACGCAAATAATTTTTCAATTAAATTTTGAATGAAAAGTTTGAAAAAAAAACTAATTTCGTAAATAAATAATATGCTAGCATTAAAAAAAAGTTTTTTAAAATCTTTTTGTTAGATTTTTCAGATTTTAGTAATTGCCTGATTAATTACTTTAACAAAGAAATTCTACCCTCAAAATGGTACTATGTTTAGATAGTAAGAGCGCAATAAAATAAACTTTAAAATTTGGTCTTACAGTTTACAGAAAACCCAATCGATTTTTAATTTTAGTCGTCTTCAAAATTTTGGCGCCCTCAAAATTTGCCGCCCTAGGCCCGGGCCTCACGGGCCTAAGCCTAAATCCGCTACTGATTAGGTCGTGGGTTCGAAACTCGGCCGGCCATGCACCGATGTATTTTTCTAAAGAAAAAAGTATGTGCGCTAATTGACATTGCTCTTACGGTGCGCGGAAAACATCGTGATGAAACCCGCGGCTTAGTTGGCTCCAGAAGTATTGACAAGTTCTCTCCTCTGGACATGGTTGACTAAGCTTAGAGGGTATAGTAGGTAGGTGCTGGGCAAGCCTACTCCATCCTCACGCAAAAAAGGACCAATTAAACAGGGTCTAATTGCGGAAAACAGTCCGTTCAAGTACAAAAAGTTTTAGATTTTAATCTAAACCTGACACTCATTACCACATGCAGCGTACGCAACTCTGGCAGGTCCAGCACGGCGGCGGGCACGCGGGTCAGGTTTCTGACACTCAGCAGCCGTAGCTCGGTGAGGGTACGGGGTAGTGCTTCCAGTATGTCGTCCGACAGGTTCGTGTCGTCCAATGTATGGGTCTCCAGTGAGGGGGGCAGGTCGTGCAACACGCCCGCATTTCTTAGCGTGAGGTGACGGAGAGGCAAGTCGGCGAAGTGCGCGGGTGACTCCGGGTCAACCCTCTGCCAGAATTTCCAGGTCACTTCGAGGTTGAAGGGCGATGTCAGCGTGACGTTGAGTGCAGCGAGCATGGCAGCATAGTGCACGTTCTGACAACGCGACAAGGTGACGTTCCCGACGTGTAGCGCCGGCGTGAACCGCGGCAACCACCCTGATGTCACCGCCTTATCCAGCGGCCCCTCGAAGAAGCACTCCAGCGTTAATGTCTTGTTGACCTCGTAGGTAAACTCGACATGATAGCCTAAAATTATTCAAAAATAAAAATAAAATTGCCTATAGAATTGCGTAAGTATAAATGGGAGTTTTGGCGGGAACGAGTTAACAACATGTCGTGCTGCAGTTTTATTTTCATGAAACTTAGTTGTAACCCGAGTTGAATTGTATAATTCTGGTGGAATGTTATTCAATTTAGTTCTGTGAAAGTGCATAAGTATAGTGAAAGTAAAAATCAGTGTCAAACATAAAGTTTTCTCGTTACCTCCAAATCTCCTATTAAGGTTATAGTAAACTTGCCTTTGACTTTTTTGAAATACTTTAGGCCCGATTGATGAAAAATGGGGTCATAATTTGATGCAAAATATAACGTGACACTGGCTAAATGCACAAGCCGTGCGAAGCCATAATTAATAGAAAAAAAAAGTATAAATATTTTTTGACAAGTTTGCGTAAAACGGAATAGTTTTATCAAATACAATAAAACCTTAAATTAAACAGACTTGAACCATAGAGGTACCTAAGACACGTCTAGGATGAATTCGACCATAGTTCGACTCAAGATGCGTTCTAGAATAAGACGACGACTTAGTTCACAATCTGAACTTAAAACTCGATTTACGTAAATCGAGTTTTAAGTCTTTTTTATTATTAGTACCTCGGTTTTTTTGTTTTTGGGAGAACGTGTTTTTTGAAAATTATATTTAGTATGGAGTATGAATTGCATACTGATGAAATATGAATAGTGTTCTTCGATCTTTCCGACATAATATTATAAGAATACAACGGTCATGTTAGCTACAATACTTTCATATTCAATTATTGTTGAAAGCTACGAATTTTATACAAACAACAAGCTTTACAAATTAATAAGTACCTAGCGAGTTTTGGCGGGAACGAGTTAACACGAGTGAACGAGTGTCGTGCTGCAGTTTTATTTTCATGAAACTTAGATGTAACCCGAGTTGAATTGTATAATTCTGGTGGAATGTTAATCAATTTAGTTCTGTGTGTGTAGTGAAAGTAAAAATCAGTGTCAAACATGAAGCTTTCTCGTTGCCTCCAAATCTCCTATTAAGGTTATGGTAAACTTGCCACCGCTTTACTATAGCCCCTGACTTGACGGACTATGACGACTTTGACTGTATTGAAACACTTTAGGCCCGACTATCCAACACAAAAATAATTTTTCAATTCGAACCAGTAGTTCCTGAGATTAGCGCGTTCAAACAAACAAACAAACAAACTCTTCAGCTTTATAATATAAGTATAGAAGTATAGATATACTTATATACGCCCAGACCAGAAACAAATATTTTTAATATTAATACGTGTTTGAGGTGGGAATCGAACCCACAACCTTCTGCGTCACAAGCGGATGTTCGCCCAACGACGCACCACAAATAAGAGGTCTAACATAGGGGCTGATCAAACAAATCTACCCAATAGCTACCCCATATTAGACACAGCTAGTAACTAATGAGGTTGCAAGGAAACCCGGCTTACCACCATTCAACTTGAATTCAGTCCTGCTGAGTTGCAAGCAATGGTTCGGTGTTGCGTCAGTTGGACAGCGCAGCGCGGGCAATGCGGGCACGTCGGTCGCCAGCGCGAGCGCAGCGCCCGCCATCACCAGCGCCAGTGGCACCGCTAGCGGCATCCTCCTCGCAGAATGACTCATTCCTGTAACAAATACATCATACGTGGAACTCAAGTGTAAACTACACAAACACACGAGTAGATACGAGTGCAGTTTAAACATAACAATACAATGACATAATAATAAAAGAACTTGAGAGGTGTCAAGGAACACTCGGATGGAACGAAGAAAGACGAAACGAAAATAACTGGCTTGCTTTCTGTGAGAGAGAGAGAGAGAGAGAAACACGCGCACGCCGCACGGCTTACAACTATAGCAAAAAGTGTCGTTACAACTTTTGGTCTTAATTTTTTCCGTCTAGCCCCCTTTTGCAACGCGCGATAAGGAACTTCGTTTCAATAAAAAATACCTTGTAATATTTCAACTGTAGAATCTCCTCTCGTGTAAGATACGTTTCCCTTACAGCGCAGTCCGAGTGCGACCTTGTTGTAGTGGTCACAAGCGGTCGTCATCTGAGGGAAACACTACTGTAATACGTTAACCGATACTTGGAAAATTAAATGTTTGTTTATCACTCGCGTTTTGCGGCGTGACCTCTGAAGATAAATAATACAAAAATAATTAACTAAACCTAGTTTTACCGCGTCAGTGACTCTTTAACATTGATATTGCTTTCCTACAAACACAGAATATATAATAATTACTAGTATGTATGTATGTGTACGAGCTTTTTTCCGCAACTAGACTCCTTTTTAATTCCCTCTCCCTTTCGGATCTCGGTCACGAGTAGACGTCCCTAATCCACGTTCGCTGTATTTTTCGAAAATATTTGAAAAACTAAAGAAAAAATAGCGGCGAGTACCAGGCAAGCAGAATTGAGTGAAGCTACATCGTATTTGTGAGTAGAACAGACAAAGACAGCACTACTCCTGCGCAGGCGCATTTGCATCTGTTGCACTCATACAAGCTTACTCTTCCGGCCCACCCACCTACACGGACGCACACAAACAACTTGAACTCGGTTCCCGCCCCTATTACCGACGGCAATCACACTATACTCATTTAGGCCTACGCGTAATACAAACATAAACAAAATGAGCAAAACACTCCGTTCCCCTCCGGAAAAGGCGAGGAATCCCATTGTGGAGGTACCCCCAGGTACATTGGAAGGCTATTTTTCAGACACACAGACATTAAAGGCCTCACCTCGAAGTCTAAACCAACCTAAAGACGACGTAGCGGATAGGAGGTTAAAGAGAAAATTACTAGACGGGAACTCGTCCGACATTCACTGTGTTATGGCAAAGATGCATGAGTTTTTTGAAAAATTTGAGATTCAACAAAACAAAAAACTCGACGTGGTTGTCAAATCTATCAGTGTTATCCAGGAGCAGAATGCGGGAATCCAAACTAGCATCGAGTTTCTCTCAACTAAATACGACCAGATGTTGGAACGTATGACAGTTCTTGAACGAGAAAATACCGAATATAAGAAGCAAATCGAACAGCTTGAGTCGAGGATTGAGAATTTCGACCGGAACTCACGTTCGTCGATGATCGAGTTGCGTAATGTACCTATACAACAACCTGAAAATAAAGATACCCTACTAGTACGTATCTAGGGAGCGTAGTAGCCAGTAAGACAAGCGACGGTTGGTAACGCACTGATATGTATTCGTTGTAAGGATTGGAGCGCGGGCGCAGCCGTGCTATTCTATAGCTACGCATACATACGTAAGTCTACCTAGCCTACATAACATTTCTCCCCTTATAACTAATGATAATAAGTCGATAAGACCCTGGGACCGTTATTCGTCTGAATTACTCAAATCGAGGAACACATCATCATCGTCCGATTGGTTAGACGGTCGTCTTACTCCTCGAGTAAAAGTCACTTTGGATGGTGAGGGTGACGAGAGGTCGATAGTGCAACTTCCATTGAACTCGTCTTCTCCCTCCTGCACGGGTCGATAAACTCCTCGCGACATCGTAATCCAGGCGGACGGCGAACCAATCTGGGACCCAGGTGGGTCCGACTGTGACGGCGACGACGACGATTGCATCGGCTGCGGCGGCGACAATTGGGCCGACTGCAGCGGCGGCAGTGTCGGTTGCGCCGACTGTGGCGGCGGCAACTGTAGGGGTGATCGCGACGGCGGCGGCGACGGTGGCGGCGGCGGCGGTGTGGTTGTCATACTGTCGTCGGGTCGCTGCATTGTTATTGTATCGGAGTTCGATGTTGCGGGGTCGCTTAATATCACTTCGGTTCCCGGATTAATATTTGAAGTAGACGTATGTGCCTGTATGAGGTGCTCTGGTGTACTATTCGAATTAATAGTATCTGGAATTACGTCATAGTCCCAGGGTTGTAAACTTACACTATTATTTTTACATAACAATAATTGGTTACTGTGTTTTTTCATTGTGGTTGAAGTTAAATAATCACTTACGATATAAACATTTTTACCAATCTGTTTTACAACTGAACCTTTACACCAAATGAACTTGTTATTGTTTATAAATTTTTTGTACATTACATATTGACCATTGGGAAAGTGTCTTTGTTTACCGCCCTTGGCTTTAATTTGTGAACACTGTTTTGATTCCACACGGTTAGCGAGTGAGACACATGAGGGCGACGCCGAGGACGACAACGGGTTCAATAAATCGAGCCGCGATCTTAATTTACGCCCAAACACTAATTGAGCCGGTGATACTCCAGTAGTACTGTGAACCGAATTTCTATAATCAAAAATATATTTACATAATTTTAACTTGCTTTCTTTAACTGTTCTACTGCTCAAAACGCTAGCTTTAATTCCCTTTTTAACAACTTTAACATAAGACTCCGCCTGTCCGTTGCTCGCGGGATGGTACGCCGGTGACGTCATATGTTCAATACCATTCAATTTGCAAAAGTTAGCAAATTCTATGGAAGAAAAACACGTTGCATTATCAGTCACCAAAGTGTGTGGTAGCCCGTACCGCGACATAAACTCGTACATTTTATTAACTACCGCCGCACTCGATGTAGTGTTCATCTCATATACTTCAACCCATTTGGTATATGCGTCTATAATTATTAAATATAGTCTGCCATTTATGGGACCTAAGAAGTCTAAATGTAGGCGATAGAACGGGCGCGGGGGATATTTCCAAGGCGAAATGAGCGCACGAGGCGGCGACGCTCGTAGCTGCCTACAAACATCGCAACTCGTTATCAGCTGTTCCAATGACTCATCTATGCCTGGAAACCACAACCTCGACCGCGCTTCAGCTTTTGTTTTCACAATACCTAAATGCGATGAATGTAACTCTGCAAGAACACGATTACGTAACGATTCCGGTATTACCACCTTATGACCCCTCATAACGCATCCGTTTTCGACCGCTAACTGTAACTTACATTGAAAATATGGCTTTAAACTAATATCTATAACATTCCTAGGCCAACCATTACTAATATAATTTGATACCGTTATCAAGGTGGTATCGTTTTGAGTAGCTTCTCGCAATTCGTTAACTGTGATAGGTAATACCCCTTCGACTACGAAACATACATATGCCGCGCGGTCGGTGTCGTCGGAGACCGGCCCCTCCCCGCCCCTGCGCTGACTCTCGGTCGGTAGGCTCGCTCGCGATAGATAATCTGCGCTGTTGTCTGCGCTTTTTACATACTCAATTATATAGTTGTATCCGCTAAGAAACAATGCATATCTCTGTAGTCTGTTAGCCGATACTTCCGGAATACCTTTGGTTTGACCGAATATTGATAACAACGGTTTGTGATCGGTTCTTAGAGTAAACGGAATCGATCTACCATACAAATACTGATGGAAACGACGAACTCCAAATATTATTGCAGTCGCTTCTTTTTGTATTTGCGAATATTTGCGTTCAGCGCTGTTTAACGTCCGCGACGCAAAGGAAATTGGCCTTTCTCGGCCATCGCTTCCAACTTGTGAAAGTATGGCCCCTAGGCCCACGTGAGACGCGTCTATAGTTACAATTATCTTAGCGTTCTTATCGTAATGTGCTAATACTTGTTCGGAAGCCAAAACATTTTTTATTTCAGTAAAAGCATTATTTTCTTTAGATGTCCAACACCATTTAGTACTCTTTTTTAATAACTCGTAAAGAGGACTCAAAATGGTCGATGCTCCCGGTACGAAACACCTATAATAGTTAACCAACCCTAAAAATGATTGCAATTGGCTGATGTTAGTGGGAACTGGAGCCTTCAATATAGCTTCAACTTTTTCTGGTGATTTTTTTAAACCTTCCTTGTTAATAATATAACCTAAATAAGATATATCGCTTTGAAAAAAACTACATTTATTTTCATGCAAGGTGAGACCGGCATCTTGTAGCCGTTGTAACACCTGATTCAACCGTTCAATATGTTCACTATCGGTGCGTCCGGTTACGAGTACATCGTCCAATAGGCACAGCGTGCCATCCAGCCCTGCTAACAAACTTTCCATGGCCCGTTGGAAAATAGACGGTGCACTCGTTAATCCGAACACTAAGCGCGTATAAGCAAACAATCCGCGGTGCGTATTGATGCAGGTTAACATCTGTGACGAATCATCCAAAACAAATTGGTTATATGCCATAGACAAGTCCAATTTACTAAACTTTTGACCACCGTGTAATTTTGAAAATAGTTCGTTTATAGTCGGCAAGGGATATTGCTCAACAACCAATTGTTTGTTGATCGTCACTGAGTAATCCGCACAGATGCGCACCGAACCATCTCGCTTTAATATCGGAACTATAGGTGAAGCATATTCTGAGTGTTCGACTGGTCGAAGTACTCCTAAATCTACCAACCGGTCAATCTCTTTTTCCACTTTATCTTTTAGAGCGAAAGCTACCGGCCGTGGTTTAAAGAAAATAGGCTTTGAATTTTCTTTTAATGTCAATCTTACGTTATATTTATTGAAACGACCAAGTGAATCAGAAAAAACAGCTGGGTAACGTTTATATAATAAATCTTTACTAATTTCGATCGCATTACATTGATAAGTAGGAGCCAACTGTAACTGAAATTCACAAATAAAATCCCTACCAAGCAAAGGGGGGCCGCCCCCGCGTACCACGTATACGTCTAGGTCCTTAGTACGGCCCTGCCACTTTACAGGCAACCGTACACAACCAATGCAACTTAACACATCGCCTGTGTAACTGAGCAAGTTTTTTTTAGAGTCTGATAATGCAACGCTTTTGAAATATGTGTTGAACATAGTTTCAGATATGACTGTCACCGCCGAACCGCTATCGATTTGAAATTTTAAAAGTAAACCATTAATATCTACCGACTCAACCAGCGGTTCGCCTTTTAACGAACGTATATTGAATAACTCACCGTCGTCGCAGTCATCCTCATTTACCTCACTCGCTGCTACATAATTCACTTTATTACACATACGGCTTAAATGCCCTTTGACATTGCACTTCTTACACGTGTAATTCGCAAAACGGCACTTTGCTGTTTTGTGGTTGGTATAACCACACACTTGACACTTTTCTTTTTGACTCTTCCCGATTTTAAACACCTGGTCTCCCGAAGTGCCCGTTAACATATCAGCGGCGCCACTGCTCGATGCGGCGGCTGCCATACGAGAACTGCGTAGGTTTTCCACCATTTCGACCGCCTTCGTCAACGTGAGATCAGTTAAATCTTGCGTATACAATTTTTCTTTCTCGATACCGGGGAGCATTCCCATAATAAAACGATCCCGCAATGCCTCCTCCACATTGGAGAAGTGACAGGCGGCGGTGAGACCGCGTAACCTGGCGGCCCATTCCTTGATGGACTCCATTTGCATTTGCGTGGCCGCGTAAAAATTGTGACGCTCACTGAATCCTGTTTTCTTCGGGATGAAGTGTTTGTCGAGAACATGAATTATGTCTTCGAACGGCACGTTTTGAATTTCTTTTGGTAATGCTAAATCCGAAGCTAGTTTGTACGTGGATTCATTGAGTGCGCTAAGCAAAATCGCCCGTCTTTTTTCACCATTCGGATCACTTGTCGCGTTAATATCGTTCGCGATAAACCATTGTGAAAGCCTACACTTCCAAGTGTTCCATACTTGAACATTATGGTCAAAACTATTTAAAATTCCAAAATTTGAACTCATTTTTTTTTTTTTTTTACACACGCGAGGGTAGACGATTCCGAAGTCGCCACTAGTACGTATCTAGGGAGCGTAGTAGCCAGTAAGACAAGCGACGGTTGGTAACGCACTGATATGTATTCGTTGTAAGGATTGGAGCGCGGGCGCAGCCGTGCTATTCTATAGCTACGCATACATACGTAAGTCTACCTAGCCTACATAACATCGTGAAACATCGTGAAACATCGTGAAAGTCCTCGGTCAAACGCTAGAGGTACCAGTGGTCGACACTGATATCCGTGATGTGATCCGTGCCAAGCCGAAACAAAATAACCCGGGACCAGTGTTGGTCGAGTTTTCGACCACTTCAACCAGAGATAACTTCTTGAGAAAAAGTCGGAGTTTCAACAGGGAGAATAAGAATAAGAGATTAAGTTCGTCACATGTTGGGTTTTCCGGCCCCCCAAAACCTATTTATATAGGAGAATCACTAACTGCGAGGGCGAAGAAACTGCATTACCTAGGAAGACAACTGGTCACCGAAAAGATCGCGTACAGCTGCTGGTCTACATACGGAACCATATACATCAAACTGAAGGAAAACTCTAACCCTATTAAAATCGATAACATTGACGATATAACCAAACTACGCGCCAAAACTATTTGACTAGATTTTTCGCTTTTCTTATATTATTACCTATCCAGTATACATATATATCTATTAATTTCATCCATTTGGCATGTAAATAAAACTTGTATTCGTTTCTATCTAATGTATTGTCTTTTAAGCTTTATTTATAACAGCCGTAAAATATCTATAATAACAAGCATACATACAAAAAACCCATACTTTACATCATTCACCGTACAAATTAAACCCCAGCATACCTACCTAAATATATTAAAACCAACTAACTATTTACACACTATATATACACCTACCTGTACAAATAATATATTAATACACCTCTTACCTACTGCTATCCTTCTGTCAATCTATACATCCCGCGCGCCGTCGGTCATCACTCCCATTATCGTAACAAAGCTTTAACTTTAACACCTATACCCACTAAACGACTACTTATCACTTATTCCTTTTCAACTAAAAGAAATAAAATTCGATAGTTTAATTAATATGAACAATGACTTGGATCAACTCACTGTCGCTACGGCGTTACACTCTAATTTAGAACACTGCGACACATTAATAAATAGTAGTAAATCCTCAACTAAAATACTTTGTCAAAACATACGTAGTGTACGTCGAAATTTCCCCGAACTGCAATTGTTTTTAAAGCGCGCGTGCACTCAGTGGGATCTAATAATATTAACTGAATGCTGGCTTCGTTCGGTGCAGGTAATACCTAATCTTGAGGGTTTTAATTACGCTCACACTAACAACAATATCACACAAAATGAGGGAGTAGTGGTATACAGCAGGAACTCAATGCGTATTAAAATTGACGAACATATTTTGCTAGACGCAAACTGCTTGCTTCTTAAATTAAATTACAACACAATTGTTTTTGCGATATACCGGCCTTATGGCTTCAAAAATACAGATCGTTTTATAGAATCGCTGAATTATTTACTACAAAAATATGCATCTTATCCTAATATAACAATTACCGGAGACATCAATATCGATGTTACAACATATAATACGGATACAAAATCATCATCCTATTTGAATTTACTAGCTTCCCATGGCATTTTACCCGCATATAACATTCCTACTCACAACAAAACCTGCTTGGATCACGTTATGCTGAAATCTAAGTTGAATGTAAAGTGTTACATAGCCGAAACAACTGTAACTGATCATTTCTCTATTCTCTTCTCTTTAGAATTAAACTCCATATCGAGAAATGACGCACCAAAATACTTAAAAATGACTAATCACGAACAATTAGATATCAGCATAAACAACTTTGATTTTTCTAGTATTTACCGTATGTATGATGCAAATATTGCTATGAGCTTTCTAATAGAGTCTTTAAATAAAATAATGCAAGCAAATACAAAAATCATTAAAACATCTTGTAGAAGACGGACTAAAGTTCCCTGGTTAACACCTGGGCTACTTAAATGTATGAGGTTACGTGATATTTTAAACTTGAAACAGAAACGTGACCCTCTAAATGAAATTTTGAAGATAACCTTTAAAAGATTTAGAAATTTTTGTAAAAATCAAATTAGGAAACACCAGAAAAAGTATGGAAAAAATGAACTACAAACTGCAGCAAAAACTAGCAACAAAAAACTTTGGGAAACCATAAAAACAGTAACTTTTACCACTAAGCAAAAAAATCTACCTACACAACTTCTATCTGAAAGGACTCCAGAACAAGATGTAGACAATATTAACAATTACTTTGTAAACATTGGTAAAGAACTAGCCGAAAAGAAAAGATCACCTTAAATGTACATGGTTCGACAAAAATGCAACCTGATAATGTCTCATCCTCGCTGGTGTTCTTAGATACTGACCCCCAGGAAATTAACCTCATTATAACTGGTCTAAAAAACGATTGTTCCATAGGTCGTGATCAAATACCTGCATCACTGCTAAAGCGAAATAAGACTAAATTGATCCCACTGCTGGTTTATATCTTTAATCTTTCACTCGCAACTGGTGTTTTTCCTGATCCCTTAAAACTGGCAGAGGTGCATCCGATACACAAGGGAGGTGACAGAGACTGTGTTAGCAACTATAGGCCAATATCTATTTTACCTACACTGTCCAAAATCCTGGAAAAGCTCATCAATAATCGCCTTACAAACTATTTAGAACACAACAAAATCCTTTCAAGTTCTCAATATGGTTTTCGTAAAGGTAGGTCTTGTGATGATGCTGTTGATGAGCTCACTAATTTCATAGCAACCAAACTCGACAAATCGAAGAAAGTAATAGTGATATTTCTAGATTTGGCCAAAGCGTTCGACACGGTCTCTGCACCTCTACTTTTACAGAAATTGGAAAGGCTGGGAGTTAGGGATGTACAACTAAAACTGTTTGAAAATTACCTCACAAACCGTCAACAAAGAGTTAAGGTAGGTAGCACTTGTAGTTCCGATCTCCAAATCAAATATGGCGTACCGCAAGGCAGTATATTGGGTCCTATCCTTTTTCTAGCATTTATTAATGATCTTTGTGAACTAAAACTTCATAACGGCCAAATTATCACCTTTGCGAATGATACTGCATTGTTATTTCATGGTGATACGTGGGATTCAGTTTTTTCATCTGCGCAGGCTGGATTTGATCTGGTGTCGACATGGTTACTTCATAACAAGCTGACTCTTAACGTAACAAAAACAAAGTACATAACGTTTTCGATAATAAATAATAAATCAGCCTCACATAGCAATAATTACTCTATAATATCCCATACTTCCTCCTGTACTCATGACTTACCATGCTCATGTCCATTCTTAGATAGAGTCGATCATATTAAATATTTAGGTATTTTTATAGACAAAAATCTAAATTTTAATGTTCACATAGCTATGCTTAGTGCTAGGATTCGAAAGATGATATACATCTTTAAAAACCTACGCGACATTGCAGACATAAAAACTCTAACAACTGTTTATTTTGCCTTAGTACAAAGCATTATAACATATTGTATTACGTCATGGGGTGGTGCACATAAAACGGCACTAATCAAGGTTGAAAGGGCACAGAGAGCTGTCCTGAAAGTTAGTCGACGCTTACCCTTCCTATATCCAACAGTTGAATTATATAAACTAACAAATGTAATGACTGTTCGTCAGCTCTTTGTCCTATATACTGTCATACAGAAACACTCACGATTGGAGTATAAACCTCCTGATCTTAGTAATGCTAGAAGAAATTACTCTGTATGCTCGTCAGATCGCACACATACCGCCTTTTCCCATAGATTCTTCTTTTTCCTCGGAAGCTACCTATATAACAAAATTAATAAAGATCTATCTATATTTTCACTAACACGTTACGAATGTAAACGTAAAGTTGGTGAATGGCTCCAACAATTAAGCTACGATGATACTGAAAAATTATTACTAACTTTGTCCTAAATCTTCCTTTTTCCTTTATACACTTACAAACTACACTACCTAACCTAACAGTTAGTTGCCCAACTCAGATTCTTAAGACTATGATGATCTGGGAAACCAATTCACATTTACTCTTCTCGAGCAAAGCACTAAAACTATCTTATATCTATCTTACCTCTCCATAATATGAGTATAGACATCTAATCGTATTTATAAGTTATCTTTTGCTATTACCTAAACCCGTTTATTTCTAATACTATGCACCTATTTCCATGCTAAACTATAAACGATATGTACCTACCAATGATATATTTACTGTTACGGCTTCAAAAATTCTTCTTTTACATCAATATATATATAATTATGTCTACTGGCCTATGCATGTATGTATTTATGTATGTATATGTATTTTTGTGCATGTTTATATACATGTATCTATATATTCATTACTCGCATTTTTTGTAACAATGTTATTACCGTGTCACTAGATCTGTAAGGTGGAAGCCTGGAGACTTGTAAAACAGGTTTTTATATAAAACTTTAGTGCAGGCTCCAGTCTCCACAATAATTAATTGGTTACGCATCAATATAACGATAACGTTACTTTGATTACAACTTATGTATACTTGTTTTATTGTGGAGAACTCAATAAAGATATTTATTTATTATTATTATTTATTTATAATTGGGCCCTTTTTTGCGTGAGGATGGAGTAGGCTTGCCCAGCACCTACTACCCTTGTAGACCGCATCCAGAGAAGAGAACTTGTCAATATTTCTGGGGCCAACTAAGCCGCGGGTTTCACCACGATGTTTTCCGCGCACCGTAAGAGCAATGTCAATAGCGCACATAAATTTTACATTGCTGCACGGCCGGTCGAGATTCAAACCCACGACCTTCGGAACGAAACTCGAGGTATCTACTTACCACTAGGCCAACTCCGCTCTGATATACCTAAAGTGAAACCTACTTGGCTTCGCTATATTATACTGCGCCCCGCGGTTCCAGTGCCGATCCCGTGGGAATATGGGGATAAAAAGTAGCCTATGTGTTAATCCAGGTCTTAAGCTATCTAGATACCGAGTTTCATCGCAATGGGTCCAGTAGTTTTTGCGTGAAGGAGTAACAAACATACACACACACACATACACACAAACTTTCACATTTATAATATTAATGGGATACCTAATCAAATTATGATTTAGTTTCTCGAGTGTTCCGAGATCCAATGACACAAACATTTACCTACTTTTAAACTAAGTGTAAAATATAAACTAGCCAAGTGCGAGTCAGACTCACGGTCGAAGAGTTTTTATGTTCTGTTTTTAGTACCTATTTGTTGTTATAGCGGAAACCGAAATACCATCACCATTGAAAATTTCAACTGTCTAGCTATCACGGTTCATGAGATACAGCCTGGTGACAGACAGACGGACGGATAGTGACGGTGACGTCTTAGTTATAGGGTCCCGTGTTTACATTATGGGTTCGAACCCTGAAAAAAGAATTATCCAATTTGGTGCAGTCGTTCAGAAGTAATGCGCGTACACATATTTCAGCGATACTTTTTATTTAGATACATTTGAATAGCCCTTGCTGCTGTCCTGGAGACGGGAGCATCGCTGAAGACCTGGATAATAGGACTCCCATAACATTATGAGAAGCATGCGAAGACTCCAGGAAGATTCTGCGCTTCCAATCGGAGCTGAGCTGGCTGGAGTAGCACTCAAAGCACACACAACGTGTGGAGTCCTCCTACCCTTGATAAAGAATGTCGTAACATGAAGTTAGCGAATTCACAATCCGTTGTCCCTGAACATTTGACCTCGGTATCTATAATATTAGAATGATAAGCCACAACTCTCTTGTTTTTAAATTCGTCTACTTTAACTACATGGTGTACTATTCTGGTCATCACTCGGAAGGTCCTCATTTCACCAATTTGACTGTGTTAAGAAGATGGAATTTGCCATTGGCCTGATTCTGCTATTTTGCATGAATAGATCTCCCATTTGTGACTTTATTTGGTATACTAGCACTCCGCGATACAAACAGCAGACTCACAAAACGCCTTTTAAACTTAAACGATTGCGAGTACGCTTGGTTACAATCGCTTTGAACGGTCACGGTCAACAAGCACTTCCACAACTGTGCAGAGCGTGCATGGAGGCTGAGGAAACGACCGCGTATGTGCTGTTAGACTGCATGGTGCTAACGGAGATTAGACTGGGGACATTAGGTGACGTTAAAAGCCTTCCAAACATTTTTGAGAAACCACATCTGGTGGCAAAATTTATGGAAGAGCTGGGAAGAAAATTTTCATACGGCAACACAGCTTGTTTCACGCGTAGGTGAAGTAGACGTGCAGTTAAAGTAACGGTTACGCGTAGCTTTATTTTACGGCAATACCGACGATTAGCGTGCACGTTGCGTATGCATCAACTGAACGTGCACTCGACTAATGCGTCATAGAATTACGGTGATCGGGCCGCTGAGTTTGCGATGATTGGATACTAACTCCTTTATAATATTAGTATAGAGACGGGAAGTAAGTTTTCTCGTATGTTCCAGGGCCACCCTAGTAACCACCCTGTAGATATTATTTTTGGCGTTAGAGATAAGAATATATTATAAGTTTTACACGTTTCAGTTAACTTATAAAGTAAGTGTTTCCCTCAGACGACGACCGCTTGTGACCACTACAACAAGATCGCACTCGGACTGCGCTGTAAGGGACAGCTATCCACAGGTTTTATTTTGGTAAAATTACATTAGTTTCTTTTGGGAATTTTGAAATAGTGACAACACCATTATTTATCTAATAGGTAGTCTAAAATCCCATTAAGACACACCCTTCGCCGAGCTGGTTACCTTATAGATAAAAAGTTTTTTATATCAAATAATAATTATTATATTGACAGCACTATTTTTCTTCCTTAGAGTGATTTTTTTAACCATAATGAAGTGTATTTTTGAAGTGAAAACTTCTTTAGCGGCGTTGAGCACTGTTTCTGTTGGGTATAAAATCTTAAACTCGCGTCAGGACACGTGACCTGATCGAAAAAGCGTAAGACGGATGGAGAGTAGACAGCTATCCCCTCTCTACGGCGCCGCGCGCGGCCGCTCGCATTCATTTATGCGTTGAACTCGAATGACTCGAGGTCACGCGCACAGCGGGCACAGCTGATACCGCGCGCGTGTGTTCGTGGAACGAGCTCGCGGCTATGTCAGTGTGGGTGAGCGCTTGGGCATGCATTGCATTTCTGTAACTTCAAATGCGTAATTTGTTAAGAAAATTTAAAAATTTTGGTAATGTTTGTTTGGAAGAAAATTTTGTGTTAACGCTTAGAATTCGATTTTGCAAAAAAGTTGAAAAAAAAATGGACACTTTGACCTTCAATATCTCCAGAACCTGTGGTTTCCCAGGTATTGTCTAGAAGAAAAAAATGATCCCAATGATGGGCAGAATATGTGGTTTTCGTTTTCGTTAAGGGTCTTTTTACACCCTTTAGATACATATGAACTTACATAGTATAAATGTAATATTTGTAATATGTTTATACTTTATAGCATTAACCTATATTTTCATAACATCACAATAAGCACATGTGCGGTGTAGGTTTACCAAACAAATAATTTCGAATGAAAATAAATGAAATAAAATGATAATAAATAATCTCCGTTTTTCAGAGAAAGAAAAGAAAAAAAAATTATGGATGAAAGTTGATTTTTCGGAGAGATAAACTTTTTAATGTAAAATAATTGTAATAGTTTTAAAGTGTTAAATTTTTAATGTAATATAAATTGTCATGTTTGTGTACGATAGCGCAATAAATGAATATTGTATTCTACCACATAAATGATAGTACTTTTATACTGATAAAGCAATTGGTGCAAAATTATTCCCTAGCCATTTTTGCTATTAATTATGGCTTAAAAAACATTAAAAAAATGTGAATTCGAAATATTTTTCCGTGGTAAAACTTAATCGAACGTCAGAAGGAAACAGTACCCATACCACGACTTTTTTAACGTACTCGATGTAACATACTATATTGAGTATTTACTATAAAACTTCCTAAAAATCAACTTACTAGATCCACCCGTCTCTGAGAATATCGGTAGTGACACACTGACAGACAGACGGACAAAAGAGAGATCTTATAAGGGTTTCTACTTTTCGAGTGCTTCAAAAAGTCATGGTAGGGGTACAGTACATGCCTCCGCTCAAGATGACAGCTGTCATGAAACCAAATAATTTGCATTTAATACTACCTACGTCAAACTGAAAATGAGGTTAGTACAAAGAGGTACTACTACATAATGTTACCGATCTCCTTTACCGAAGACTTCTTCGATGTTACACTTCTATCGCGCTTATTTCCTGCTTATCTCTAATTAAATAGTTTGAATTATGAGTTCAAATCGCGGAAACCTTAGAAAATAAAAAAACAAAAAAAGAATTTTCCAAATCGGTCCAGTCGTTTACGAATAATCAGCGAACATACATAAAAAATATATATTTTTTATGTATGTTCGCTGATTAGGTTCTCAATTCATCGGGTATATATATACCCGATGAATTGAGAACCTCCTCCTTTTTTGAAGTCGGTTAAAAAATAGATAGATATTTGTTAAAATATTTTTTTTATTTTGTTTACCCGGATTACTAATTAAAATACGTAGCCCTGCCAGCTACCATCCATCCAAAGGTTGCCTGGAAGATATCGCTTTGAGCGATAAGGCAGCCCTTTGTAACACTTAGACTTAAGCTTTGATTTTTTTTTATTAATATTATTTGAAATTGGTGTTTACAATAAAGAATTTATCTATCTATCTATGATGAATAAATAATGCCCTTACGCTTTATAGGTTTTGTTTGAGGGCATTTTTTGTTCTTTTCGATGGGTATGGGACTCAAAGTGAACCGCACACTTTTGAAAAATCATAGGACATCATTTTTCTTTAATATTCCATTTCCGAGACGCTATAGGTTGCATGTCCTTTTGGCATAAAGCTTTTGGCATAATAACATAATTTTACACAATTATTTTAGGCATAAAGTCAACGCGCATATTTGGAAAATCATGTAACATCACGTTTCTTCAAAAACATTGTATCCAAGACGTTTTAGTGGTTTGGTGTTTATTAATATTTGTTTTTTTTTTCGATGCCCTCTATCGATAGGTATGAGTCTCAAAGGGCATCGTGCACTTTTGTAAAATCATAGGACATAACGTTCCTTCAAATACCACCTTTCCGAGACGTTTTAAATGTTTGGTGTGAAAGCGTTTTTTGTTCAACGTAATGCCTGCTATCAATATGTAAGGATCTCAATTTTAAGTATGAGTATCTGTTCTGTGCAATGGCCATTTTTTTTAATCATTAATACTATTATAGATTATTATTTGCATGATGTTGGTGTTATAAATACTATACTTAACCTCTTATATTATGAATGGAAGAATATGAATCGAGGGACAAAGGTAAATAATTATTTTTTTCTTTAATTTACAAAAAACCAATTATAACTAGGAAGACAAAGTATGTTGAAAGTTTTGTGCGAATAGGAATTGGAATTAATTTTTTGCTTATTATATTGTTGTGTATTATGTTTTATTTGTGTGAAATTATTAAAAAAATTATATTACTTACACATCCTACTTACTTTACTTTACTTTGCCTTCGCCAAATCAATTAAAAAACATAAAAACAATGTAACTACCTATTTTGATATTATTACTTACACCGAACGATAATTAGTATATATGCGGAAAACTGCTAGGTATTCTGAATAAACCAAAACCACATCGCGAACGAAGTCGCGGGCAACAGCTATCTGATATAAATTTCAACTCGCTAGGTCTACCAGTTTCTGAGAAATCGGTGACACACGTACTGATAGACGGACAGGAACTTTAAAAATTGTTGATCATTTATTTACTATGCCAGAAAAATCCGTTTATTCCTAACGCTTGTTACTAGCTGCGCCCCGTGGGTTAAAATGTGTTGTTTCGTTAATATCTTGATGAATTTTGAAATCTTTGATCGTGTTGTACTGCTTTTTTTAATTTATTTTTATTTGCTTTCCAGTAAGGACATTTCCTAGGTAGAATCCTTTAACTTGTAATAATAAACGATTAGGTATTTCCTTCGTTTATTAAAAGTATAAAGAAAATAATATTAGATAAAGTACTCGTATGTTTGTGAATTTTAAACTTGAGTTCCACGTATGATATACTTACCTATTATTTGTTACAGGAATGAGGAGCATGCCGCTACCGGTGCCCCTGGCGCTGGTGATGGCGGGCGCCGCGTTCGCGCTGGCGACCGACGTGCCCGCATTGCCCGCGCTGCGCTGTCCGACGGACGCAACAGAGGACCAATGCTTGCAACACAGCAGTACTGAATTCACTGTGGAAGGTAAGCTGGACGGGATTGTAAGGTTTTACAAGCAAGAGTTTTTTATGATTTAAAATGCTTTATTTGATTATATTGCTAATAGTCCATTGAAATGTTACATTTTTTAGGCCTAACCTTGCGTTTTTCAGAGGACGCAATTTTATTTTTTTGATGTGTAGGGGGGGGTCAGTATAAAGCTAAAACCAAGTTTGTGGGGTCGCCACTCTTGGCCCACGGCCGCCATCTTGAAAATAGTGGTTGAAATGGTTTTTACGATGTATCTCTTAAACTGTTTATTTGATCAAAAAAAAATGTTAACATTTTTCGTTGCAAATTAAATTCTCTACAACTTTGGTCCAGTAACTTTTATCGTAGAACTATAAATAAAAAAGTTATAAGTGAAAATGTTCAGAAATTTGAGAAAAAAATATATTTTTCAATATAATTTTTTTTTACCTTTTAAGAAAAAATTATATCTCACCATTTTGCAATATTATTGATAAATAATAATACTACCAATAATTAATTATCAATATTATTGCAAAATTTATAATCATAATAACAAAACAAATAGAAAAAAATATAAAATAACAAAAAAAATAGAAAAAAAATAAAAAAATAACTGATAACTCATTATTAATACACACGTATAATATAGGTATGGTTAAGAGAACTGAAAAATAGTACTCACTTCGGAGCGCTGTAAAACCTTAGCTATTGACTTATTGAAAAAATGTTGCGAATTAAAGTTGTTCCACAAAAAACGATCTACAAAAATGGTCAAATATCATTTTTTCGTAAAATGATAAAAAAAAAATCGAAAAATATAAATTTTTTTCTCGAATTTCTGAACATTTTCGCTTATAACTTTTTTATTTATAGTTCCACGACAAAAAGTTACTGGACCAAAGTTGTAGAGAATTTAATTTGCAACGAAAAATGTTAACAAATTTTTTTGATCAAATAAACAGTTTAAGAGATACATCGTAAAAACCATTTCAACCACTATTTTCAAGATGGCGGCCGTGGGCCAAGAGTGGTGACCCCACAAACTTGGTTTTAGCTTTACACTGACCCCACCTACACATAAAAAAAATAAAATTGCGTCCTCTGAAAAACGCAACCCCAAATGTAACTTTTCAATGGACTATAATGATTTGATGATGATGATGATTGAGAGAGACGCGGGCCGCCGTTCGCGTTGATAAGCGCTCACTGCTCATCCGTCGCCGTGTGACCGGCGACGACGGGCCGAAAAGTGCTGACGCCGACATATTGTGCGGTGTGGTACATAGGTACACCGTACAGGGATTGTAAACGAGTGCAGAACGTGCAGATTTTCTTTTATTTATTTGTAACAAAGTTTTGTCCTAATTGCTGAAAATGAAAGTGTTCTTCCCTCTGCTAAATGTGTGAAAAGAAATATGTATTATTTTAAAGCTTTACATTGTGTTTGCGGGTGAGCACTGGTCGTTTAACTAATCGCTCGATTCATTTATACATAATAGCTGCACCCCCTGGTTTCACCCGCGTAAGTCCCGATCCCGTGGAAATATTAAAATAAAAGTAACCTAAAGCCTTCCTCGATAAATGGACTATCCAACACAAAAATATTTTTTTTATTACTCATACTCCGAAAGACTTACTCCCATCGGCCCCGCTAGCTCTGCCCCGTCAGCGGGGCAGATGGGAAAAATGGTTTCATCGGCCCCGCTAGCGTCGGTGTTGGCGTTCAGCGGGGCCGATGGCACATATTATGTCTCATGTGCCCCGGTATTGAACTTACTCCCGATCACGGTCGGTTCACGATTAACGGTCCCCCTGGCCAGGGGGCCCGATAATCGTTGATTTAAAATAAATTTTGAAGGTCTTCCGGACCCCCTTTGCCCCCAGGGGAGCCGTTGAGCGCTGTACTGTTTTAGATTTTTTGGGGCTCATCCGCCCCCTAGTCCAAGTAAAAGACGTGATCAAAAAGATCGAAAAAATGTGATAGAGTGATAGATCTCATCGAGATCGAGAGACAACTGTCTCCTAAAATGAAGATCTCGATAAGATCTATCACTCCATCACATTTTTCCGATCTTTTTGATCAATAAATCAATCTAGGATCATTAGTTTCTGAGATATAGCCACCTTAAGTTTGACAACATTGACATCTGTTATTTTGACAGTTAACTGCCATAATATATATCATCAATTTCGACGTCGGCGACCCAACTATTCATTTTTAAAAGCATCTATTACCCGTTCTAATGTGGCTCGCAATACCAAACTTGCTTTTGAATACCCTATCACAGATGACGCAATAGGGTTGGCCCTGGGAGTTGAAGGCATAATTATAGGAGGGCTTAGGTCGCACTTTTCGTACTTGACGTTTTACGTCAAGCGTTTCGAGCCGGCTTTCCTCAAAGTTGCAAAATATGCTTGTAGATTGTGGAGCGCCAAGAGGACCTTTCCGGGACAAGCCGCTCCCAAACAGCAGGGCCATAGGCCGTTAAATGCCGCCTAAACACGTCCTTGTGGCGTAAATGTTGACCGCCCTGCCTCCGCTCACCCTCTGCCAACTCTGAGTAAAAGACAACTTTGGGAAGACGAGAGTCGTCGCGAAAGATGTGCCCACACCACCTCAGCTGACGCTGAATAAGGAGAGCTTCTATACCAAGCATGCCGGAGCGATGCCAAACCTCGGTCCAAGGTCCTGCCATTTGATGTTCATAATGGACCTTAGACACCGGAGATGGTGCATGTTATTGATGTCTGCTTTATATAAGCACCATGTCTCTGCACCACATTTATTCTTCTAGCACAGGTAGAATAAGTGCCCGGCAGGGCTCATATGTGAACTTGTATGCCTATTGTAACATCTATTGTACCTACCATATGAATGCAAATAAATGAAATGAAATGAGTGCCTTGTACACACTGAAGCTAGTGTTGTCATGCCGGTTATAGCTTCCCAGGTACTTGAAATGCATTACCTCTTAGTGGCTTAATTACCATCTAAATTCAGTGTAAATGCAACGGCATTGCTGCCCCTTGGTGGCTGTTTAAGGATCTGGGTCTTGGAAGCGCTAAAGACCAGGCCAAATCGTTGACAAGACTAGTGTAGGGAATCAACATAGCTTTGAAGGTGAACCAGCCGTTATGTCGCTGTTGTCGATCGTGTTTTGTTTCCGTTTGGATCGTCTTTGGTTTTTGTTTCTATCGCCTTTTGTTTAATTTTTAGATCGTGTTTTATTCATTTTTGGATTGTATTTTGCTTCCGTTTCGATCGTCTTTTGTTTAAGTTTTGATCATCTTTTAGATCGTCTTTTGATTCCGTTTCGATCATCTTTTGCTTGGACTAGGGGGACGGATGAGCTAAAGAAACCGTACAGCGCTTAACGGTTCCCCTGGGGGAACATGGTGGGTCCGCGAGACCTTCTGAAAAAGTTCTTAACAATGGAATTATTTTTCAGTCGTTAGGGGAACGGTTAATAGTGAACCTTAATTCCTTCGGCCGTAGATCTCCCGTCAACGGGGCAGATGGGATAAAGAGTTTCATCGGCCCCGCTAGCGTTGGCGTCGGTGTTCAGCGGGGCCGATGAAACTCTTTTTCCCATCTGCCCCGTTGACGGGGCAGAGCTAGCGGGGCCGATGGGAGTAAGTCCTCCGAAAGTAGGTCTAAAGCTGCCTGAAGAGCGTATGGAAAGAACAACTTTCAGCCCTAGGGAAAATCGCTTTCACTGACAGCTGTCATGTCATATTATGGCTTCGCGCGGCTTGTGCAATGTGCTTATAGCCAGTATCAGTATCATTACGCATTAGGAACTTCAAAAACCTAACCTTCTTGCTTTAGGTAACACCAAAGAATAACAATTATGGCTTCACACGGCTCATGCATACTGCCAGAGGTAGTATGGAGTATAGAGTCTCTCGTTATTATAAAGAATTTTATGTATTATTCGTAATCAAAAGCACAGTGTTTACCTCGGGTAAAAGACTCATTAAGTCCCTCGAACTATTAGCCAAACTCAATCTCGGGACTCGATGAGTGACTTTCACACCTAGGGTAACAATGTACTATTCAATTTGGTTCTTGGGATTAGCGCGTTCAAACAAACAAACTCTTCAGCTTTATAATATTAGTATAGATAATGAGGCGCGGGCGAGGGTTCGGGGTGAAGAGCGCACTCTTCTTACGTAACTACATAATACTAAACGTATACTAGCCTAATAATTTTTCTGAAAAATAAAGATGAGAGTAAATCTTTTTGATAAAAATTTGTGTACGCTTTTCTAAAAACTGCTCTGCGGGCCGAGCGCCGTATTTTTATCCAGTGCGTCTTGCCTGCATTTGCGTCATAGCTGTTGATTTCGTATTGCCGTAATTTCTTAAGACGCACACGTCACGCAAACTTATACGTCGCACGCTCGCCGTATTGCCCTAATAGAATTTGAGCTACGCGTCTTTTGTATCGCACAAAAACGGTATCGCACTAAATTTTGACATGATATAAATGTCAAATTAATTGTCACCTAGAAAGGTTAGTCAAAGATTTCGTACACAGCTGGTTTCACGCGTAGGTGAAGTAGACGTGCAGTTAAAGTAACGGTTACGTGTAGCTTTATTTTACGGCAATACAGACGATTAGCGTGCACGTTGCGTATGCGTCAACTGAACGTGCACTCGACTAATGCGTCATAGAAACAATGCATTTTTGTAAATTTTTTGCTTAAAGAAAATAAAATAAAAAATATAATAAAATAAATCCATCCAGCAAATAGAGCAGTGGCTTATTTTGCCTTAGTACTCCTAATACTTACAACGAGCCAATTGTATGTTCTGAATATTTTCAGGCTGTGAATTACATATTGCATACGATGGCGACAATATATTGAGGCTTCAGTGCCACAACAGCCTGCAGCTGGACTCGGTGCGGGCGTTCTTACCGCAGTTCACGCCGGCGCTGCACGTCGGGAACGTCATCTTGACGGACTGTCGTCCCGCGTACTATGCGACCGTACTCACAGCACTCAACGTCACGCCTACATCGCCCTTCAACCTCAAACTGTATGACACGAAGCAGACGCTAACCGCCACGCACTTCGTCGACCTGCCCCCTCTCCTTCACCTCACGCTACAGGACAAGGGCGTGTTGCACGACCTGCCCGCCTCACTGGAGGTCCTCACATTGGAGGACATGAAGATACCGGACAACATACTGGAAGCACTACCCCGTACCCTCACCGAGCTACGAATGGAGGCAGTGAACACCACACGCATACCCGCCGCCGTGCTGGACCTGCCCGAGTTGCGTTCGCTGCGCATGGCGACCGAACCGGCCAAGGTCAGTTTTAAACTTAAAATCTTTTAAATATATGAGTTTCACACACAGTTAGTATGAGAGAAGTATGAAAAAGTACTATTGAAATGACTTTATTTATGTTTGTCCATAGATTAAGGAGGTGGTAGTGGAGCGCAGCAACGTGTCGAGACTACAGCACCTTTACCTGGCCGGTGCGGACGTCACGCTGCTGTCTGAATGGGCACCGCCAGCTCTCGAGGAGGCCAATCTGTGGTATTGGCAACCCGCAACTCCGAACCCACTGCCTACCTGCGAAAAACTAGTGAAGCTCACGTTGTATTTTCGGAAAACGAGCAGCCTTCCCGCCCGCTGGGTGGCTCGCTGCCCGCGCCTCGAGCTGCTCCATATCACGCTCATGCACAGCGTGTCAGAGCTGCCGGTGAAACTGCTCGAGAACGCGACGCAGCTCACCAATTTCAGGATTCACGGCACCTCCATGTCTTCGTTGCCGGCGCAACTATTCACAGACACCCCCCACTTGACTCATCTCGACCTCCGCTACAATGCAATCGCACAACTGCCGCCACGTATATTCGCGGACACGCCCGATTTAACCCACATCGAACTAAGCTACAATCAAATCGACGAACTCCCACCACAAGTATTCTCGGGCAACCCCCACTTGACTCACCTCAACCTCGAGTTCAATTACCTCACAGAACTGCAGCCAAATCTATTCGCAGACAACCCTCAGTTGACTAGCCTCGACATCAGCAGCAATCGTCTCACAGGACTGCCGCCACAAATATTCGCGAAGACCCCCCACTTGACGCAGCTCAACCTCCGCAGCAATCGACTATCACAACTGCCCAGGTACCTAATTTTGAGGATGCCACGATTCATCGTTTCGCTGCCAACGGTATCTACCCTTAGAGTTCGTCCTAAGACGTTTAATTAATCATTAAAATAAACACAAATCATGTTATCTATGCAAGGCAGTATCGTGTTACGTAGCGAGGAATTCAAAGTCAACCAAACGAAAGTCTGGTAGTTGGATTTTTCAATATCGCAAAACGCAATTTCACCAATGATCCATTATACGCCCGGAGTCATTTTTTTTTGTAAATAGGCAGCGAAATGAGCCTCTCGTTGAATCATTCATTGTTGCATTAGAGTTGGTTATGGTTAATCGTGCACTAATATAGTGTGTTGTTGCAGTGCGATACTGACGTTACCGCTGCTATCATTAGACTTGGGATTCAACGAATTCGAGACGAGTGTTGTTACGGAGGTAGCCTCCACGTTCACCGAACTGAGGAATCTCTCGCTGGCGTGGAACCGAGAGATCGGCGATCTCTGCGAACTTAACGTCATTAGTATGCCAGGTATTTGACAATGTTTTGGAGCATCTTCTTTATTTCGTCTTTTCTTTATTATAATAATGATGTCATCAAAATACTACTGAAAATTATAATTTTGTTTTTTAAGCCATAATCACTGTGCAGTGTCCAATCTGCCGTAGGTACAACAACTGATTTTACAATTTAATACAAGTTATTTTTGTTTGTACGGTCGGCTGCATAATTGCAGATCCACCGAGAGCTTCAAAACGACTGTTATAAGAATGTTTTCAACACTGGCAAGATTCTAGACACCTGCTTTAGTTGAAGTATAAAATCTTCTAACCTATCAATTTATCAAACAAAAATTATTAGAATGGAAACATGCCAATAATAGTAATTTTATAACTCTTCCAAGGACTGCAATTATACAGCCGACTGTACATCTGAAATTGTTGTGCATATTGTCGAGCAGGTTGACAATAAACCTATCTATCTATTATGTACATAAAGGTAGATCACCGTTGGCCTCGTTGTTAAAACTGGAGCGATTGGAGTTGCAACGCACCGGCATCTCGCTCATCTGCTGGGACTGGCGCGAGGACATGGTGAACCTCACGTACCTCGACCTCAGTGACACGAAACTAGGCAACTTGACTGTGAGTAACCGGAGGAGGAGTAAGGAAGCAGTGCAATTACTTGACTGAGTTCAATAATGTGGTTTGTTTGTCCGCAGTATAGGGACCTGCGGTACAAGCGCAGCGTACCTGCCGTGGTGATGCTTTCCGGCCCAGTACACTTCACCGCCCATGACTACGACAGAGCCGCCGCGGCCGCCGCTGGAGCACCGCCCGCTCGCGAAGTTACCGTAAATTTTAGTCCGCGTACATCCTACGACTGTAGCCTGTACTGGCTTACGAAAGCTCTTAACGGTGACTTACTGTCGCTGGACGACGTGGTGGTCGGTTATGGTTTTAGCAAGAAAATAAGCCTAAGAACCACTCGCGCCGAGGACCTGTTGTGTGACAGAAAGCAGACGTGTGCCACGGTACCATCCGGTTGTGCCTGTGGCATGGCGGGCGGTAAACTACTACGCGTCGTCTGCGTCGGTACCAAGCTGGACCGCGTGCCACGACTACAATCACTCGGCAACGACACAGGCGTCCGTGCAGTTGATCTGGTACTCTCCAACAACTCAATCACCGAGCTGGTCGTCGATGATCTCCCGCCGCATCTCAGGGTAAGTATCATACCCCCTCCCCGCACCTCCACTGCCTCCCGCTCCGCCCGCTCACCCTCGACCCTCGTTCCTGCTTCAGGTGCTCGATCTGCGCAACAACTCGATCAGCTACATGACTGAGACGACGGCTGTCGCGCTCGTGTCCGGCACCAAGAGGCGCGTGCTGCTCGCGGGCAACCGGCTCGAGTGCTCGTGTCGTGCGGCGCCGGCGCTGCGCGTGCTGCGCGACCACGCCGCCGTGCTCGTCGAGTATGACAAGTTGCGGTGTGAGGATGGCGGATCACTCAAGGACGCGGTAGACGCCTGCTCTACGTCTGCTCGACGCTAGTTATAACAGCTTCACTCGCGAATGTCACAACAGTGGCGACGCTCACACTGCATTTGTGGCGTTACGTAGTTGTGTGGTAGTTAACAATGCAATGGCAAAAGATGCATTACCGACATACGTCTATAATATCAAATTGGTCATAGTGACAAAACAAATTAAGGTAAATCGTTATGTCTTCTACCTCAAAAGGACCAATATTATGTAGTTTACCTAATTGCCTACCTCCCGAATCAAATTTTGATTCAAGCTTAATTTAAAATAACATTAGAAAATTAGATTTTAGATTTCGGTCTTTGACCATTAGGACCTTCGCTACAAATAAATTTCCTGTTTTTAGTTTGTAAATTTATTTGTTTTTATTTCTGTTTTTTTTTTTTACTTCCGTTTATAAGTCCGTGCAATAAAGCGTTTTATCTATCAATCCATTAAAATTCTTATGGATTCTGATATTGATTATTATTTCAACAAATAGTTTATTATGGTTTGTTTTGTTACTAACATAAGGATCCGATAGTAAATGATCATTCATTATTAAAAAGTTTTTTATTTTTAACAAGTTTAATGTAGGTAAACTACAATTTAATGTTTGTTTTTCTGCTAAAAAAAAATCTACAGATCTTAAACTACGCGCAACTATTGAAGGGCATTGAAAATTTAATAAAGCAAATAAAGAAAAACGAAAAAATATTGTTAGTTTCCAATAAAGCATTTTCACTTTTCTTTATGTCAAAAAGGTCATTTTTAAAAGAGATAAGAAAGTTTCATAACTAATCCAAAGCATTATAGAACTAGAAGAACTTTTATAACTTTTGTAAAAGACCAAAATATCAAAATCAAATCAAATCAAATCAAGTTTTTATAGTACAGCGTGAGTCCTGACCCATTTAATCCAGATCGGACTGTCCAGTCGCTGGGCGATTACCTTCAGGTAGCTATTGGTACTACCCCTTACCCTGGCCATCATTGATGCTGTCCTCTTCCTTAATATCGCTGGAAACCCATCAATATCGGCTTCGGCAAACATCAATGAGGCGCTACAATATCGGGGCAGGCCCATCAGCAACCTGAAGGCATTATTATACTGGACTCTCAAAGCATTAACAGTGCGCTGCGTATAGCTGACCCATAGGCTACATGTGTAGAATGATTGGCAGTAGGACTTGAACAAGGTTTTTCTGACTGTCATCGAGCATTTCGAAAACCTACGTGCCAACATATTACAGCGCACCGTTAATGCCCTACGCTCCCGTTCCATATCAGAATTATCCGATAGAGTCTCGTTTATCATATGACCAAGGTACCTGAACTGAGTAACTCTTACAAGAGGAACTCCGCAAAGTGTTACAGACGGCACACAAGAATATGTGTAGGATCAATAGTTTTTGAGATATAGCCGTTTTACGTTTGACATCTGTCACCTCAAATGAAGATCTCGATGGGATCTATCACTTCTGTGTAGAGACCATAAATCTAAGATATATAGTTTCCGAGATATAGCCGTTTTAAGTTTAACAGCTGTCACCTGAAATGAAGATCTCGATGAGATCTATCACTTCTGTGTAGAGACCATAAATCTAAGATATATAGTTTCCGAGATATAGCCGTTTTAAATTTAACAGCTGTCACCTCAAATGAAGATCTCAATGAGATCTATCACTTCTGTGTAGAGACCATAAATCTAAGATATAGCCGTTTTAAGTTTGACAGCTGTCATTTTGACAGTTACCTGCCATTATGTCGATGTTTCCGATCTTCAATAGTTTTTTAGATCTTCATTACGGATTACAACTTATTTATTGAACATGATAGTCCTTCTTCTACCCTAATACGAATCTGCCCCAGAATAATTAGCCTAGAATCTGTCCTTAACCGAACGAAGAACCAAGGGTATTCAAAAAACTGTATATTTCCGTTTTCAAATTATTATTAGTCGTTTTAGAACAAAGATATTTCATATTTCAGTCTCAACGTCACAAAACGGCAGTAAATTCTTTGAAAATTTTCTGTCCGATTTTCGAAATTCAATACTATATTACGATACTTTGGACCCATGTGGTCATTTTGCAATGCGATTTATATTAGAACAATTGCGAAATAAATGCAACACGACCAAATTGTTCTATAGAAATCGCATCGCATCGGACGCATCGGTCGCGCAATGATGTGCAATTAGGACGGCACCTTATGGTGTTGAAAGAATATATCGTATTAACCCATAACAGGTGACAGGTGTAAATACAATTTACCAAATTAAAAATCATAATTAAAAAAACCGGCCAAGTGCGAGTTGGAATCGTACATGATAGCTATAGTAATATGTTGTGTTAGAACCCCTTTTTTTTCATTTCTCCGATTTGTTGTTATAGCGGCAACAGAAATACATAATCTGTTTCAACTGTCTAGCTATCACGGTTCATGAGATACAGCCCGGTGACAGACGGCCAGATGGACGGAAATTGAAGTCTCATTTATATGGTCTCGATTTAACTCTTTGTGTACGGAACCTTAAAAATTAAGAGCAAGACATTCCCTACGAACGTATTTTCGTGGGGACAGCGGTTCTAGGGCCCTGCCTTAGTACCCTCACAAAGCCGTTTGCTCCACGCATAGCCATCTTAGATAATTTTTGCCTGAGGTTTAGATAATTTTTTTGTTACTTATTTATCTTTAGGGGGTCAGGCCGCGCTTACGCAGAATAGATATTTTCTTATTTTTAGTGCGAGTGATAAGCAAAAATATAAGTATTCCAAATTTCGGTGAACGTATTAGTAAGTGTTTCCCTCAGACGACGACCGCTTGTGACCACTACAACAAGGTCGCACTCGGACTGCGCTGTAAGGGAAACGTATCTTACATGAGAGGAGATTGTATAGGTAAACCATTTTGAGATTTTATTTTAATTTGTAATCGTATTGTTCTATTTATATTCCTTACTAGCTTCGCCCCGGGGATTTGTTCGTGTTATTTCGTTGATTTCGCGTTTACTAGAAAATGACCTTAAATGACCTTCCCAGACAATATAGCTATCCAAGCTACACAACATTGCAATAAAAAGATTCAGTTGTATTCAACAAGAGAGGGAGAGGGAGGCATGAATTATAAAAGTTATGAATTATTGTTCTAGGTAATAAGTACCTACTGCTTTTCTAAGATTTTTTAGACTTATATAGATGTAACATTTTCTTGGCAGGAAACCCCAACAACACGCACCAAGAGAACAAGGGTAAGCCCCCTTCTAGCGTTGTTAAAATACCTAAATGTCAGCATGTTCTGGCATAGACGTTTAGGCATTCTTGCATACTAAGATCATTTTATTTTACTGCTAAAATCGTCAAAATCAAAATAGATCGTTTTTCGCAACTTCGGTAATACAAGGAGTATTACCGAAGGTGCGACGCGTGTCAGCTCGTACCTATTCGTGTGTTTGTGAAGTTGAAACTGTAGTTCCATGTATGATAATAATTTTATATTTGTTACAGGAATGACGCTACCGGTGCCGCTGGCGCTGGTGATGGCGGGAGCAGCGCTCGCGCTGGCGACCGACGTGCCCGCATTGCCCGAGCTGCACTGTCCGACTGACGCAACAGAGAACCAATGCAAGGAATACAGTAGTACTAGATTCAGTGTGGAAGGTAAGCTGCACGTAGGTTGTGTAATTGATTTGTACCAAATAGCCCAAGGGCTGATTGGGCTAATAATGTGTCAAATAGACTTCATTATAGAAGTGCACTCCCCTCCACTAAGAGTGATTATTTAAATGTGTGAAAAGGTGTGCGGCTGCGCACTTCGACTCATCGATCGATCAACAAGTCACGCGACGCGGACTACGCGCAAAGTGCGCACTTTGTATGAAACTGAACGTTCGCTCAGCTCGCAGTAATTGACCGACAAGTGGATTAACACCTTTTGGCCGTACTTAAACCAATCGTAATAATATAGTATAGACGATGTCACATTAGAAGTAATTGTCAAAATGTATGTATGTTTTGAATTTTTACAGGTGGTGACTTACGTTTTGCATATAAAGGCGGCAATTTATTAAGGTTAAAGTGCTCTCGCAGCTTGCAGCTGGACGCAGAGCAGACGTCACGGTGGTTGCCGCGGTTCACGCCGGCGCTACACGTCGGAAACGTGACCGTGAAGGACTGTCCACCCGCGCACTATGCGACCGTGCTCGCTGCACTCAACGTCACGCCTACATCGCCCTTCAACCTCGAATTGCATGGCACGAGGAAGACGCTGAGGGCCGCGCACTTTGCCGACCTGCCCCCTCTCCATCGCCTCATGTTACGGGACGGGGGCGTGTTCCGCGGCCTGCCCGGTTCATTAGAAGGCCTCACAGTGGATAACATGGAGCTGCCGAATAACATACTAGAAGCACTACCCCGTACCCTTACCGAGTTACGACTGGAGAGAGTGGTTATAACTCGCGTGCCCGCCGCCGTGCTGGACCTGCCCGAGTTGCGTTCGCTGCATGTGGAGAACGATATGCCTCGGGTGAGGTTTAATCTAAATCTTTGAAATATAGAAGTTTCTCATACCGTAGTCCACAATAACAAAGTATCCGTACGAAAAAAGTAGTAATATTGATCGTTTTACTGGTATCCATAGACCGCGGTGACGGTGGAGCGTAGCAACGCCTCGCAGCTACAGCAACTTTACGTAGCCGGCGCAGACGCCGCGCTTATGTCGGAATGGGCACCGCCTTTGCTCGAGGAGGTCACCCTGGAGTATTGGCGGGCCGAGAGGCCGAACCCGCTACCTGCCTGCGACAAGTTAATGAACCTCAAGTTGTTGACTGTCGATGTGCGATCGTTCCCCACCGGCTGGTTGGCTCGCTGCCCGCGCCTCGAGAAGCTCTACATCACGGGCGCGTTCTTTGTGGTGAAGTTGCCGGCGGGACTGCTCGAGAATGCGACCCAGCTCACGAACGTTGGGATTCACGGCACCGCAACGACTACGTTGCCGGCACAACTATTCGCCGACACCCCACACTTGACTCACTTCGACCTCAACTACAATCATGTCAAAGAGCTCCCGGCACAATTATTCGCGAGCACCCCCCGTTTGACTTATCTCAACCTCCGGTTTAATTATCTCACAGAACTGCCTCCGAATTTATTCGCAAACACTCCCCGCTTGACTCACCTAGACCTCAACGATAATCGTCTCAATGAACTGCCACCACAACTATTCGCGAACACTCCCCACTTGACTCACCTCGGCCTCCAGAAAAATCGACTGATACAACTGCCCAGGTAGGTACCCAGGTTCGTCCTAAGATGTTTAGTAAATCATTAAAACAAACACGATAGCCACGATTCATGGACGCTCGTTTCGCTGCCGATTATTCATTCGTTCAATCAAACAGGCACAAATGATGTTATCTAACAGACACCTTAAGGCGAGATGTGAGTAGCGACCCCGTGGTGTCGCATGCTCGAGCCACCGGTCCTCATATCCGGCTTGCCATAATTGGCTGGTTAAAGTGAACGCTGACAAGAAAACAGTCGCCTGCCTTTGGCTCGCATTCACCGTCAGTACCAGTGATGGTTTAAAATCAAGTCAGGCTTCTCCATGTCCATCATGATCCATTTTTTTGACATCGCAATGCTACTTCTATTTGCTGTCAGGTCTTTGGCGTTGTTATTAGCTGATATTAGGTCAGTCAACTTACAGCTGTTAGGGATAGAAGGACAGGTTAAGAGGTGCAGCGTTGTTTAATCGGGAGCCCCACAGCCGCACTGGTTAAGGCATGGCAGAAGGACTTAGGATTTTAAACCAACATGATCATATATTCACTACTCCAGTCTCTTGAAAATGGTGCTTGTAACACTATCAAAATATCGAGCTCTACAAAATAAAAACAAAGAGCATGGTAAATATCCCGTTCTATATAACTTTAGTATTGGTATTCATCATTCAAAAGAAAAGTATATAAGTAGTATATCCGTTGTCTAGCACCCATAACACAAGTCTAGTTACTTAACTTGGGGCTAGATGGCGCTGTGTGGATTGTCCTGCAATATTTATTATTTATTATTATTATTATTATTATTATCAAGTTTTTCCACACACTGAATATTCACAACGTGGCAGCGTATCAACTAGTACCATTTATCCTGCCACTGATAGCCGCGTAACTGGGGGAGATGCACCATGCACCAGCGAGTCTTGTGAGCATCCTGTGGCTCACCCTCGGATATAAATTACACAGTGTTTAATATTATTTTGTTGAACTTTAGGCGAAATTAACATCTGGGTGCATTTTACGTGCATTCATATAGTGTGTTGTTCCAGTGCGATACTGACGTTACCGCTGTTGGCGCTAGACTTAGGATACAACAATTTGAATGCGAGTGTGGTTGCGGAGTTAGCCACGTTCACCGAGCTGAGGAATCTCTCGCTGGCGGGTAACCGGGAGCTCGGGGATGTCTGTGACGTCAACAACAGTAGTGTCCCAGGTAACTTTGGCAATGTTTGAAGTATCTTCTTCATCTTTCCTCGGTTTCAAATTACCTACTGCTGAAATTTATGTTTTGCTGTTATGCAATTTCACCACTGAGCAGTGTAAGTAGGTATACCGTATTTCGGCATACACCCCATTTCCTTTGTTATGTGCATAATGCGTATTGTGGTGCAATAAACGAATACCTATCTATCTATCTACATAAAGGTAAATCGCCGTTGGCCTCGTTGTCAAAATTGGAGCGACTGGAGTTGTTTTGGACGAGCATCTCGGTCATCTGCAGCGACTGGCGCGAGGACATGGTGAACCTCAAGTACCTCGACCTCAGTTATACGAAGCTGGGTAACGTGACGGTGAGTAGCGAGGGGGTGGAGGGAGGATGGAGTGCAATCCCTCGAGTGACGCGTCATTTACTTGTTCACAGTACGAGGAAATGCGGTACAACCGCAACGTACCTGCCGTGGTGGAGCTCACCGGCATGTTATACTTCACTGCAGACGACTACGACAGAGCCGCTGCAGACGCCGCACTGGCCCCACCCAAGAACGATGTTACCATAATATTAAGTACGCATACATCCTACAATTGGTGAAATTTCAAAACCTAACAAGGGACACCTTTTAAAACAACGCGTTTTTGCCACGCTGCCTCGATTCGCATCTCGTCATCAACAGCAGCTTAGAAAGGGAAAAAAAGAGACTTGCCATCATTCTAAAAGAGTAATGATGGCAAGGCAATACTTGAACATATACACAAATAGAAAAAAAATAGATAAAATTCTCCGTTTTATAGACAATTTAATTGATGGTATTTCGTGAACTAGATGTGAAAAAAAGATATAAGCATTGAAAGACACGTGTTTTTCATTTTCTTTATCAGCATTTAACGTCATTACACATAAAGGAACTTCAAGAACCTAACCTCCTCTAGCAAATTCAAAGTTTTTGTTCGAAGTTTTGCCATTATTTTTTCAACCTAATCTGACTTAAACAATGTTAAAAACTCGCAAAACTTACTAGATTTTTAAAGTTGTTGAACGTTTGTAAATCACAGTCAGATTCCGCGCGCTAACGTCAGTAAATGAGAAGGCGTAAAAGCAAAAGCAATGTTGTGAAAAATGTCTAAAAACTAGTTTTATAGATCAAAGAAAGAACCATGAGGTTCTTCGGCGACGATGAGCTTCTAAGCAAAAGGCTTCAAAGCCTTGAACATCATCGCAAGGTGGCAAGCATGTAGGTATTTTAACGGATACATTTCGAGAAGTTTTCAACAAAACTACATAGGTACACGATCTAATTCTGCTCTCTCCGTGTTTTCGTCATACAACCAGGCAAACTGATATGTGACACCAATAATAGAGCGGTGTTAGCTCAGTGGTAGATACCCCGAATTTCATTCTGATGGTCGTGGGTTCAAATCCCAGCCGTGCACCAATGTATTCTTAAGAAAAATTGATGTGCGATAATTGACATTGCTCTTACGGTAGAGGAAAACATCGTGATGAAACCCGCGGCTTAGTTGGCTCCAAAAGTATTGACATGTTCTCTCCTCTGGACACGGTCGACTAAGCTGAGAGGGTAATGGGTGCAGGGCAAGCCTACTCCGTCTTCACGCAAAAAGGGCCCAATTAAAAAGAGTCTAGTTGCGGAAAAAAGCCCGTATGCATACATACATACATGGTGGGAATCCCAGAAACCCGTACTAAGTGTTTCGCTTCGTCATTCCATTTTCGTATCTTAGCTATAAAATAAAGCAAGGAAATGGTGGGCAGGTTCCTAGCAGGGGAAGGGTGACTGAATGACTAAGATATACTGTGGAGGCATTAGAACGAAATTTTTTAAAGGAACGAATGATATGAACCCATTTCGGCTCTCCTGTAAAATTTACTTTTTTTTCACTTGGTAGATATGAAAATTGTGCAGCCGTGTCGCCTTTACTGGCTTACAAACGCGCTGAACGGTGACTTGCTGCCGGTGAAGGACGTGGTCGTTGATAACTTTAACAGCAAACTGTCGCTAAGTACCGTTCGCCCCGAAGGCCTGTTGTGTCCCAGTAGCGAGTCGTGTGCCACGGTCCTTGAATCCGGTTGCGACTGCGGCATGGCGGGTGCTGACCGGGGACTGCTGCGCGTCGTCTGCGTCGGTACCAAGCTGGACCGCGTGCCACGACTACAATCGCTCGCTGCGGATGTTGATGCAGTTGATCTGGTGCTCTCCAACAACTTAATCACCGAGCTGGTCGTCGATGATCTCCCGCCCCATCTCCGGGTAAGTATCATACCCCTCCCCGCACCTCGACCGCCACCCTCTCCACCCGCTCACCCTCAACCGTCGCTTCAGGTGCTCGACCTACGCAACAACTCGATCAGCTACATGACCGAGACGACGGCTGTCGCGCTCGTGTCCGGCACCAAGAGGCGCTTGCTGCTCGCGGGCAACGTGCTCGAGTGCTCGTGTCGTGCGACGCCGGCGCTGCGCGTGCTGCGCGACCACGCAGCCGTGCTCGTCGGGTACGACACGCTGCGATGCGAGGACGGGAGGACGCTCGAGGACGCGGTAGACGCCTGCTCGACACCTGCTCTACGCTAGTTATAAGATGGGATACTGAAGCGTGTAACTTTGTAACTAAACCTTGAGTAGCTATTCATGACCTTTGCTCGGATATAGGATGATTACCGGGTCCAATAATTGTATATTATTATACAATACAACCAAACACACAAAAAAAAACTCGAGCTATTACCGAGCCGTCGCAAGGTACGAACCACGGGGCATCATCATCATCTTCCTGCCCTTATCCCAATTTATTTGTGGTCGGCGCAGTATGTCTTCTTCTTCCATTCACTCGTATTAGTCGTCATCTCATCGTTAACATTCATCTCTCTCATGTCTGTAGAGTATGCTTGAGACACACGCAGTCCATCAGTCCATCTATCTTTTCTTAGATCGTCCTCTTCCTCTCCATCCCTCTACATTCATACTCATCACTCTTTTAGTAACATGCGTCTCTTATCTTCTTATCACATGTCCATACCAACTCAAACGGTTTCTTTTTTACTTTTCAGTAACTGTTGCTACTTTCAGGCTTCCTCTGATATACTCATTTCTTATTTTATCCATCCTCGTTACTCCACACATCCATCTCAACATTCTCATCTCCGCTGCATGCAATCTTCTCTCATCCTTCTTCTTCACGGCCCAGCATTCCGATCCATACAATATGACGACAGGTCTAAACACGGTTTTATAGATTTTACCCTTCAGTTTTAGTTCAAATTTTTGAGTTTATTAATTGGTTATTGTTTTTAATATTACTGACTAGGTAACTAATTAAATAAACTGAAATGTAAAATATAAATAAAATTCTTTGTGCAATACTTACGATTACTTTAGTAACTTATTGTCCTACTGCTGGGCAAATGTCTCCTCCACAATCCACACCCTGCCTTCGTTCATACTTCGGTCCTGGATGTGAACATAGCAAGTCTCGAAGAAATAAGACTATTCTGACCATCCGTATTCTATATTCTATTAGAAGACGTGATTTCGAAGCGGAATGCCTACTATCGCACTTAGCCTAGTTTTTTTTTTAAATTTTCATAGAATCTGTAGCACGAAGACAACATTATTAAAACACCTACTTTAGGTCGCGCCATAGCTATAGCTACTCACATTTTTTTTAAATTAGCTATTTCCTTATATCTATTAGAAATTATGACGTATTCACTCTGCTGACCGATTTCAAAGACTTGTATGAAATTCAATGTTCGGCGGCCATTTTGAATCACCTATCAAAGGATACTGAGGCCAATGCGACCGTCCTTCGATTGAAAAACAAAACTACGATAAGTAAAAAAAAACACAACATAGGGGCATAGTCATGGCAATTATAAGTTTTATGGCACAAAAATATTTGTGCTAGTGTCATTATCCAGGGAGGAAACAGTCGACTACGTTTGTATGGAGAGAGCGCCGGTACCCTTTTACCTTAATTACGTCCCTAAATAAACACTCTGTGTAGAGCGTGTTTGTCTAACGAAGAGATAATCGCTAACGCAATCCTGGATACTCGCACATACTCTAGGAAACGTGCGAGGATCCCAGGAAGATTCTGCTCTTGTGGTCGGCCTTGGGTTAGTTGGCGTAAAATAGTTTTTATCACAGTTGCTCATAAAGTGGATCTTATTCAACGGCTTTTAGGCTCATAATCCATCATATTATGCACGCGTGCGTTTTATATTTGTTAACTAGTGCTGTAAAGTTATCCCGAAAAGGTAGGTACCAAAGAGTTTATAACTAGCAAAAATGGTTGTCTCTAAAGTCGGTTTACGAACGAAAATTTTACGTGATAATCACTTAGAAAACGATTAAAAATTGAGTTGTTTATTTTTTGTTTTTTCTTTTATTAAATATATTGTTTTTCCGTACCATTGTATTTTGTTCTTAACCCCCGACGCAAAAACAAATAGAAAAATCCCTAAAAAATAATGTATGTCACACGAGGATGTATAGGTTGAAAGTCTTTAGCCTGGCCTTTCCGGAGCATAATTAACAAAAAAATATTGCCTTAAAAAAATGTAAACATAGAGTTAACACAAATATTTTGTTAATTATTATTTTGTTTTCTTTTCAAGTCTTTTCTTTTATTCGCAACTGTGATAAAAAACGTCGTACGATATACGTGTGGAATTGATATTTGCATCTTGGCTTCATTAACACGCTCGCTGCCGCTCGCGCGTCATAAACCGCCTCTATGCAAAGATCAATTTACCACACTTATATCGTAATGTACTATTATTTTTAATTATTAACTAAATAAAGTATATACTTCCTGCCAAACTGCGAAGTGCAGTTTGTTGGCGAGCGCGCACTTATTTAGTATCATTACATGTGCACTATATTTTATAACTACCTACCCACTTAATTCAGTTTAAGAGAATATAGATTTTAAAAAAATTCAAATGAAATACCTACTTACCTGTTTTTAATAAGTTATCCTTAAGTTTACTTAACATATTGGAACAAAGTTCCTAATCGCGCGTTGCGAAAGAGGGCTAGACGGAAAAAATTAAGTCCAAAGGTTGTAACGACACTTTTTGCTATAGGTAGTTAGCCGTGTGGCGTGCGCGTGTTTCTCTCTCTCTCTCTCTCTCTCTTTCTCATAGAAAGCCAGTTTACTAAAATTGAGCATACTGAGTTTATATTACATTATAATTGTTAATAATATAAAAAAAAATATTATTATAACTTAAAAAAAAAAATATTACAATTCCTTCACTAATTAATCGAAACTTCATTCCATCCGAGTGTCCCTTGACACCACTCAAGTTTTTTTTGTCATCCCTGGTTCACTTCTTAGCCACGACAAGTCATTGTACACCTTAGGCACCATGTACCCATTCGTTCTTCTACCATAACAATTTTTAACTTTAGGTATATCTAACACTAGCAGCGCTCCGCAGTTTCACCCGCATAACTCCCGATCCCGTGGGAATATCAGGATAAAAAGTAGCCTATAGCCTTCCTCGATAAATGGCCTATCCAACACAAAAATAATTTTTCAATTCAAACCAGTAGTTCCTGAGATTAGCGCGTTCAAACAAACAAACTCTTCAAAAGCTTTATAATATAAGTATAGATTCCTTCCCTACCTCTTCTTGTGTTATATTTATTAAATTTATTTTAAAAAAGCTTCTTAAGGTCATCACTATGATAAAATTCGATGGCTATCTGATAAGTTACTTTTATTTCTTTATTAGATTCTTGCTTTTAGATATTCGTGGCATAAAGTTTGCGAATTCGCCATCCATTGTCTGAACATTTGACCTCGTTATCTAATTCGGAATGTTAAACGATATACCCACTATAAATAAAATAAATAAATATAGCAGGACATTCCCCACATCGTTATCTAGCCTCAAGCTAAGTAACTAGACTTGTGTTATGGGTGCTAGACAACTCATATACTACTTATACTGTTACTATTCCTATATAGGATGTACAACGTGAGAACTGACGCACCTCAGGACCATAATATTCAGAGTTATTTCTCCAATCCTACTAATATTATAAATGTGAATGTTTGTGTGTGTATGTATGTTTGTTACTCCTTCACGCAAAAACTACTGGACCGATTACGATGAAACTCGGTATCTAGATAGATGGAGACCTGGATTTTTTATCCCGACATTCCGACGAGATCAGGACTTACGCGGGTAAAACCGCGGGGCGCGGCTAGTATGTAATAGATAATTATATTTAACTATTACATTTTTATGAAGTTATGAAGTGATCAGTTAGTCAAATAACCCGCCCCTTAACGTATACCCGGCGTAAAGGTTCCCATAATGCTAGAAGCATTGCCACGCTGAATAGCGGTGGCTAACCTCTGCGCCAGAAGCGAGCCGGAGCGGGAGTCACCCCCATTTCCCCTAATCCTTACACCCAACTCTTTAACTAATTGTTTGGTGTCGTCTCCCCAGCACCCCCAACGTTTCCACAGCAACAGGCACACAAATATAATTAGGCATCAAGTCCACATATTTGGCCCGTTTTTTACTGGCCAATAGGTCAATAAATATATTGCGAATGGGTTACCTTAAAAAAAATTACTGGTTTATAAACATTTAATATTCCAAGTATCAGTTAACGTATTATAGTAAGTGTTTCCTTCAGACGACGACCGCTTGTGACCACTACAACAAGGTCGCACTCGGACTGCGCTGTAAGGGAAACGTATCTTACACGAGAGGAGATACTACAGGTGAAATATTACAAGGTATTCTAAGGTTATTCGGAGCTGTCAAAATTGATTACGTAATCATGTAGGGTTGGCACAGGTGGATTATATTATTAAAAAAAATGTGTATCAGTGTCTTTTTAACCCCCGACGCAAAAACGACGGGGTGTTATAAGTTTGACGTGTCTCTGTGTGTGTGTGTGTGTGTGTGTGTGTCTGTCTGTGGCATCGTAGCTCCCGAACGGATGAACCGATTTTAATTTCGTTTTTTTTTTGTTTGAAAGGTAAATTAGTCGCGAGTGTTCTTAGCTATGTTTGATCGAAATCGGTTCAGCCGTTTGAAAGTTATGAGGGACAAAAGTCAAGATTAACAACCGAATGTAAATAGATATGCCCGAGTGGGGTATCAAATGAAAGGGCATGATTTGCACATTACAAATAGCTAATTAAAAAGTCCCTCCCTACAAAAAGGATGAAATAAAAAATTAAATTTAAAATTTAAAAAACCCCCGACACAAAATAAAAATAGTATGAACGTAAAAAACCTAAAACAAGCAAAACAAAAACTATGAAAAAAAAAGCCCTACAAAAAGAAAAAAAATAACACCGAAATTATGATCCTTCGTAAGTAGGTCCCCGCTCGGACCGGCGTCTCAGGTGCCCGCTGCTGAGAACCATTCCACCACGCTTAGCGTCAGATTTTCGGCTAAGGAAGTAGCGGTGATTATCAAGAAGATGGTGAGAGGCAAGTCATCAGGCCACGATGATCTCAGCATCGAGCACCTGAAGCACGCGGGAGTGCACTTACCTAGAGTACTCTCGATGTTCTTCAATCTTTGTATGAGTCACAGCTACCTGCCTGAGAAACTTATGTATACTGTAGTGGTACCTATCGTTAAAGATAAAACAGGTGACACGTCTGACCTGTCTAATTATAGACCTATTTCACTGGCTACTGTTATAGCTAAGGTACTGGACAGGTTGCTTGATAAGCAGTTGGAAAGGCATCTTCAACTTCATGACGCTCAGTTTGGCTTTAGACCAGGTCTGTCTACCGAGACTGCTATCCTCTCCCTCAAGCAGACTGTTCAGTACTATACCAGTCGGAATACGCCAGTATACGCTTGTTACCTCGATCTGTCAAAAGCCTTTGATCTGGTATGTTATGAGTTATGACAAGCTGTGGCAGAAACTGCAAGGTGAGACGGAGGTACCACATGAAGTTATCTCGTTGTTTGGGTTTTGGTATGGTAACCAACTGAATAGGGTGCGATGGGCAGGTGCACACTCGGATGTGTACGGGTTGGAGTGTGGGGTGGGACAGGGGGGGCTGAGCTCGCCCCGGCTCTTCAACTTGTATATGAACCGACTCATCGGTGAGCTCAGCAGTACTGGTGTCGGCTGTTCCATAGATGGGGTGAGCATTAACAACATTAGCTACGCTGACGATATGGTGCTGCTGAGCCCATCGATTGGGGCGCTTCGGAAACTCCTAGGCATCTGTCAATCTTACGCGGAAGCCCATGGGCTCAGATACAACGCGAAGAAGAGTGAGTTCATGGTGTTCAAGGCTGGTAACAAAAGCTACTCTCAAGTTCCACATGTAACTCTGTGCGGCGCACGTTTGAACAAGGTAAGTTCATAGTTGATTGAATCCGGCGTTACTTTTCGGAACTCCATATCTGTAATGGAAGTATTAATATTTAGTTTTTAGTTCCGAGCCTAGTGCCAAAACACAAAATGCAAAGTGCACCGCCCTCCCGCCCACTTGAAGAGGCATGCAATGAGGACAAGCAAAAGTTAGTATTAGAGACACCATTCATAAACCACGACACGTGTTTCGCGTCTACACGACGCATCATCAGGATTGGACCCCGACCGCGCTATATGGGCGACAAACGTTAGATACGACGTCGCTCTCCGAGATGTTGCCTCGCCGAACGCTGGAACAAGAGTGAGTCAACGACGCCGCTCCTTCCCCCTTTTATGCACTGTCGACGCCACGCCCACCACCTCCTCGCCCCACTATTGATCTGAGTAGTGGAGATGGGACTATATTTGTTTGCTCGTTCAGAAGTGTATTTTGTGGATTATTATTTTTTAGAATTTCCAACTGTTCCAACACACACAGACGCAATCCTTTTTCACAAATGTGTAATATATTATAGATGTTGTTGTCCTGTAGTGAATGGCCCGTATCTATCAAATGTTTAGCAAAGTGTGATTTTTCGGGATGACCATTTCTAAACGCGGCAATGTGTTCTTTATATCTGGTATTGAAACTGCGACCTGTCTGACCCACGTAAACCGCGTTACACTCGTCGCAAACCAAACGATATACCCCGGACTTCTTCGAATTCTCTAAACGATCTTTGCCGTTACAAAGGCGACGAATCGTTTGGTTAGTCCGGAACGCCACGTTGACATCATGTCTTTTTAGAGTATTTTGTATTTTGTATGATAATGGTCCCACGTAGGTCAGACTGCTCACATTTTTATTTATAACTGTTTCTGGTGGTTGAGCATATAGAAGTGAGCGAACTACCTTCTTTTGTTTTTGTGTAATTAAATTATCAACCACCCGCGTGGTATGTCCGTTTGAGATTGCTATTTGATAAATAGTTTGAAGTTCTTTGTCATATCCGTCCGCGGACATTGGCACTGACATTAATCTATGTATATGGCTTCGAAAAGCCGCCAGTTTATGTTGGAGAGGGTGACAAGATGATGACGGAATAATAGTGTCCGTATGAGTGGGTTTACGGTAAATTTCGAAGGTCAATTTGTTGTCTTTCCGAGTAATTGTTAAATCTAAGAAGTTTAGGGAATTATTTGACTCTAACTCTAGTTTGAATTTTATTTTCGGGTGAATATTGCTGATATTCGAAACAAATGAGTTTATTTGTGAGAGGGTACCCGTCCAGCAGATAAATATGTCATCGACATATCTGTAATAAAATAGAATGTGTGGTTCACTCACTATATTGTTACTTTCAAAGTTACCCATGAAAACATCTGCCATAAGTGGGCTTAATGGGGAACCCATAGCCAAACCCTCTTTTTGTTGATAGTATTGGCTGTTGAACCTAAAGTAGTTCTGTTCCATACATAATCTAGTTAAATCTATAATTTCATCTATTTCCCCAGGTAGAAGTCGCTGTCTCTCAAACAGTTGGCTTAGAATTTGTAAACACTCCTGATAAGGAACGTTGGTAAATAGGCTTTCTACATCCAATGATAATAAAATGGAGTGTGTGGGTATTTGTAAATCTTTACTTTTATTAATTAATAAATGTTCTTTATACTATGTTTCGGTTTAAAACTCAGTTTGGCTTTTATGTAGTAATTGAGAAACTTAGCCAAATTATATGCCACACATTCTATTTTGATATGTCGATGACATATTTATCTGCTGGACGGGTACCCTCTCACAAATAAACTCATTTGTTTCGAATATCAGCAATATTCACCCGAAAATAAAATTCAAACTAGAGTTAGAGTCAAATAATTCCCTAAACTTCTTAGATTTAACAATTACTCGGAAAGACAACAAATTGACCTTCGAAATTTACCGTAAACCCACTCATACGGACACTATTATTCCGTCATCATCTTGTCACCCTCTCCAACATAAACTGGCGGCTTTTCGAAGCCATATACATAGATTAATGTCAGTGCCAATGTCCGCGGACGGATATGACAAAGAACTTCAAACTATTTATCAAATAGCAATCTCAAACGGACATACCACGCGGGTGGTTGATAATTTAATTACACAAAAACAAAAGAAGGTAGTTCGCTCACTTCTATATGCTCAACCACCAGAAACAGTTATAAATAAAAATGTGAGCAGTCTGACCTACGTGGGACCATTATCATACAAAATACAAAATACTCTAAAAAGACATGATGTCAACGTGGCGTTCCGGACTAACCAAACGATTCGTCGCCTTTGTAACGGCAAAGATCGTTTAGAGAATTCGAAGAAGTCCGGGGTATATCGTTTGGTTTGCGACGAGTGTAACGCGGTTTACGTGGGTCAGACAGGTCGCAGTTTCAATACCAGATATAAAGAACACATTGCCGCGTTTAGAAATGGTCATCCCGAAAAATCACACTTTGCTAAACATTTGATAGATACGGGCCATTCACTACAGGACAACAACATCTATAATATATTACACATTTGTGAAAAAGGATTGCGTCTGTGTGTGTTGGAACAGTTGGAAATTCTAAAAAATAATAATCCACAAAATACACTTCTGAACGAGCAAACAAATATAGTCCCATCTCCACTACTCAGATCAATAGTGGGGCGAGGAGGTGGTGGGCGTGGCGTCGACAGTGCATAAAAGGGGGAAGGAGCGGCGTCGTTGACTCACTCTTGTTCCAGCGTTCGGCGAGGCAACATCTCGGAGAGCGACGTCGTATCTAACGTTTGTCGCCCATATAGCGCGGTCGGGGTCCAATCCTGATGATGCGTCGTGTAGACGCGAAACACGTGTCGTGGTTTATGAATGGTGTCACTAATACTAACTTTTGCTTGTCCTCATTGCATGCCTCTTCAAGTGGGCGGGAGGGCGGTGCACTTTGCATTTTGTGTTTTGGCACTAGGCTCGGAACTAAAAACTAAATATTAATACTTCCATTACAAAAATATATTTCAATTCGAACCAGTAGTTCCTGAGATTAGCGCGTTCAAACAAACAAACAAACAAACTCTCCAGCTTTATAATATTAGTATAGATATTAGGAAGCTATTTTATTCGCTTTGCTATTTTTATCAATCAAACCAAACTGGTGACGTCTTTCCGGTTGAAACGTATAATGGCGGACACTTAAGTAAATAAAACAATAAATAAATACTAAAAATATATTTGTACTTAATAAGAACTATGTAGGTAAGACAGTTATAGTAAGTCCACGAGCGGTTACAGTGTAAGGTAGAGTCGGTGGATTGCGCGGCTCTTCCGAATCTGATTCACTATCCGAGTTGCAGAGATTTGATAGAACTGACACGGAGGATGACAATTTGATAGCTTCGTCTTCTGTTATCAGTACCTAGAAAATATAATAAATATTGTAGGACATTCCACACATCGCCATCTAGCCCCAAGCTAAGTAACTACACTTGTGTTATGGGTGCTAGACAACTCATATACTACTTATAATACATAGAAACAACCAGACCACAGACAAATATCTAAGCATAAATACTTGTCTGAGGCGGGAATCGAACCAGCAACCTTGTGTTTGGCAGGCCGGCATGGTGACCATTGTGTCAACTGGGTCGTCAAATAAACTTTTAGTTTAGATAAAAGAGGAATCTTTATACAGGGTTATTGTTAATTATACTAGCAAGCCGTTGAAAGCTACTTCTGTGCACTTAAACAAACAACTTTTGTTCTACGACTTTTGAAAAATCGAAAAAAAACATGAAAATTTTGAAATTATGTAAATTCGAAAAACTGCAGATTTTTGATGTGGAACATCTATAGCCGCACGTAAACCCGATTTCACGCTATATGATGATAAATATATACAGTCTTTATGCAGTAGTGTGTACGGGTTACCTTTACAAAATAATGTCGATGTTTCACATCTGCCAGGCGTCCCGTGACGGCTCACTTTTTTTTTAACGAAGGTATTTCAGACCAAGAATAGTAGATAAAACTTAAAAAATAAGTAAAATTTAAAGTTAATCACCTCTCCGTGTATGGAACAGCTGATTTACAGGTAAAACCTAACCACAAAATTTTCAAAAAAAAATCCGAATTTCCAAAAATCCTAGAACAAAAGTTGTTTGTTTAGGTGCACAGAAGTAGCCCTCAACGGCTTGCTAGTATAATTACCGATAACCCTGTACTCTTATTTACTAACAGCTGTTTCACCCGCTTAACTCCCGATCCCGTGGGACTATCGGGATAAAAAGTACCATATGTTACTGTCAATGAATCAATGTATCCTCATACCAAGTTTCATCGAAATCGGTTCAACAGTTTCGGAGTCTATTCAATGCAAACAAACATATAAAAGAAAAAATAAAAAGATAAAAAAAAATACAAGTATCTAACTTGTATTTTTTTTATCACAGTTGTTCATAAAGTGGATCTTATTCAACCGCTTTTAGGCTCATAATACAACGTATTACACACGCGTGCGTTATGCATTACCTCGACGCCACTAGTGTGTTATAAGTTGTCCTGATAAGTTAAATTGGTATCTTACTGCTAATTACATGTAAGGTAGATGAAACATTCTTAATTTATCTGGGTTATACTGTTTTGATGTATAAAAAAAGGTAGATACCAACAAAGAGTTTTTACTCCAGCAAAAATTGTTGTCTATAAAGTAACGCCATTTTTATTATTATTTGTTTGTTATATGTCCTATATCACGGGACTATGGAGTCCCGGACCTTTGGAAGGCATGCGTGGAGCCGAAGCCAACACGTAGAGGCCCTTTACAATAACAAGTTTAATGGCAAAGTATGATGTGGACATCAAACCGGCGATTATCCCTGTCTGCACTATAAAATGCAGCCAAGGACAATCTCCGGCTTGAATAGAACTATTACTACAGGAGAAAACTACTACTTGGGCTATTGTGATGGGATGGTATTGAACTGGATACTAGGGAACTATGGGTACTATGTCACCTGCCGTAACAATGTTCAATAAACATGTAAAAGTGGCATTTATTATTATTATTATTGAAATGTGTTTAGTGACAATCGCAAGGTTGAGACAAATGGATTACCGTGAATTACCGTAATTACGTGATGATTTTTGGCATTTTTACCCCCCCCCCCTCCCCCTTGGTGATACATGGTAAGGTTCAAGATTACCCGCCCCCTCCCCCTATATCACGTGTATTTTTTAGTACCTACAAAGAATATATATTTTTTTTATTATTTATTAAACAGATAACATAAACTCCTGTTACAAAAACAGAATTAAACCTAACAATATGGCACAATGGGCGGCCTTATCGCTAAAAGCTATCTCTTCCAGGCAACCTTTGGATGGACAAGAACATAGGTATAAGTATCATATAATATTATTATAGAAAAGTTTTCGCCGCTTTTCGCTTGATTATCGCGCCGAAAAAATAAATACACGTGATATATTACAACACTCACCCCCTCCTCCCTTGTGATTTTTATGGACCCCTGCCCCCTTAGGGGATAATGACAGCCCCTAAGGGAACGGTACGCAGCAGTTGCGGAGATTACCCCCAACAAACATCATCGTGTGACGGCGCATTCAGACCCGCGCGCCATGTGAAGTGAGAACCGTTTAGTACTCTACCACACTCCTGAGCAGCGCCACCTATCGAGCTATATGGAACTAGTGAGTGTCTCACCTGTAACCAGCTGTCAGTGGCAGCTATACGTCGTTCCTTGGTAGCCAATGTCCCGCCGACAGTTGCCGCGGTCAGTGTGACGGCGCATTCAGACCCGCGCCATGTGAAGTGAGAACCGTTTAGTACTCTACCACTAAAACGGAAAAAAACGCATAAAGTCAAACAAATACAAAGTCAATCATGCATAAAGTCAAACACGTACTAAGTCAATCACGCATAAAGTCAAACACGTACTAAGTCTATCACGCATAAAGTCAAACACGTACTAAGTCAATCACGTATAAAGTCAAACAAGTACAAAGTCAATTATGCATAAAGTCAAACAAGTACAAAGGCAATCATGCATAAAGTCAAACACGTACTAAGTCAATCACGCATAAAGTCAAACACGTACTAAGTCAATCATGCATAAAGTCAAACACGTACTAAGTCAATCACGCATAAAGTCAAACACGTACTAAGTCAATCATGCATAAAGTCAAACACGTACTAAGTCAATCATGCATAAAGTCAAACACGTACTAAGTCAATCATGCATAAAGTCAAACATGTACTTAGTCAATCACGCATAAAGTCAAACACGAACTAAGTCAAACACGTACTTAGTCAATCACGCATACAGTCAAACACGTACTAAGCCAAACACGTACCAAGTCAAACGCGCATAAAGTCAAAAGTCAAACACGCATAAAGTCGAACACGTATCAAGTGAAAAAGTACCAAGTCAAACAAGCTTAAAGTCAAAAGTCAAACACGCATAAATTCAAAAGTCAAACACGCATAAAGTCGAACTCGTATCAAGTGAAAAAAGTACCAAGTCAAACAAGCATACAGTCGAAAGTCAAACACGCATAAAGTCAAAAGTCAAACACGCATAAAGTCGAACACGTATCAAGTGAAAAAAAGTACCAATTCAAACAAACATAAAGTCAAAAGTCAAACACGCATAAAGTCAAAAGTCAAACACGCATAAAGTCAAAAGTCAAACACGCATAAAGTCGAACACGTATCAAGTGAAAAAAGCACCAAGTCAAACAAGCATAAAGTCAAAAGTCAAACACGCATACAGTCAAAAGTCTATAGAATACAAGCTTATCCCGATATATCCACGGGATCGGGACCTAGTCGTTGATAACTTACTCCAAAGCTAACGGTAGTAGACTGGCGCCCTCTGCGTTCATAAACACGTGAACCGCGTCGAAGTAATGGACGCTGCTCTCGCCGCGCCATGAATCCTACAACACATTACATTGTATTGGTGATTGTCACTGGATATTTTCTTAGATAGATAGATAGAGAGATATATCTTTATTAAACTAAAACTGAGACCCAACACAACAGACTAAAAGTTATGTTATTTATAACACAGTAACAGTGTCGCCGCCAAATAGGCTCCTGTTTGACGACCCAGTTGGCATAATGGTCACCATGCCGGACTGCCAAACACAGGGTTGCGGGTTACATTCACGTGGAAGAATGGAGATGGCAGAATGACTTACTTGCATATTGTCCGCAATGTCTGGTAAAGCCCTTCCTATACTTGACATTTCGAAACTGTCCGTTGACATTTTACCTGCTGGCAAATTAAATTAAATTTTTATTCAAAACAATTTTACAAAGTAAACTATGAACTAAAAATACAAAAAGCAATAAAAACACATTTGCCTGAACTAAGATGTTCCTGTGTTTTAGGCGAATAAAGTCTTATCCTACTTATATTATAAATGTGAAAGTTTGTGTGTGTATGTTTGTTACTCCTTCACGCAAAAACTACTGGACCGATTGCGATGAAACTCGGTATGTAGATAGATGGAGATCTGGATTAACACATAGGCTACGTTTTATCCCGATATTCCCGCGGGATCGGGACTTACGCGGGTTATACGGCGGAGTGCAGCTAGTAATATTATAAATGTGAAAGTTTGTGTGTGTGTATGTTTGTTACTCCTTCACGCAAAAACTACTAGACCGATTGCGATGAAACTCGGTATTTAGATAGCTGGAGAACTGGATTAACACATAGGCTACTTTTTATCCCGATATTCCCACGGGATTGGGACTTACGTGGGTAAAACAGCGGGGCGCAGCTAGTAATTAATAAAGGGTGATTTTTACGTGGGCCTTCAAGGCTATGTCCTAAACTATAAGACATAGCGAACATGCTAAAAGTAGTGGCGTGCCTGATTTTGACAAAAAATAAAACTGCATTATTAGATTTTTGAAGTTATTAATGCATGGTGCATGGTGCATGGTGCATGGTGCATGGTGCATGGTGCATGATGCATGGTGCCGAGCATGGTGTGGCTACTTTTCAGGCAATTAGGCGACAAAGAATTGCTTCACTATAGTGTTTCCAATCGTTTATTTAACTTTTGACAGATCACGCACATAAAGTTTAGTAATAATTTTTGATACAATGTACTACAGGTAATACTGTACTTCATGGACGGGCTCCGCCCACTTAAGTGATGTGTCATTCGTAATTAATGACCACAGACTAAAAACGGTTTTGAAATAAATCGATTATCGATTATATTTATAAAACATACTATTTTATTGTGATTATATTTTATATCAAATCACGTAAAAACCTTTATTATTTTGCATTAAAATGCCCTAAATGTCTCTGTTTTAATGCATAATTAATTTGCGTAATGAAAACAGTTCCATCGTACTCGTACCTAGTAATGGGATCGAATATATTCGTTGCAAATTATTGAATGTAAAGTAATCGTTTGGACTTACTGTAGTTGGTTCAAATAACAAGCATGTGAATGAACTGCGGTACCTACTTGTAAGGAACAGGTACAAAATAATGAGTGTGTCAAACCGATTAAAACTCCTTCATGAATAAAATCGATCGATAAAAGAAATCGAATCGGTAACGGGTCAGGGTATCACTATTTGAGTAAGTATTAGAGCTGTCAAAAGTTAAATAAATGATTGGAAAGGGTGTAATGCAGCGGGTACGGGGCAGTTCCAACAGTATGCTAATAAATTAGAGTCTCCTATCTGGAGATATTGGATAGGGACTCATAAAACTATTTGAGAATAGAAAAGAATAGCATGTTCTGGGGGCTTTCATCAATCGTTTTTAAATTTTTTAGTTTTAGTTTAATTTTATTTTGATTTTGAATGAATTTATTTTTATGTAATTTAATGTTGATTATTGTCCTAGTTATGATTATGATTAAGTATTTTATTTCATTTGGTATTTTATTTTAATGTAACAAATGTAATTTTATTTTATTTATTGTTGACATTTAATTTTATAGTTTTTAAGATTTCTGACTTTTTATTTTTATTTTCATCAAATATTAATTTTTCTTTGAAAAAAATAATAATAATAATAATAATCAAATATAGAAAATATTTGATTATTATTATTATTTTAGTAATGACAAACTTGCATAATATGGATTAATTTATAATTGAATTCTATTTTAATGTAATTTAATCTGAAATAAATGAATATTATTATTATTATTTATTAATTTTCCAAAAAATTAAATCTAATATTTTTATACCAATCGATAGTGTTGCTGATAGAGATCAATTCCTGGAAACAAACATAGTCTGGCAAATCAAAGGAAATAAGACTTTTTTATAGTTTTCACTAATTTTCATCTTTCCGTCTCTGGCAAAATAATAGCGTATGAGACGTAGAGAGGAAGTAATTTTTTTTTATCACAGTTGCTCATAAAGTGGATCTTATTCAACGGCTTTTAGGCTCATAATCCATCATATTATGCACGCGTGCGTTTTATATTTGTTAACTAGTGCTGTAAAGTTATCCCGAAAAGGTAGGTACCAAAGAGTTTATAACTAGCAAAAATGGTTGTCTCTAAAGTCGGTTTACGAACGAAAATTTTACGGGATAATCACTTAGAAAACGATTAAAAATTGAGTTGTTTATTTTTTGTTTTTTCTTTTATTAAATATATTGTTTTTCCGTACCATTGTATTTTGTTCTTAACCCCCGACGCAAAAACAAATAGAAAAATCCCTAAAAAATAATGTATGTCACACGAGGATGTATAGGTTGAAAGTCTTTAGCCTGGCCTTTCCGGAGCATAATTAACAAAAAAATATTGCCTTAAAAAAATGTAAACATAGAGTTAACACAAATATTTTGTTAATTATTATTTTGTTTTCTTTTCAAGTCTTTTCTTTTATTCGCAACTGTGATAAAAAACGTCGTACGATATACGTGTGGAATTGATATTTGCATCTTGGCTTCATTAACACGCTCGCTGCCGCTCGCGCGTCATAAACCGCCTCTATGCAAAGATCAATTTACCACACTTATATCGTAATGTACTATTCTAAACTTTTAAATATTATCTAAATTCTCTACATGACTTAAGATTTAAAAAAAAACAGTTTTTGTTTTTAATGCAGCAATTTGCTACGTCATCAGCTCCTCGCTACATTTTTTCAGGGACAGAGTAGTATGAACATTACAAAAGACTACAAAAATTTGCTATTTCCTTTAATTTTTCATACTATGTTTAGATTTTTTTTTTTAATTTATTTATTTTCGTGAATCACATGTTTCTTAGGTCTAGTTACAATTATAATGTCCATTGTGATCTGCATTGAATGCGCACGAAATACATTTACATAAAATAATCAATTGTATTTTTAAGTGGCAATAATAATTATGAATTGGGTAAATTAACATTTTCTCTTAGGTCGTGTCCCATTACATTATTTAATTCAATTAGTTAACACACATTTGTTTCCACGAATTGATCTCATTGGTATAAAAAATATAGCATGATTATTTTTGACGTGACAACGTCTTATAAATTGGTTTGCCTGGTGACACTTCAAGAAACTGCGTTACGCTCCGCTCACGTTATGCGCTCACAATGAGAGCGAGTGAGAGGCACGCGTCCCTTCCACTCGGGCATGGTTAGCCCGCCTAAGAGCGAGAGAGACAGACATAAAAAGTGAAAGGCACGCGTCCCTTCCACTCGAGCACAGTTAGCCCGCCTAAGAGCGAGAGAGACAGAGCGAGAGAGAGAGAGTGAGAGAGATAGGCATACACACCGATGTCTATATTTTACCACTCAAACTCGTTGTCACGTAAAACTTTCGCCCGTATACCGACTTTACAGGCAACCAATTTTTATTTATTTTGTTCGATTCCTGGCTAGGGTAACGACTTTTTCAAAAATCGAATAAGTTTTATTTTTTGTCAAAATCGGTCACGCAACTCCTTTGAGCATTATTCGCTATCTCTTATAGTTTAGGATCTAGCCCTGAAGGCCCATGTAAAAAACCAGCCTGTATATAAAGTTCTCGTGTCGCGGTGTTAGTTGCCAAACTCCACCTAAACGGCTGAACCGATTTATATGATTTTTTTTGTGTACATTCGTTAGGTCTGAGAATCGAAAAACATCTATTTTTTTTCCTTTATTTTAACTTTACATTTTTATTCAAAACAACGTTTGCCAGGACAGCTAGTAGCTTATAAAAAAATATTTTATTTTGCATAAATGCAACCCAGTTTGACGAGCCAGTTGGCACAATGGTCACCATGCCGGACTGCCAAGCACATGGTTGCGGGTTCGATACCCGCTTCAGACATGTATTTATGTGCAGATATATGTCTGTGGTCTGGTTGTTTCTATGTATTATAAGTATATATTTACAAAAGTAAAGTATATAAGTAGTATATGAGTTGTCTAGCACCCATAACACAAGTCTAGTTACTTAGCTTGGGGCTAGATGGCGATGTGTGGATGGCCTATAATATTTATTTATAGTAATTATTAAATTACCTGTTGGAATAGATTCAGCACTCATGGCGGTGAGACCTCGCTGCAGGGTGTCCTTGATCTGCTGTTCCACGACCGCGGGAAGGTTGGCAGGTGAAGCCGGCCCGTCAACACTACTCTACATTTAGAAAGTTCTCATTTTATAATAAATAAATATTGTAGAACATTAGAGCGGTGTTGGCTTAGTGGTAGGTACCTCGACTTTCATTCTGAAGGTCGTGGGTTCGAATCCCGGCCGGCCGTGCACCAATGTATTTTTCTTAAGAAAAAAGTATGTGCGCTAATTGACATTGGTCTTACGGTGAAGGAAAACATCGTGATGAAACCCGCGGCTTAGTTGGCTCCAGAAGTATTGACAAGTTCTCTCCTCTGGACATGGTCGACTAGGCTGAGAGGGTAGTAGGTGCCGGGCAAGCCTACTCCATCCTCACGCAAAAAGGACCTTATTAAAAAGAGTCGAATTGCGGAAAACAGCCCGTTCAAGTACAAGTACATTGTAGGACATTCCACACATCGCCATCTAGCCCCAAGTTAAGTAACTACACTTGTGTTATGGGTGCTAGACAACTCATATACTACTTATATACTTTTCTATTGTAAATATATACTTATAATACATGGAAACAACCAGACCACAGACAAATATCTATATCTATATATGTTTAACGACCTTTAACAAAAAGAGATAGATATCCCAAAAAAAAAGATTAAAGTATTTTTAGTACTGTCTGGCCATTTTCTATGTCTATGCGGCAAAGTAAGCGCGCGTTCGGCGCAGGCGCACTGCGCGCGTCTTATTTATTAGAAAACTAATAATAACAGTTTTGGAGTTCTGCGGTGGGTCTGCAATTCTGACTCCGACCGTACCCGGCCCGGTAATGAGAATCATCGCTTATAGTGGTACATACCTGTGTCTTCTCGATGGGTACCCACCAGACGGGGTGACTGACCCCGGCCAAGGTAGGCATGCCCCGCGGCGTCGCTCGCACCGACCGCGCCCGGGACATGCGCGTCACCAGCCACGGACCTATACTGAATTACAATATAATATAGACATTATATATATTTTTGATACGTGCTAATTAAGCCCTTACATTTGATACCCCACACGGTACAATTTGATTATTTTTATTTTTTAACTAGCAGCGCTCCGCAGTTTCACCCGCGTAACTCCCGATCCCGTGGGAATATCGGGATAAAAAGTAGCCTATAGCCTTCCTCGATAAATGGACTATCCACACAAAAAGAATTTTTCAATTCGAACCAGGAGTTCCTGAGATTAGCGCGTTCAAACAAACAAACTCTTCAGCTTTATAATATTAGTATAGATTCATGACTCTATGTCTTCTTGAGGGCGCCATATTTGATTTATTGTGACGTCACATAGCCTATAACCAGCGGACTATTGAGACGCTTCTAACGATACCTCAATTGTTGAATTATAGTAAGTATTTTGAAAGTTAGGTGGGAACAGATGAACATACATACATACAGGTCAAAACCATAACCCTCCCTTTTGGCTTAGTCGGGTAAAAAATATGTAGGTTTCGTTAGATTTGTAAAAGATGGCGTTACTAATATGTACGTACAGCATTTTGTATCGGCCGGTGTTTACCTATGTCTCGTAATTTTGATAAGTCCCGATGCTGTGGGAATATCGGGATAAATAACTATGATAATCCCAAAAACTCAATGTATCCGCATACCAAGTTTTACCGAGTTTCAGCGCTTCGGACATATTTGGCATCTTAATGAGTAAGAGTATTTTTAAGTTTTTACCTAAACATAGCTAAGAACACTCGCGACTAATGCACCTTTCAAACAAAAAAAACTAAATCAAAATCGGTTCATCCGTTCGGGAGCTACGATGCCACAGACAGACACACACACAGACACGTCAAACTTATAACACCCCATCGTTTTTGCGTCGGGGATTAAAAAATTGTGTATCCTACTACTAGTATAAATGTGAAAGTTTGTGTGTGTATGTTTGTTACTCCTTCACGCAAAAACTACTGGACCGATTGCGGTGAAACTCGGTATGTAGATAGCTGGAGACCTGGATTAACACATACTTTTTACCCCGACATTCCCACGGGATCGGGACTTACGCGGGTGAAACCGCGGGGCGCAGCTAGTATTCTATAATATGCAAACAGCTACCTGGGATCTTCCCCCATTTTCTTCAACACTTCGAATCCAGACCCTCGCTGCGCCGCTTTCAACTCCCTACTCGTGCATCCTACAATCTATAAATTAATTAATTAAATTAAATTAATTAATTAATTAATTAAATAAAAACTTGAGAAGTGTCAAGGGACACCCGGATGGAACGAAGTTTCTTTCGATTAATTAATAATAAAATCAAAAAGTGTCGTTACAACTTTTGGTCTTAATTTTTTCAGTCTAGCCCCCTTTCGCAACGCGCGATTAGAAACTACGTTCCAAAAATCAGCCAAGTGCGAGTCGCACGAAGGATTCCGTACAATTATATTTAGTATTTGTTGAAAAGAAAAGTTATTTAAGTAGTATATGAGTTGTCTAGCACTGATAACACAAGTGTAGTTACTTAGCTTGGGGCTAGATGGCGCTGTGTGGAATGTCTTGCAATATTTATTTTATTTATTTGTTTCTGGTCTGGGTGTTGGCATGTTTATTAAGTATACAGAATTTTGGCACTTTTTTAATGCACACTTCGATATCTTTACGGCTTAGGGACTGTTCATTATTCACGTAATGTTTTTTTGGCATTTTTCAACCCCCCCTCCCCCTTGGTGATACATGGTGAGGTTTAAGACTACACCCCCCTCCCCTCCCCCTTGTGACCCCTCTCTCCCCTTTCGAGCCTTACGTGATTAATGGACGGCCCCTTAGTAATCTAAGCACGATTGAGACAGTGTGCTTACAATTGATTTAAGATGGGTTCCATACGCCAACGACCTTGGTACACAGCCTACTAAATAGTCACTACTGACACCGGTCGCCTTCCTTGGTCAACATTGTTGATTGTTACATATATGGTTTGTTTTTCTCAAGTGCTGCAGATTGAATTGTAGGTGAGATTTATATGAGATAGTGTGACTTAGAGCCAAAAATTCCCCATAGTTTTGAAGCTATCCTAAAATTAAGAATTAAAACTAGTCTAGCTTTGAAATGACAAGGAATTTTCGTCTCAAATTACCCCAAAATGTCCGTAAAGATCTCACCTATGATTCCATCTCAGCACTTTAGAGGAAAACAAAACACATTCGTTACAATCAACAATGTTAGTTGTAGGCGATGGGTATTTGTGGCGCACCCTTTTTCGTCCCGTTAACAGCGCGCCCATGAGATGTCCTCGTGAATAGAATGATGAATTGATTACCTGTAACAATTGAAGTTCCCCGTGTGGCGAATGTATGTGCTTGAGTTGTGCGTCGCGAGCGACGAGGAGGTGACGCATGCGACACTTGCTGCCATCCAACGCGCGGTGCCACGATATGTGATCACCGGGACACAGTTTGTTACCTGTTACATTCAATAAATACTACATTACGATACAAGTGTGGTAAAAAATGGCAATTGATGAGGAAATTTTAACTGAGTGTGGTGCTGGGGAACAAGTTGTTATCCCTAGGATACCATGTGCTCAGGTCTCTAAACTACGCAACGGATTTTGCTGCAGTTTTTTATAATAGATAGAGTGATTCAAGGGGAAGGTTTTAGCATATAAAAGACTAGCTTTTGCCCGTGATTTCGTCCGCGTAAAAGTCGAAAATGGACCAAGGAATCACGTTGTCCCATAAAAACTTTGCCTTTACCCCCTTAGGAGTAAAATTTCGGAAAATCCTTTCTTATCGGATGCCTACGTCACACAAAGAACACACCCTCCAAGTTTCAGGTCTCTACGATCAGCGGTTTAGGCTGTACGTTGATCCGTCAGTCACTCAGGAGAAAGAATGTTATATGTTTAGAAAACCAAGCGTACGAAGTCGCAGATGCAGCAGCTAGTTAGTTGTAAAAGCCAATATAATTATAACTCACCAGTGGTAAATACGTATTTGGCCAACGCCTGGCAGAGCGCCGAGGGCCACAGCGGAGGGGCCTTCTCCTCGGTAGCGAGACGGAAGCTCAGCTCGAACCCGAACCCGGAGACAGGGCCCCGGGTGTGGACACGTCCGTCGCCGTGCAGGTCGGACAGACCGAAACTGGAAAAAATAAATATATATAGACAAATATCTAAGCTTGGCCGTCCGGCATGGTGACCATTGTGCCAACTGGGTCGTCAAAACTTATGCAACTAAGTTAATTTTAAATATGTTAAAATAACTATGAATTATTGAACGTCTGGTCCAGACATATCTGTTTTTACCTATTTTTTCCTATCTATACATACATATAATATTCTTTGTCCTGACTGACGGATCAACGCACACTACTGATCGTAGAGACCTGAAACTTGGAGGGTGTGTTCTTTGTGTGACGTAGGCATCCGATAAGAAAGGATTTTCCAAAATTCTACCCCTAAGGGGGTAAAGGCAAAGTTTATATGGGACAACGTGATTCCTTGGTCCAATCTACTTCAAATTTTGCAAAAACATTCTTTAACAGAATTAATGGAAGACATGCTCTGAAATTCATCATAACAGGGTTAAAAAGGGGTAGAAAGTTATTTTGGGACTGGTTTGCTTAAGAGTACCATTTTCGACGTCTACGCGGACGAAGTCGCGGGCAAAAGCTAGTATTACATAACATCTGTAAACCTAACATCCGAAAACACGGTCAATCAATAAATGATTTCTAATTGATAATCCTTACGTGATATAATGCCAGTGAGGTGGTATTTTCTCGTCAGTGTTGCCGGGGTTCCAGTACATGCTGATGTAGTCTAGGGGATCTTCACCACCTAGCCTGGGAACAAGCAAACATTGAGATAAATAATCGGTCAAGTACAAGTCGGACTCGCATGTTATACGGCACTATACATGTATTAGATGGCGTAAGCTTGCCCAGTACTGTAGCATCCTCTCAGCTTAGTCAACCGTATCCAGAGGAAAAAACTTGTCAATATGTCTGGAGGTAAATTAGCCAGGAGTATTTGTGTGTACATGTCTGCTCTATTATAATAAATTACCTAAAGATGTATAAGACATGTCCATTAACAGGTTCAAAACTTTTGTTAAGCATAAATTGTGCAGTAAGGCGTACTATGATACTTCGTCTTACCTTAATGATAACAACCCATGGACGTGACTTTAGTTGTTCCATTTAAATAATACTTTCAAATATTTGTAATACTGAACTTTGTGAGCGTGATCACATGTACAAAAAAAACCCCATGAGTTTCTTGTGCCTTCTTCTTATTAGTGGGCACGTTTCGAAGGCACGTATCCTAACTTAGTCTTTAAGACTTTCTATGTGATCTATGTACAAATGTATTAAGCATCTAAAGGAATAAAAAAATTTGACTTTGTCTTTGGGGTTTCATTACGATGTTTTTCTCCACCATAGGAACAATGTTAACTAGCGTTAACTTTTTTCTTACGCAAATTTAGCTTAGAAAGAATAGTATCCATCAAAATGAGTTACCAATATTTGAGCCTGGTAGTGACCTGCAACGGGTTGGGTTGATCAGGGTAAATCTTGGTGCAGGCATCGCATATTGCCTTTATGCCTGCCGGGACTCGCTCTGTAAAGTTTACAATATACGGTAAGTATAGCACTCCTTTAAAGTAGGGTAAACCCGGGGAAACCTCGACGGAATGCAGCCCTTTGTATTAGTATTAGCTAGTACAGAAAGTGATTGTGACAAAATATAAAAAATAACAGCCAAGTGCGAGTCGGACTCACGCACGAATGATTCCGTACCATGTTGTATGGGAGCCCCATTTGAATATATTTTCTGTTTTAAGTATATTTGTTGTTATTGCGGCAACAGAAATACTTATTCTGTGAAAATTTCAAGTCACTATCACAGTTCATGAGATACAGCCGAGTGACAGACAGACGGACGGATAGTGAAGTCTTAGTAATAGGGTCCCGTTTTTACCCTTTGGGTAAGGAAAAGTCTGGTAAAAAGCAGACTAATTTGTCAATTTATCCTCGGCTTATATAGGCTAGGTAGCCTAAAAAGCTTATTTATGTATACTATACGAAACAAACAAACTATCACACTTGGTAGCAATTCCTTACCGTTTTGGGAACCTTCTCCACTTTCTTCTCGGTTAGCAGCCTCCTCAGCCTGCATCGTTGGCTGCGCAGCCGCAACGAACGACAAAACACTGTTACACACAACCCCAGAAGGGGGCGGAGCACCCGCACCCGATGCGCTTGACATTCTCACGCTATTTCATAGAATAATATACATAATAAAGCGTGAAATCATGTTATATTTTAAGGTAGGTACACTACAGCTGGCGTTGTTGATGATACGACGCCATTAATAAAATTAATGTTTCAGAACTGAAAGGAATTTGAGATGAAGCATAAGTAAGATAATTATGCTTTCTCTTTTTTTCTCAAAAAAAGAATGAGACGGGAAGTGTTTTCAGTTTTTAAACGAAATTACAACTGTCAGCAGAAAAATAGCTGTCTTAATTGTCATTGTCAAAAATTGATGTCACTTTCAGTCAAACCGTAATCGCAGGGGCGGCTTCGCGTTTTATTTGATTTTTGTCTTGTTTTTCTCTATTTATAAACATAAATTACTCACCATCGAACTAAAAATAACATTCTTAAACACCTCTCGTTCAGTCAGCATCAGTTAATTCAGTGTAACCAGTCACAAAGCATAAAAAAATGCTGTACTTATATTTGGTTACTATTTTTAGCGTTGTGTACGCTTACGAGAAAGATATGACTTTTACTGTGGAAGCTGGGAAGACGGACTGCTTCTACCACGCCGTATTACCTAACGAAGTTATTGATATTGAGTACCAGGTACGAAAAACCTACAAGAATTTGTGAACCCAAATTATAACCTCTGCACCCTTGAACTTCGCAATAAAATGGTATAAAAATGAATTATTCGTTAGAATCAGCAGCGTTCCAGTAAGTTGCAACGATGGATATTCAAATCCAGGCTAGGTACAAATTTTTATGAACAAAATAGTTGGTAAGAAATTTAATCATTCTCAAAAATGTTCATGCTCCCGGAAGGGTTGTAAAATACATGTTTCCCAAAAAATAATGATTGTATGTTTGTTATCTTGGTGTTGAAACTAAAGTGGTTTGCTTATTAATTGCCTTTTAAAGTAGGTTTATTGGTTTTTCTTATCAATTGAAAAGAATTTTACACCTGTTAGGTGTTAACAGCATATTAATTCGAATTGTAAACAGGTTTAAATTGATGTAGAATATTTTTTATACCTATTTTGACTATAGCAACGTACTGTACTTGTTTACGGGCCTTTTTGACCTCTTTTATTGGATCCCTTTTGCATGAGGTTTTATTAGTCGGGGGAAGAACCCAGCTCTTCCATAAATAATGTTGTCAAGGCAATACTCGAGCATATACATAAATAGAAAACATATGATAAAATTCTCCGTTTTTCTAGATTACAATTAAATTGATGGTATTCAGTGAACTAGATGTAGAAAAAAGATATAAGCATTTGAAGTCACTTGTTTTTCATATTCTTCAACAGCAAACATGGCATTTTTGTTCAAAGTTTTGTCATCAGGTGTGGTTTCGTAAATCTTTTGCCACCAGGTGTGGTTTCGTAAATATTTTTCGGAAGGCTATTGACGTCACCTACGATCTATGATAATTAAAATTTAAATAAAATTTTTGATCTTCCCAAGGCATAATATACCAAATTCTCTGCTTTTAGGTAATAGACGCGTCGCACGGTGAACTGGACATATCGTTTCAACTGGCTGACCCAGTCGGCCGCATCATCGTAGCCGATTATAAGAAGCCGGAGAACTCTCACCGACACACGGCCACCTTGAATGGAGACTATAGAATCTGCTTTGATAATACATTCAGCACTTTTAGTACAAAGACAGTAAGTAATTCATCATATTATGGGTACATAAGGGAGTAAAGGAGGAGTCACATAGGCTATTTTGTATCCTGATGTTACCAAAAGAACGGGACTTCATCGTCTACATATCAACTACAACATATCCCCTGTTGAACATGCGTTCCCCAAAAGACTTCTAGAGCAATCAGTTGCATGCTGTCTGCGTCCAATGATTTCCTGAAACCTTAATTATTATTCTAAGTTTCGATAAGGACTTTTTTTTAACTTCTCATAATGCAATCTGTCTCCCGCTGTAGGTGTGGCATTTTTGTTCGGGATTTACACAAATTAAACCACACAGAGACAGAGTAATACATAAATTAATCAATTTTATGAAAGGCAATCAACCATATAAACATAATCAAATTCAATACTTTCAAAATTATCTTAAACAGGTTTTATTTACTAGCTTTATGTTACTCCTAAGGATTTAATGTACACAGGGTAAATTTTTTAAGTGGGCCTTCAGGGCTATAGTCTAAACTATAGGAGAAGCGATAAACAGCAGGACCAATTTGAATTATAATCGGCAAAGTGGTCATTTAAGGGATGAAGAAAGACATAGGATACTTTGTATCCCGAAATTCGCTTTGGGTTCGGGACTTACGTTTTTTTTTGAATAAAAAAGGAATATGTTGTGAAGATTGATTATTTATACAAGTACATTTTTCAGGTATTCTTCGATATGGTGATACAAAACGAGGAAGCAGAAGATAAAGATTACGAAGACGACAAAGAAATGGAAATGGGTGAGCATACATTCTCCATATTATTACCAGCAGTTATTTAGTTCAGGCATAGATTGCGGTAGTTTTTGTGGCAAGAGGTTTAAATTTTTGAATATTTCGCCATTAAATTAATATTTTCTTCATATTGTTCCAGGTAATTCAGTAGAAACGTACATGATGCGCGTCCGGGATATATCTGACTCCATCAACCGGGTGAGAGACAACATGAGCACCGCCAAGAGGCTGCAGGACCTGCTCTCGGCTCACGAGGCTAGGGACAGGAACCTTGCTGAAGGGATATGTTACAGGTAATTCAAACCTAAAGTCACATTACCAATTAGCTGAACCCCACGTAACCCAGAGCTCACTCGCAAATCTGTAAGGTTGTAAAGTAATGTTACCTGATTCTGTTTTTTTGTTTTCAAACAATATACCATACAATACAATATAAAAAAAAATAATAAAATAGATAAATACTATATTTTTCACACCTGCAGCACTTTAATCTATACATATTCATTCTATACATAAAATTCTTTGTCTTGAATGACTGACTGACTGACGGATCAACGCACAGCCTAATCCACTGGTTGTAGAGACCTGAAACTTGAAGGGTGTGTTCTTTGTGTGATGTAGGCATCCGATAAGAAAGGATTTCGAAAAATTCAAACCCTACGCGGACGAAGTCGCGGGCGAAAGCCAGTTAGAATATAATAGTGCTGAACCCTTCGTGCGCGAGCCCGACTCGCACTTGGCCGGTTTTATTGTTTACTAATTGAATCCCCTGGTTTTGTTTACAGTGTGCTGAGTTGGTCCATGTGGCAGATTATTTTAATGGTGACTGTTGGAATTTCGCAGGTATGGGCTCGTTCTTGTACTACTACTACTTGTACACAGGCTGTTTTCCACCATTGGACCCTTTTTAATTGGGTCCTTTTTGCGTGAGGATGGAGTAGGCTCGCCCAGCACCTACTACCCTCTCAGCTTAGTCGACCATGTCCAGAGGAGAGAACTTGTCAATACTTCTGGAGCCTACTAAGCCGCGGGTTACATCACGATGTTTTCCTTCACCGTAAGAGCAATGTTATAGCGCACATAATTTTTTCTTAAGAAAAATACATCGGTGCACGGCCGGCCGGGATTCGATCCCACGACCTTCAGAATGAAAGTCGAGGTATCTACCACTAAGCCAACACCGCTCTGCAGGTATGGGCTTATTCTATTTACTAGCTGCGTCCCGATCCCGCGGGGATTTCGGGATCATAAGTATCCTATGCCCTTCTCCATTCCTTAAACTACCACTATGCCTTTTTTCATCCAAATCGGTCCAGTCGTTTAACAAACAAAAAACGAAAAATCAAAGTTTCGGATTTATAATATGAGTTAGGATTAGAGTTTAGAAAATAATTTATTTTTTAGGGTTTCGTACTCATAGGATAAATACGGGACCGTTTTACTAAGACTCCACTGTCCGTCTGTCTGTCACCATGCGCTGTATCTCACGGACCGTGATAGCTAGACAGTTGAAATGTTCACAGATAATGTATATCTGTTGCCGCTATAACAACTAATACTAAAAACAGAATTTAATCGTACGGAACCCTTCATGCGCAGGTCCGACTCGCACTTGGCCGGTTTTTCTTTTAATTAGTGAAAAATTGTATTTCCTTTTACAGGTATTTTTCGTAAGAAGTTTATTCGAAGACGCACAAACAAGTAAATTAAATAAATTAATTAGTAAATTGTCACGATGATAGATAATATTAGGCAAACCTTGCTGTAACACTGTATATACTTACGTCCCGCGGGATCACTCGCGTAGGTCCCGATCCCGCGGGTTAATGTCGCCGAACTATAGTTTTACTATTGATAGCATGTTGCGTAGTAAAACTATCGATATAATGCACTCGTTTTGGTCCCGATCCCGCGGGAGAATGTCGCCGAACTATAGATAGTTTTACTATTGATAACATGGCGCGTAGTAAAACTATCGATATAATGCACTCGTTTTGGTCCCGATCCCGCGGGAGAATGTCGCCGAACTATAGATAGTTTTACTATTGATAACATGTTGCGTAGTAAAACTATCGATATAATGCACTCGTTTTGGTCCCGATCCCGCGGGAGAATGTCGCCGAACTATAGATAGTTTTACTATTGATAACATGGCGCGTAGTAAAACTATCGATATAATGCACTCGCGTTGGTCCCGATCCCGCGGGATAATGTCGCCGAACTATCGATAGTTTTACTATTGATAACATGGCGCGTAGTAAAACTATCGATATAATGCAATATCGATTGTATTGAATATAAATATCCTAACTATCGATAGTATTGCATGAGAACTATTTACTTTAATGTATCATCGATAGAATATCGATCGGCAACACTACCGCGGGATCAACCGCGTAGTTTCCGCGGGATCTGTGTCCTGTAAAACGCTTCGTCACAAATCGTATATAAGGTGAATGTCACTTTTTTTTTATTATTTTTTTCTTTACGAGTGTTTAGGTTTAGACCTGTACATAGAGCGTTGACACCATCTAGATTTAACGTGAATAAACTGCACAGCCCCCTTTGACAAGATCGCTTTTTAACACGCTTTTATTAGCTTCACCTGTATGTTTGTATGTTTGTATGTATGTATGTATGTATGTATGTATGTTTGTAACCGACTCCTTTAAGCTCGATTTTGTCCTACTTTGAACGATCAGATTTAATTCAAACTTTGCACACCTGTCAAAGACCGATGACAATGCAATAATTCGATTAAAAAATCCGATTATTATTATCATGGATATCGCCAATACAAAATTTAATTGTATGAAATTGACAAAATGAAACTTGTCTGCCATTTTTTAGGATAGCTTTTATCGCGGGCTTTGAGCGCGGCGACCAAATCAAGAAATTCCGTAACGAAAATAAAACCTAACACCCCCCACTCCTACCATGTAGCTCGGCCGAATGTACGACTGTACGAAGCTCGCACGATGCAATAGCTTTACCGCTGCAGTCCTCGAGTGCCACACGTTTTTTTCTCTAACGCAAGTCTACGTGACTTTTCGTTGGATTAAGTTAATTGCATACACAAAAAATCAAAAAAGTCTGTCGATTAGCGATATCGCTAATATAATGCAATCTTATTTAAAGTGGCAGATGTCATAATTAGGAATATCGCCAAAAAAACAGACTCTAAAAAAATAGTTTTCTGTAAAGTTCGGTTTACGGACGATAATTTTACGTGATAATGTCTGAAAACATTGATGAAATAATACGTTGCTATGGTTACTTTGTCAATAACGAAAAGTGAGCTATGACGTCACACTTTTTTTGTGAGTGCATTCCTATTGATAAAACTTTAAAGCGTCAAAAACTATATTAATTGACATAGGCCAACGAAAAGTGACGTGGTCTTAGGTTAAAGAAACGAAAATGATAGACAAGTTTCATCCGACGACCCAGTTGGCACAATGGTCACCATGCCGGCCTGCCAAACACAAGGTTGCGGGTTCGATTCCCGCCTCACACATGTATTTATGCATAGATATTTGTCTGTGGTCTGGTTGTTTCTATGTATTATAAGTATATATTTACAAAAGAAAAGTATATAAGTAGTATATGAGTTGTCTAGCACCCATAACACAAGTGTAGTTACTTAGCTTGGGGCTAGATGGCGATGTGTGGAATGTCCTGTAATATTTATATTTTATATTTATTTCATACAATAGAAATAAAATCGATTAGCGATATCGCTAATAAAAAGGAATCTTGTTTAATGGGGCTGATTGCATAGCTGTTTATCATACAGGGTTAAGGGATTACAATTCAAAACCATGCAAGGGAGAATTCTCTACATCAATACGAAAATCTTTTATTCTATGATTTTTATTAAGGTGAAAGGGTACCGGTGCTCTCTCCATACAAACGTAGTCGACTGTTTCCTCTCTGGATAATGACTCTAGCACAAATATTTTTGTTGCATAAAACCTATAACTGCCATAACTATGCCACAATGTCTTGGTTTTTACCATTTTCTAATTATCATAGAAATTAAGGACATGGTCATGGCAGTTATAGGTTTTATGCAAAAAATATTTGCTCTAGTGTCATTATCCAGGGAGGAAACAGTCGACTATGTTTGTATGGAGAGAGAGCCGGTACCCTTTCACCTTAACCTAAAAAGAAATTGAATTTCCAAAAGTCTGTGAACAAAAGTTGTTTGTTTAGGTGCACAGAAGTGCCCCTTAACCGCTTGCTAATATAGGTACCGATAACCCTGTATAAAGTAATAAAACCAAAGTTAGGTTAATTTGTATCATTTAAGGAAGAATATACTGTTTTTTTTTACCAAATATTATTATACGTATTCCATCCGTTTTCTGGTCACCATAACACAAGCCTAGTTGCTTAGCGAAAACAATTCCTGAAAACAAACATATAAATAGTTAATTTTGGAATCTTTTGTAATTTTCATACTTCTATCCCTGAAAAATGTCCAATGGACAAACAAACAGAATTTCATGTAAATTACAGAATTAAGAATATATTTAAATAAGTTCACTTGAAAGAAAGAAAGAAAAACATTTATTCGGTGCAGGCACACGACAACTTTAAAATTAAACACACACAAATAAATAGGTAACATTATACAACGAAGAAAGAAACATAAACTAAACTTAAGAAAATATTTAAGAAGCCATGTGCTGCCCCAAATGGGCCTGGCCTTCTATGTCTCATACACTATTGTTTAGCCAGAGACAAAGGTTGTTTTTTCTTTATGAAGTGAAAACTTCTTTAGCGGCGTTGAGCACTTTTTCTATAATGGGTATAAAATCTTAAACTCGCGTCAGGACACGTGACCTGATCGAAAAAGCGTAAGACGGATGGAGAGTAGACAGCTATAATTTTAAAGTGTTAAATTTTTAATGTAATATAAATTGTCATGTTTATGTACGATAGCGCAATAAATGAATATTGTATTCTACCACATAAATGATAGTACTTTTATACTGATAAAGCAATTGGTGCAAAATTATTCCCTAACCATTCCAAAATATCAAACATGCTCAACGTTAATAATCAAGTTTTCACTTCTGCCGGCACTCCCGGAGTGCAACCCGTCTTTTTTTTTTCAGATAATACGAAATTGAGCTATTTCCTTCGATTTGCTGTACTATGTTTGTTTTCAGGAATTGTTCTCTATTACCAACACTATCGATTTGTATGAAAATATAGGATAATTAATTTTTCAGAAAATAAACAGGTTCGTACAATTTTTTTTTTTCTTTTTTTCGAAAATCGAATGATCCAGTTTTAATTAATGTCAAAAGCAGTCACGAAACTCTTTTCAGCATTTTTTGTTATCTCTTATAGTTTCGGATATAAGCCCTGGAGGCACAGAAATGTAAAAAAAATCTATTATTATTATAATGTTTTATATTATGTATCCCGTGGGAATATCGGGATAAAAAGTAGCCTATGGTTGTTCTTTTCCATCCAAAGGTTGCCTGGAAGAGATCGCTTTCAACGATAAGGCTGCCCATTTGTGCAACTTATACTTTCCAGCTATTACTTTACTTTGTGTATATAGTGTTTTGTTTCTTCCTGTGTTGTACGAATAAAGTTATCTATCTATCTATGGTACTGTCAATAAATCGATGTATCCTTATACCGAGTTTCATCTAAATCGGTTCAGTAGTTTCGGAGCCTATTAAATACAAACAATCAAATCTTTCCTTAATATTATAATTATAAATTGTATGTTTGTAACGAATGGGCTCCGAAACTACTGGACCGATTTTAATGAAACTTGGTATGAGGATACATCGATTCATTGGGAATAACATAGGGTACTTTTTATCCCGATATTCCCACGGGATTTGGAGTAACGCGGGTGAAACCGCGGAGCGCCGTTAGTTATATTAACATAGATAGTAATTGTTGCCCCATTGCTGTAATCTTGCTCAGTAGGGTGGCCCAGTCTGAGAGTTGGCGAATCGTTGGCCGTTTTACGTGTTTATTGGACATTGTTACGGCAGGTGTAATAGTATCCATAGTTCCCCAGTATCCAATACCATCCCATCACAGTAGCCCTGTAGTTTATCAATAGTTCTATTCAAACCGGAGGTTGTCCTTGGCTGCATTTTATAAGAGCAGACAGGGATAATCGCCGGTTTGATGTCCACATCATACTTTGCCATTAAACTTGTTATTGTAAAGGGCCTCTACGTGTTGGCTTCGGCTCCACGCATGCCTTCCAAAGGTCCGGGGCTTCATAGCCCCGTGATATGGTACTTATGAATAAAATAAACGTATTTGAAATGATCTATTGTTTTATTTTATAGTCTAGCAACACTGATCTTACAACTCGTGATGCCGAAGTAACAGCCCGCCAAAAATATTTTTATTTTTAGTTTTTTTTTCTTTTATCATGGCTTCGCACGGCCTGTGCATTTAGCCAGTGTCAAGTTATATTTTGTATCAAATTATGACCAGATTTTTCATAAATCGGGCCTAAAGTGTTTCAAAACAGTCAAAGTCGTCATAGTCCGTCAAGTCAGGGGCTATAGTAAAGCGGTGGCAAGTTTACCATAACCATAATATGAGATTTGGAGGCAACGAGAAAACTTCATGTTTGACACTGTTTTTACGTTCACTACACTTGTGCACTTTCACAGAACTAAATTAAATAACATTCCACCAGAATTTTATTAAACAATTCAACTCGGGTTACAACTAAGTTTCATGAAAATAAAACTGCAGCACGACATGTTGTTAACTCGTTCCCGCCAAAAATTCCATTTTTAGATTTTCGTAATAAAAAAACCGGCCAAATGCCAATCGGAATCGCGCACGAAGGATTCCGTACTAATTCGTACCATGTTGCACCTAATATTTTTATTTCTGTTTTAGTACTCATTTGTTGTTATAGCGCCAACAGAAATACATCATCTATGGAAATTTCAACTGTCTAGTTATCACGGTTCATGAGATACAGCCTGGTGACAGACAGACAGTGGAGTCTTAGTAAAAGGGTCCCGTTTTTACCCTTAGGCACGGAACCCTATCAAGAAAAAATCCGTTCGATTTTGTTCCGTCAAAGTCGGGAAGCCAAACTACAGATATTTTTTTTTGGAAAGATAACAGTTTCAATTCCCGGGGCAATGACTCGCAAAAATGTTATGAAGCCGTTTTTTTAAAAGATTGGGCACGCGACTTCTTTCAGTATTTTTCGCTAACTCATAGTGACTCGGAAGGGTCATTAATGATAATAAATATTGCAGAACATTCCACACATAGCCATCTAGCCCCAAGCTAAGTAACTAGACTTGTGTTATGGGTGCTAGACAACTCATATACTACTTATATACTTTACTTTTGTAAATATATACTTATAATACTTAGAAAAAACCAGATCACAGACAAATATCTAAGCATAATTACATGTCCGAGGCGGGAATCGAACCCGCAACCCTGTGTTTGGCAGTCCGGCATGGTGACCATTGTGCCAACTGGGTCGTCAGGTCGTTTGGTTGTAAAGTCGCCATATGAGTTAAAATGATCCAAATGACGATGTCCTTTTAGTCATCTATTTAAATACGAACTAAATGATTATACATAATCCAGAGAATTGGTACACCTATAAGGGCTCTTGTGATTTCTATCGCCTTCCCTGTCAAAGTTACAAAAAAATATTTCCTTTTTGTTACCCATTTTACAGAAAACTGTTATTTAAGTAACTGTTTACGAACTTGGCAACACTGTGTATTCATTTAACTGTCATTTTGAGGTTATGTCAGTTGCCCTTCCGACGACGTTCATTGTTTTGGACGTGTTAACAGTTCACAGTGAATCGCAGTCGCGTATTTGTATTTGTTACTACTGTTTTTTAAGGCAATTACATAAATAAATAAATAAATATTGCAGGACATTCCACACATCGCCATCTAGCCCCAAGCTAAGTACTAGACTTGTGTTATGGGTGATAGACAACGGATATATTACTTATATACTTTTCTTTTGTAAATACATACTTATAATACATAGAAACAACCAGACCACAGACAAATATCTAAGCATAAATACTTGTCTGAGGCGGGAATCGAACCCGCAACCCTGTGTTTGGCAGTCCGGCATGGTGACCATTGTGCCAACTGGGTCGTCAAATGGTAATTATGCTCTTTATTTAGATCATACTCCTGTCTCGTTACCTACCATTTTGTTGTGACCTTGGAATAGTAACGTAGTGGAAATTTGAAGTAACAAAAAGGAATTATAAAGTGACGTTTGCACTTTCCACTCAACAGGGCAAGAAAATGCCACTGACTGCGCGAGAAAAGATGAAACGATACAGAGAAAGGTTAAAACAAAATCCATTGAAGTTGGAAGAAATCAGAATGAAAAATTTACAAAGAGTAAAGTTGAAATATTATATGAACAAAAAAAGAATATCGGACATGACAGAAGCGGAAAAAAATATGCAAAGAAAAAAATGGAGGAGACAAAAACAAAAGCAAAAGGACAAAATAAAATCTAAAAAAGGAGCAAGCACTACAAAAGTAATTAAATCTGTTTTAGCGGACACTGCTTCAAATATATCTATAGGAACATCAAGGTACTTACTCTGTTCATCACTCTGAAGATCCTCACCAGATCCTCGCCAAATTTTTATGAGTTCATCCCTGAGTTATTCCCTTTTTAACAAAATATGAATCATCTCAATCGGTTAAGCCGTCTCTGAGTAATCGGTGAACATTAAGTCGTGTATTTTGCGAGTCCTGGTGTAGTTAGATACATTAAAAAAATGGTGACTAAAAAAAGTGTCGAAATTAGCGGGAAAGTATGTTGAAGTACCTACCTTTGAACCATTTATGCGGTGAACTGCGTTAAACACAGTTTTTGGCAATGAGGTTATAAAAGACCACAATATTTCCTGTGTTTTTGGAGGCCGACTAGTCGGTTGCAAGATGGCCGAAGTAGGCGAAGTCGATCATTATTTTTCGGGGGACTTCGGGTGATATCGCCATTCAGCAGTGTCCGTGTGGCTTCGATTCGCCCGCAATAACCTTGTTATTATTAGAACGGGAGTTTATGTACTTTTTTTCCTTGTATTTTACGAACGTGCTAGCATTCCTAAGTGTTTTATTTAGAAAAAAAAACTGTGAATTATATTTTTAATCATGTCGAAAAAGAAATCGCGCGTTTGGACTTTCTTTGACGAATTAGAGAATGACGGCCGTAAAGTAAAGTGTAATCAATGCCAAGCAGTTCTATCTCGCGGTGGACAGGGAAGGAAGGCAAATACTACGAGTATGATTAATCATATCAAATATAAACATACCCAGTTGATGCCTCAGTTGGAATCTGTTGATAAATGTCCTTCAGGTGATGGATTACAGGGAAGGTGCGTTATAGAGAGTTAATGTACCTTTTTGACGTAATAACGTCTAATAAATTAATCAACGCCGGCCGCATTCACAAAAAAGTATCACGTTACCCCTTACGTTCCGTATTTGACAGGAAATTTACACACAACCATTTCTCAAGTATCAAGTCTCAAGTCTGTGTCTCGAGTCTCAAGTCTCCATCCTAGGGCTGACGACGGGTTATGTCGAATTCGAACCAAATTAAAATTTTCCGGTGGCTATCCTCAATTCAGAGGGTCCTGGGTCTCATTCGAACTCTGCGGAGCCTCCCTGCACCGCGATCATCCCAGTTTCCTCACAGGGTGGCACGGGGTCACTCCGCAACCAGCCCCAGGTCCGTTTCTTCGAACGATCAAAACCCCTGCTCTGATCGCTCAGCCTTTTACCAGGGTTTACCGTAGCCATATTCTAGTGGAACCGGGCTTTTTCCCAATGTCTTTTTTTTTGTTTCGATAAATACTCCATAATCTAAGTCAAACATTGTCTCTGGTTAAGCGCCGACTAATCGGTGTTGTTTGGTGACTAGTCGGCGCTGTTAAGCCGACTTTTGCCGACTAGTTGGGGAAAATTATCGTCCCTGTTTTATAAAATACTAGCAGTTTTGGGGCTCTAATACCGTGGTGGGTCCGCATGTTGCCTGATTGTACAAATTGTTAGAATGACATTGGCATCACATTGGCCATCATTAATTTATCAAATTTTATATGATTACTAGCTTTTGCCCGCGACTTCGTTCGCATAAAAGTCGAAAATGGACCAAGGAATCACGTTGTCCAATACAAACTTTAACCCCCTTTTTCACCCCCTTGGGAGTAAAATTGCGGAAAATACATCTTTTCATCATCAAATTTTTATCAGATGCCTACGTCATACAAAGAACACACCCTCCAAGTTTCAGGTTTCTACGATCAGCGGTTTAGGCTGTGCGCTGATCCGTCAGTCAGTCAGTCATGCAGGATAAAGGATTTTATATGTATAGACTAGTTTGTGGGTCTTTTTCCTGTGCTTCCTATCTCTGAGTGATAAATAAGTACCTAAAACTAAAAATTCGTCTATTTAATGTCGCTCTACCCCCTCCACGCACCAATAGCATAATAAGACAAATAAAGTTATCTTTCTATTTATAGTCAGAGGAAACATGAAGAGAAACCAGTGGAAGTGAAGCTCGAGCCATTTCCAGCTGTTATCGATGACGTCATTGATGGGGAAGATACCGCGAGCCAAGCAGATATTCAAGGGAACGAAATCAACGATCCATTGAAATTTTATTTAAAAAGGTACGTAATGTTAATAATATTGGCTTTTACATCTAATCTAGATTATTTATATATCGCTAGTAATTTTTAATCCATGATAGTCTGAGCGCTGTGGTAATCAAAATAACATTCAAGCTTACAATAACTCGCAGGTCGCTGATCCCATGTCTGAAATAAATAATTTCAATTTTCAACAGGTATTTTCAAATAAAAACAACCGTGACGGTTTTAATTTTGGTAGAAGTATTCTAAAAGTGAAAACAATTTCTGTTCGAATTTTCTCAAAAAAAAGTATAATCATTTGACATTGGCTATAAACATAAGTCGTGCAGAGCCAAACTTGGTAAAAAAAAGTTTTAGCCGCTGTCAACGCTTTGTGTCAACGTCACTTTGGCATTATCTATAGGTGATTTTTGTTAAGCCTGACCATTCATGTGCCAAGACAAGACGAACATGGATTCCTATGACTAGACTGAAATAGCTATTCGATAAATATTATATCTATACAGAAATTCCTTATTTGTAGTAGTTTGTTTTGTTTACAGTAGGAATAGCTCTATTTTATGACTTACACAGAGTATTCTACTACTAGCAGCGCTCCGCAGTTCCACGTAACTCCCGATCCCGTGGGAATATCAGGATAAAAAGTAGCATAAAGCCTTCCTCGATAAATGGACTATCCAACTCAAAAATATTTTTTCAATTCGAACCAGTAGTTCCTGAGATTAGCGCGTTCAAACAAACAAACAAACAAACTCTTCAGCTTTATAATAGAGGTATAGAAAAATAAAAACAACAAAGTTAACGTTCTATACATTCGGCCTCTAGTGACGTTACATTGTCTGAACTGTCAAAAAACGAAATCTAGTTATTCTAGCGTTGCGTCGCGCGGTCAAAAACGCTTAAAAACGTCTATATACCGTTATTAAAAACGTATTATAATGCCAAAAAGTACAAATCCAATTTGGGAATTTTTCGACGAAGATAGCGAAAAGAAACGTGCTGATTGCAAATTATGTGGCACCTCTTACTCGTACGTAAGCACAACAAATAACCTAAAAGCTCACTTGAAGAGAAAACACGGTTTCGACGATAGCGATTTCACAAAAGATTTCGAATACGTTTTAGCGAAACTACAAATAGCCAACGCGGAAAACGATACCGCTAATAACGAAACTAGTTTTATATCGAAAAACCGGAGGAATGCATCGTATTTGTGGAAGGTGTTCCAAAAAATTGAGAAATATACGGCTAAATGTCGTTTGTGTGATCAGAATGTAAGGTTCGTATCATTTCATTATAGTATTTTTACGTTATTTAGCTAGAGTAATGAATTAGTACGTAGGTACTACATATAGATCATTACAGGTATAGATATGTCACAGTTACTTCACATGTCAAAAAAAAATTGAGAAGTGTCAAGGGACACCCGGATGAAACGAAGTTTTTTTCGATTAATTAATAAAGGAATTGTAATAAAATCAAAAAGTGTCGTTACAACTTTTGGTCTTAATTTTTTCCGTCTAATTGTCTAGCCCCCTTTCGCAACGCGCCATAAGGAACTTCGTTCCAAAAACAATATACATAATAGGTATATTTTGGTTATTTAAAAATAGGTACCTACCTAATTTTTGTTACATAATAATACCTACTTAATTTAATTAAGTCGGGATGTAAGGAAGTCGTTTATTTTAATACCTAAGCACCAATTTCAAAATCAAAGTAAAATCCAATAATGGTCAATAATTTATTAGGACTACTAAATAAATAGCACCTCAAAAAATATGAATTCTACATTATAAAACGAATTGTGTGATAGCCTGATTGGGGTTGTAAGCAAATATCTAACTGTGATTTAATTTTATATTCGCGTTAAAATTCACATAAACCTTAGGTCGCCTGATAAGAAATCCTACTACCATTCATCTTTGGCTACATTTGGATATTCGTCTGTCATTGTCAAATCTAAGTTAAATGTCATTGTCAAACGGAAGAACATTTTCTTAGGATTTTATTTGTAATAGACTTATTTTTAGCCAACCTTGTTAAAAGTATTGACCAGATTATTTGTGAGAATACTCGTAATTGAAATGTGAAAACTCGATAATATTTATAAACATCATTGTTCATAGATCGCGTGATGCCAAAAAACTACGAGTGCGAAAGAGAAAAAACCAATAGCAGTTAGCAGCGGGTGTCACAGTGATTACCCGTCCCATTCCAGTTAGAGACCGAATTTAAAGTAAAATGTATCTTATTGTATCGATACTTTAAGGATTTGATTTGCTTAAAATTTAACATAATACATCTAAAATAACGGATTTGTTTTAGGTTAATGATTTTTTCACTAGCAGTTTAAGTCACGCAGCGCGCGCGTTTCCGTGTGATATTTTTTCGAATTCAGTACAAATAAAATTTAACGTGACTGTTATGCTAAATAGCAGTTGCTAATATTGTAGTGAATTGATATTTTTACCTGAAATACAATAACAATGTCTTTGGTATGGAATTATTTTCAAAAAAACCCAAACAGACCACATTGTGCAACGTGTAACATTTGTGATAAAGAGTATTCATTGAAAACGACTACAACTAATTTAAAAAAGCATTTAATGCGCAAACATTCGGGCATTTACGCCGATTTAATAAAAGCTGAAAAGAATAAAAATCCAAATACAACTATTAATGAAAATAAGTCTAAAAAATATGAACAACGACGGTCGCCAATATGGGATATATTCAAAAGAATACCTGACAATCCACAATATGCATTATGTAAACTATGCAATGAAGAATATTCTTGTAAAACAAGTACGACTAATTTAAAAACACATTTAATGCATAAACATGAGATCGCGTACCAAAATTTATTTAATCGTGAGAGTTCTGAACAGGAAGATGGACCAAATAGCAGGTAATAAAAAAACTTCGCACACGAAGGGTTCCGTACCATGATATTCTGTTTTTAGTATTTGTAGTTAAAGCGTCAACAGAAATACATCATCTGTGAAAATCTCAACTGTCTAGCTATCACGGTTCATGAGATACAGCCTGGTGACAGACAGATGAACAGTGAAGTCTTAGTAAAGGGTCCCGTTTTAACCCTTTGGGTACAGAACCCTAAAAATAATAGCATGTGAAAAAAATAGCTCCCTTTAAAATGAAAAATAACTACCAGTTAAATTCACAGTGACAATAAAAAAATCACGATAGTATAGTGAAATTATAATAACTATTTCCCATGCCTAGTGGAAAGCGAACTTTATGTAACCTCAAAATATTTATATGAATTTCGGCGGGAATAACTAAAAAGAATAACAATTAAATTAATGACTTTCCAAAGTTTTACGCTATAATATATTATTATTAATTTTGGCATAATTTTGTTGGAACTTTATTGAATTCAAGTTAAATTAGTGAAGGCCAAAAACTCTTCGACTTTGTCCAGGTAAGTAATTAAAAAGCATTTTCGGTCCATATAAGGTAAAATCAACAAAAAAATCTAACACTATTTACTTAGCATTTCTTCTAAGAATAAGATAAACAAAAAGAAAGAGGATATTATTGAATGCAATTTTTTTTATGTACTTCTGTGTAGCTACTGTTTTTGGTTATGTATAAAAAAACCTAGGTGTTTCTTTACGATTACTAACTGTGGGGCGCAGTAGGTTCGATTCCCGCCTCAAACAAACATTTATGTAGGTAGGTACAGATATTTGTTTCATTAAAATATGTAAGTAAGTATTTATAAAAGAATATTAGGTAATATACTTACTTACTCATTTATTACTAAGTAGATACCCATTTGTCTGGTCACCATAACACAAGCCTAGTTGCTTAGCTTCTTATTAGAGGATAAGGTAGAAAAAGGATGATTGATTAGCTTCGAAGTTGATATCAATATACTCCTTTTATATTACCAATATATTACCTACATTTTATTTTGACACATGTTTGAAACTCAATCCGATTTTAAGTCTGCAAAAAAACCTATTAGAATCATTGTCGACTTCAACGCGGACGAAGTCGCGGGCAAAAGCTAGTCTATATATATATATGTATATATAATTCTCGTGTCGCGGTGTTAGTTGCCGATCTTCACCTAAACGGCTGAACCGATTTGTATGAAATTTTTTGGAGAATCGAACAACTATTATTTTAGGTACTTTTTTTCCTTTCTTTTGTTATAAATAGACTAGCTTTTGCCCGCGATTCCGTCCGCGTAGAAGTCAGAAATGGACCGAGGAATCACGTTGTCCCATACAAATTTTGCCCCCTTTTTCACTCCCTTAGGGGTAGAATTTCGGAAAATCCTTTCTTATCGGATGCCTACGTCACACAAAGAACACACCCTCCAAGTTTCAGGTCTATACAATCAGCGGTTTAGGCTGTGCGTTGATCCGTCAGTCAGTCAGTCGTTGAGGACAAAGCATTTTATAAGTATTAGATAGTAATCCTAATATTTTGATTGTCTTAGGTTCAAAGGCACAACGGGCAATCTATCTGTTCACCTGAAGAGATACCACGATGATGCACTCGAGAAGATCAGGGAGGCTGCAGCTTCCAACGACGAGGTCATCTTGGAAAGTATGTATAAATGCAGTGTTGGCCTAGTGGTAGATACCTCTCGACTTTTATTCCGAGGGGTTTAGGTTCGAAGCTGGCTGTGCACTGAATGCTAAGGTATATAGTATTACTAGCTGCGCCCCGCAGTTTCACCCGCGTAAGTCCCGATCCCGTGGGAATATCGGGATAAAAATTAGCCTACATGTTAATCCAGGCCTCAACCTATCCCCATACCGAATTTCATTGCAATCGGTCCAGTAGTTTTTGTGTGAAGGAGTAACAAACATACACACACACACACAAACTTTCACATTTATAATATTAGTTATATTAGTAGGAAGTAGGATGTTTTAGTGGCCTCTAATAATCTCTTTACCTATTAGGAAAAAATTTTTTTTGCAAAATGTTTTCCTTTTTGCAAAGGGTCTATCCCAAAATGTCCCGTAAAAGCTCCCTATTCCCTATTCATTATTTTGTAAGTATGAAAGCTTCCCTTCATTCCATTTATAGACAAAATCGATTCATAACAAGCGAGGTTGCCATACTTCACTTCAAAACACGAACAACTCTTTCCTAACAAAATTAACAAACGAAAAACGACACTATTCCTATAAGGACAAAAATCAACATCCCATTAATACCTCTTTAAAAACATATACAAACATAAAACAAACTAAAACAGACTCTATTTAAACAGATTAAGAATCAAATTGGTCTATCTGTTATAAGAGCGTTCCAGAAATAACTTTACTAGTTTTTGTTCATAATGTTAGATTTTAAGGTCGTTGTATTTTATGTCTTATTTATTTGATGATAAAGTTTATTTTTGTTTGAGTTGTCGTGGAGTTTGGTTGTTTCTAGAATGTACGAGATTTGTAAACAGTCAGAGAGAAGTGGATGGGTTAACCGAATAGGCGTGAAATTTATTAACTTAGTTAATATTTAAGTACCTGGATGACCGAGCTTTGCTCGGTATTTTTTTATTTTTTACTTAGTCTAACCTCAAAGCAAACACTCATTGACTTCGTGTTACTTAACAACGCCATCTGCTGGAATAACTTTATTGCGCACAAAAAATTGTATTAGTAGTTCGCCAATAGATGTCAGGAAGGGTCATATTTTTTCAGATAAAAAAAAGTAAGTTTCGATTAAACACGAATAAAATGACATTTTCTAAAAATGATTCCTAGCTAGATCTATTTATCGCCCCCGAAACCCCCTATATACCAAACTTCATGAAAATCGTTGGAGCCGATTCCGAGATTCCAATTATATATATATATATATATGTATATATATATACAAGAATTGCTCATTTAAAGATATAAGATTTAAATCAATAATTATATGCAATTTAAATAATAAATACACTGGACCATCATTTTCCAATTACTAAATTCAATAATATTGGCCTATGGTGCCTTTACATCTGATCAATCCATGCTATTCATGGCGCTGTAGTGCCCAGAACATGTATAGATGGAGTAGACAATGCCTAGCACCTACACCACCCTCTCAGCTTAGTCAACTGCTAAGGTTTATTGTTCCCTTACACAATGATTCGTATGTATTTATCTATCTTACTTAGGTACATATTATGTATATTTGCTATGATTTTTATGGTTTCGTACCCTTCAGCTCTTCAGCTTTATAATATAAGTATAGATAAGGAATGGTGTTTAGACTATAGTTTCGTATATAATCTATAGGGATAGTGTTTAGACTATAGTTCACAAGTAAATCTGTGTCTAAATCTAAGGTTTAAATCCACATCTCGGACTATCCTTAAACCTCGTTTTGGAATAAGAGGGATTGTATATACCCTCGGAATCGGAAGAAGGCGGGTGGTGCGTGGGCTTAGGGTGGCCCACCGTGTAAATCCCACGCACCACGGCACGCATCGCTAAGTGAATCGAGAGAGAAAGGCGGCGTCGACGCGACGTTGCCGCTCCGTGCACCAACCCGAGCTTGTAAACAAGTTGAAGGCTGGTCATATTATTATTATGTATTTCAATTTAACTCGATAACGGGAGATGATTCTGTTTTAATTTAACAGCCTTCATATTAACATACCTACAGACAGACGGACAAGAAGTTAGCTTATAAGGGTTCCGTACCCAGGCCCCTCTTTCCCACTGGACACGTTGGGCACATGCCCAGGGCCCCCTAGTCCCTGCCAGATCATTTTTAACCCCTGACGCAAAAACGACGGGGTGTTATTGAACATTTATTGAAGGAGTTTTTAATGATTTTGCCCATTTAAAATCTAGAAAGGTTCCTCTTCAATCAACAAAAATAAGTTATCAAGTACCTATGCTAAAAGAGTAAGTTTTGTTCTCTCCAAGTCCCCATCATGCCCAGGGCCTCCAATAGGTTAAAGACGGCCCTGTCCTTGCCTCATGCCACTATGTTTTGTTTTTAAAATCTTAATTTCTATGATAATTAGAAAATTAAAAAAACTAAAACATAAGCATAGTCATGGCAGTTATAGGTTTTATGGCACAAAAATATTTGTGCTAGTGTCATTATCCAGGGAGGAAACAGTCGAATATGTTTGTATGGAGAGAGCGCCGGTACCCTTTCACCTTATTTCCTAAACTTGAGATAATATAAACATTCTAAATTAAGAGGGATTAAAGATTTTTAGGGTTCCGTTCGCGTGTTCTCAAACGGTTAAAAATCGGAAGCATTTTACTAACGAACCACATCGTATACCGCTAGGGTTGCCATCCGTCCGGGTTTCCCCGGATTTGTCCTAGTTAAGAGGGCGTCCTGGAACCGCCTGGGCGGTGTTTCTTTTGTAGTCCGGGTAAAACCGGAACAAAGATACCCCGGCTGCTGACACAAAAAAACTAAAAATTACGATGTTTCGGAAGAAGAAACGGAACCCTTTTGCTAAGAATGTCTGTCTATCTGTTACCAGGCTGTATCTCATGAACCGTGATAGCTACACAGTTGAAATTTACACAGATGATGTAAAAAAAATATAAATAAATATTGCAGGACATTCCACACATCGCCATCTAGCCCCAAGCTAAGTAACTACACTTGTGTTATGGGTGCTAGACAACTCATATACTACTTATATACTTTTCTTTTGTAAATATTTACATAAAATACATAGAAACAACCAGACCACAGACAAATATCTAAGCATAAATACATGTCTGAGGCGGGAATCGAACCCGCAACCCTGTGTTTGGCAGGCCGGCATGGTGACCATTGTGCCAACTGGGTCGTCACCCAGTTGTACGGAACCTTTTCGTGCGCGAGTCCGACTCGCACTTGACCGGTTTTTTATTTATATTAGTTGTATAAAAATGTAAGACTATTTAATAGTTTCTTACAGGTTATGTTATAAAAAAATATTGATTTAGTAAAAAGCCTCTTGACCTGCCCCTCCAGTCCTGATAGCTATACATTGGCTGACCTGATGTCAGCTAATAACAACGCCAAAGACCTGGCAGTACACTGGAGTGGGCGGATCTGACCCTACTTCGTCAATACCCCCTTTGGTTTGTGCTATCGATACGAAGAAGAAGAAGTAAAAAGTTTTGGATTTTCCGGGATTGATCGGGTTTTAAGACCAGGTGCTAATAAAGCTACCAAAATCGACCTTTGTTTTAAGCAACTCTAAGTAATCAAATACTCTTTTTTGTTATTTGGATATAAATGGATATTGTAGTTTAATAACCATATTTTTGTTTATTGTGGTTGAAAACATGATTGTTTCTAAAAATGAATCAAATGATAGGTTTTGACCTCTAGGAACTATATTTGTGGATAATAATGCTAAAATGTTTTGCATATCGATCAAGTATAACAGTTAGCACGCAGCACGCTACGTCTTTGAGAGCGGGGGCTAAGGTAATGTGAATACCCAGTACTGGAAGAGCTCCGCGCCTTAAGCTCCGAATTCCGGGGTTTTTACGCTTATTGACCTGGTTCGCAGATTTATCAGATGGCAACCCTGTATATACGACGAACCTGCGCAAGCGCATTCATCGTGCACATTTTTCACGCTGCTTACGATATTATCAACGTCAGATATACGTCAGAATCTTGTTATTCGCAATATTTGAGTCACGATCCAAAATACATAATAATATACAAAATTATCCTATTTTAAAACATTTCGGGTATTTTTAAACTACATAGCTATGACTAGCTGCGTCCCGTTTCACCCGCGTAGCTCCCGATCCCGTTGGAATATCGGGATAAAAAGTAGACTATGTCGCTGTCGATATGCTGTCGATGAATCAATGTATCCTCATGCCAAGTTTCATCAAATCTCCGAAACTACTGGACCGATTTCGATGAAACTTGGAATGAGGATACATTGACGACCCAGTTGGCACAATGGTTACCATGCCATGCCAAACACAGGGTTGCGGGTTCGATTCCCGCCTCAGGCAAGAATTTATGCTTTGATATTTGTCTGTGGTCTGGTTGTTTCCATGTATTTTAAGTATTTATTTACAAAAGTATATAAGTAGTATATGAGTTGTCTAGCACCCATAACACAAGTGTAGTTACATAGCTTGGGGCTAGATGGCGATGTGTGGAATGTCCTGCAATATTTATTTATTTTTTATTGAGTCATTGACAGCAACATAGTCTACTTTTTATCCCGATATTCCTACGGGATCGGGAGTTACGCGGGTGAAACCGCAGAGCGCTGCTAGTAGTGTAGATATAGACTAGCTTTTGCCCGCGACTTCGTCCGCGTAAGTCGAAAATGGACCAAGGAATCACGTTGTCCCATACAAACTTTGCCCCCCTTTTTCACCCCCTTAGGAGTAAAATTTCGGAAAATCCTTTCATATCGGATGCCTACGTCATACAAAGAACACACCCTCCAAGTTTCAGGTCTCTACGAACACCGGTTTAGGCTGTGCGTTGATCCGTCAGTCAGTCAGGATAAAGCATTTTCGAACGAAGTTCCTTGTCGCGCGTTGCGAAAGGAGGCTAGACGGAAAAAATTAAGACCAAAAGTTGTAACGACACTTTTTGATTTTATTACAATTCCTTCACTAATTTTATATGTATACTAGCTGTTGCCCGCGACTTCGTTTGCGATGTGGTTTTGGGTTATTTAGAATACCTAGCATTTTTCTGCATAGATACAATTTATCATTTGGTGTAAGTTATAAAAACAAAATAGGTAGTTACATTGTTTTTAAACTATATTTTTAATTGATTTGGCGAAGGCACTTTACTTACTCATTCTCCAATAGTAGGTCTAGAGATGCCTGAAGAGCGTGTAGAAAGAAAAACTTTCAGCCCTAGGGAAAATCGCTTTCACTGACAGCTGTCATGTCAAATTATGGCTTCGCACGGCTCATCCATACTGCCAGAGTTTAGTACATAATAGGTTTTTTCTTAGTAATCGAATTCAGGTAGATATATTTAGTTCAAAATATCTTATTTAATAAAATAAATGTAAAGATGAAAATGGTCAAAGCGACGTATGACCATGCTGCGCCTCTGCCGGCGCCCTGTCAAGATGTTGCAGATGTGGCTTTATGCGACCGTGCGGTCAGTGTCGTTCCTTGAGTAAAAAACTACTGGCGGGAAATGCATTTTGAATGATTTTAATTAGTATTATCTTTTGTTATTTTATTATGTTTTTGTGTTAAGTTTAATCTGGTTTTTCATTTATGATTGTGTATTTTGTGTAAATAACATTTTCTAGACAAACCGTGTTACAAAAAATGTAATTTAAATCTACGGACTTCGCGTCATTACTCAGTGTTGGATAAACTAATTTATAAAAATCTCTTCGGTAAGTACCGACGTATTTGAGTAAAAACATGTTGAAAACAAATAGCAAAAACAAATAGCAAAATCAAAAAAATCTACATAATGTATAACCTCTTTGGTCCCAACCTTGTGGATCATCAGAAGTGTAACATCGGAGGTCTTCGGTAAAGGAGATCGGTAATATTAGGTAGTAGTACCTCTTTGTACTAACCTCATTTTCAGTTTCACGTAGGTAGTATTAAATGCAAACTATTTGGTTTTATGACAGCTGTCATCTTGAGCGGAGGCATGTACTGCACCCCTACCATGACTTTTTGAAGAACTCGAAAAAAAGAAACCCTTTTTCGATCACTCTCTTGTCCGTTTGTCTGTCAGTGTCTCACTACCGATATTCTCAGAGACGGGTGGACCTAGTAAATTGATTTTTAGGAAGTTTCATAGTAAATACTCAATAATATTATGTTTAATCGAATAAGTACGTAAAAAACGAAAAAATGTTTCGATTTCACATTTTTTTAAATGTTTTTTTTATCAAATATCTTAATTATTGTATTAAAGTTAAATTAAAACATACCCTAAATGTTATTCTGATATATTCTGAACATAATCGTGTAGACCTTGTTAAAATCTGTTCTGTAGTTTATGAGATTATCTGGTTCAAACAAACAAACAGACAAAAATCCTAAAAACTATCGTGTTCAGCTAACGATTTTAAGGCGACCTGTGTATTTTTTTCTGGATATCTTACAATTACAGATTTTTTGATGTCTACAGATTTATTATATGTATAGATTTTATATGTATAAATACATATAGACAACCAGTAGTTCGCCTTCCAAAATAATCTATATATAACCGACTTCAAAAACAAGAGGTAATGAATGGAGGCCAAGACAATATAATAAATACATAGATGACTTATAAATAGATACAATACAGGTAACTCCGTTGTATTCATACAGAGTATTTCCTCTTTTACACGTCACTGAGACGTCAGCAATAAGGTGATTTATTTTGACGTGGTAAGTCTAATAAATTTATGAACAACTGCATTCACAAAAAAGGGTGACGTCATGCGTCATGTTCCGGTACCATGACTGCGTCTTGGTAAATGTAACGCGTCTTGTGTTTGTTTTATATTGTTAATTAATAATATCATTTATCTGAGCTTGTGTTATGGTGACGAGTGACGAATAGAAGATTTATATAATGGAAAAAAATATAAAGGAAAAAAAAAAAGGAAAAATCTCAATTTTTCATCGTTTTCTTAGGACGTTATCACGTAAAATTATCGTCTGTAAACCGACTTTACAGACAACCATTATTTTTAAGTTTACTTAAGAAAAGTGATGAGTGAAATTTTAAGATGCGCGCGCATCTGTAACACGAAAGTCACATGTTGCAGCTGCGTAAAACAAAATTAAAATAGGTCGAAGTTGCGAAAGTGAAATTTTAAGATGCGCGCGCATCACCGTAACAGGAAAAAGCTGCCCCGCAAAATAAATATAATATTTATATATATAATATTTTTTTAAGTTTTTACTTCTGTCGACACTTCCGAAGTGCAACCGTTTTTTTTAAGTTTTCTCTTTTGTTGGCTCTCCCAGAGTGCATTTTTCTAGTTGTTTTTATGCTCAAATATTGCCTTGACATCAATATTTATCCTTGACCAGGTGACGAAGAAGCTGACTCCCTACACGGCCAAGACATATACTTCGAGGAGGAAGACGATGGTGTGAAATGCACCGTCTGCGGGAAGAACATCTCTGATGATGGAGAGGATCCCAGGGAACACCTCGAGGAACATCACCCGGCTTTGCTCGCTAAGATCATCAAGAATGAGGTATGTCACCACAATAATAATTGTCAGTTATAGATTATCCTTAAGTTTTTGAAGTATTATACTTTTTTAGGCGCGTTATGAAAAAAATATGACGAGAGTGAAATTTAAACAGGTCGAAGCTGCGAGAGTGAAATTTTAAGATGCGCGCGCATCACTGTAACACTAAAGTAACAGGTTGAAGCTGCCCGCAAAATAAATATCAGATGGACGTACGAGGGCGGCACTGAAAATTTCGGGAATCAAGTGAATCACGGGAAGTGACACAACATTACTATTTAAAAATGTATTTATTGCTTTTCGAAGTATTCTTTGCGAAATTTGACACATTTTTCCATACGATGGAACCAATCATTAAAGCAACCATTCCATTCGGAAGTTGGGGTCTCCAAAATGGCCGTTTTGTAGGCGTCCGAACTTCTTCAGGTGATGAAAATCTCTGACCACGCAATTTATTCTTTATTTTAGGGAAAGTATAGAAATCATTAGGGCTTAGGTCGGGGCTGTACGGCGGATGGTCTAATAATTCTATGTTTTCTTGCTCTAAAAACTCTTTTGTTCTGTTCGCGGTGTGAGAACTCGCATTGTCGTGATGGAGGATGATGCGGCGGCTGCAGTTCTCTTTACGGAGTTCAGAAACGACCTGTGGCAAACAAATGCTAGCATACCATTCTGCATTAACCGTTCTTTGTCCCTCAAGAGGAATAGTCACAACATGGCCGGTTTTGGAGACAAACGTGGCCACCATTTTTTTTGCAACACTCCGTGAACGAACAATTTTTGTTGGCTTTTACTCATTTTCGAACACCCAAACTCGTGACTGGTTTTTTGTTTCGGGTTCGTTCGCGTATATCCAGGATTCGTCACCTGATACGATGTTGTATACAGCATTTGAGGATCCTGCGTGGAATCTTTCGAGAGTTCTGACGCACCAAGTAACGCGAGCCACTTTTTGCTCTTCACAGAGCGAATGCGGTATCCATCGGGAAAACAACTTTTTTACACCTAATTGTTCATGCAAGATTATTTGTATTTGACTCATGCCAATGTCTAAAGTTGCCTGAATTTCGCGGTATGTTACATGTCGATCTTCCTCAATCAGCTTACGCACAGCATCAATGTTTTCTTGGGTGAGTGCAGTTTTTGGACGACCTTGACGGGGATCATCACTGAGCTTGACACGTCCACGTTGAAATTCAGCAAACCAGCGATAAATTGTGGTTTTGGATGGGGCTTCATCACCAAATGCAGAAATCATCCGGTCAACACACTGTTTTTGTGATAAACCACTTCGAAAGTCATAATAAATTATCGCTCTTGAATTTTCTCGCGTCAATTCCATTTTCTCAACGACTAAACAAGTTTGACAAAACCTTGTGACAAGACCGAGATTCTTTTTTTAAATAAATAAATGGTATTCGATTTTTAAAACCAAGGAGTTTTCAATTAAAAAGATTTAAATATGACAGGAACAGTGGAAATATTCCATTCCCGATACTTTTAGTGCAGCCTATGTATAACTTCTCACGCGCGTACATAAGAACACGCTCCCATTTTTTTCTTTAGCTTCCTGTATGCTCAAAAGAGGCATCTGGAACTTTTTTATGGGCCCAAACATGGCCAAAAATGTAAAAACGGGGACCCTAATACTAAGTCTCCACTGTCCGTCTGTCTGTCAACAGGCTGTATCTCATGAACCATGATAGTTAGACAGTTGAACTTTTCACAGATGATGTATTTCTGTTGCCGCTATAACAACAAATACTAAAAACAGATTATAATGGTACGGAATCCTTAGTGCATTAGTCCGACTCGCACTTGGCCGGTTTTTTATTATTTAATTTATCTGACTACTAGCTTTTGCACGCGACTTCGTCCGCGTAGAAGTCGAAAATGGACCAAGGAATCACGTTGTCCCATACAAACTTTCCCCCCCTTTTTCACCCCCTTAGGAGTGGAATTTTGGAAAATTCTTATCCGATGCCTACGTCATACAAAGTACACACCCTCCAAGTTTCAGGTCTCTACGATGAGAGGTTTAGGCTGTGCGTTGTTGATCCGTCAGTCAGTCAGTAGTTCAGGACAAAGCATTTTATATGTATAGATTATTGATATTAGTTCTGTATTCTTAGTATTAGTGTGTATTACTGGTGTCCCTAATAAATAAATTAAATTAATTGTTTTTATTTATTTTATATTTATTTATATTCCGTGTTTCTGTTGGAGGGAGGGCCTTTGCCCTACAGTGGGACGGAATAGGCTAAATATAAAATAATATTTATTTTATTTTTAAGCTATTATATAGCTTTTATCGCGGGCTTTGAGCGCGGCGACCGAAGCAAGAAATTCCGTAACGAAAATAAAAACCTAACACCCCCCACTCCGCCTATCATGTAGGTCGGCCGAGCGTTCGCTTAACGTGTATGTATATGGTATGAGTGTACGAAGCTCGCACGATGCAATAGCTTTACCGCGGCAGTCCCCGAGTGCCACACGTTTTTTATTTAATACTTTATCTAAGTATTTTAATTTACAAAAGAAAATTGTAATTGTTCCCAGGACAAAGCGGAAGAAGAAGAAGAAGCTCAAAACGAAAAGGACATATTCACAGAAGTAGTCTACTTAGACCAAGTTTCGCCGCCACAGATAAAAAAGCGACAGCCACAGACAAAAAAACCTACCATAGACAATCAAAAAAAACGTAAACTATCCACAAATTCTGACGAACCATTAGTAAAGAGTAAAAAAACATCGGAAATAGAGAGTTTTACTAATTATATTAGAATTCTGTTAGAGAAATTGCCCCAAGATATCTGCTCCCGGTTGCAATTGGAAATTATTGGTATCATTATGGCTGCTAAATTAAACTTGCCATCGAATTCCGCATCTGTGTCTACGCCTGTATCTGGCAACATTACAGCTGATAATAATTATGTTCAGGAAGGAAATTAAAATAAATTATTTGTGTACTTAATTATTTTGTTTTATACGACTAGAACCACCAAAGACGCATTGGAAATAGATTCTCAAATAACATGCGCTTTTTGCCGCAATGGTAATTATGGGAAAAACACGCTCCTCCCACTTTTTCCATTTTGTATCTCCATGGAAATAGTGGGATACACCATTCTCGTGGGATCAGTGGACGTAGCGTGGGTCACTGTCGCCCGGGGCGGAGTCAGAATTTGCCGCCCCTTTGACGGCATAAACATTATATTGTCGGCAATTTGCCGCCTTTTTGACGTCATAAAAAATATATTGTTTGCAAATTGTCGCCCTTTCGGCGTCATAAAAATAATAATGTTGTTGTTTTTGAGAAAAAACGTAACGATATGAAAGAATTGAGCGAAAAATATTTATTTCAAAACCATGTAAGGATGCGGGGCGACTCGTGATTTGCAACAACTGTATTGGGCGGAAGGGACATTCAGTACAAGTGCTGGATTGACCGCCAGTGACCACACAAAATATTTTTTTCCTAATTTTGCCGTCGTCCTAATGGTGGCGCCCGGGGCGGTCCGCCCCTCCGCCCCCCCCCTCGCTACGCTACTGCGCGGGATCAGGAGTTAGAGATAAGCGTAGAAGTGTAGATAAAAACACAATATAAACATGTTATGAACTTAGGCATAGCGGTTATATAACTTATCAAATGATTTGTATTTTTCCATTCCAAGATAAAATATACAACTGCGCCCCGCGGCTTCACCCTCGATATTCGCATTTTTCATTAAAAATGAAATTCATATATACGGGATAATTTTTTTATGTGGGCCTTCAGGGCTATTTCATAAACTATAAGAGATGAATGCTAAAAGGAGTTCGTGCCCCATTTTGACAAAAACTAAAACTGCATCATTAGATTTTTGAAAAAGTCAAGTCATTAGATTTATGAAAAAGTCAAGTCATTAGAATTTTGAAAAAGTCAAGTCATTAGATTTATGAAAAAGTCAAGTCATTAGAATTTTGAAAAAGTCAAGTCATTAGATTTATGATAAAGTTAAGTCATTAGATTTTTGAAAAAGTCAAGTCATTAGATTTTTGAAAAAGTCAAGTCATTAGATTTTTGAAAAAGTCAAGTCTTTAGATTTTTGAAAAAGTCAAGTCATTAGATTTTTGAAAAAATCAAGTCATTAGATTTATGAAAAAGTCAAGTCATTAGATTTTTTGGAAAAGTCAAGTCATTAGATTTTTGAAAAAGTCAAGTCATTAGAATTTTGAAAAAGTCAAGCCATTAGATTTTGTATATTCGTTAGGTCTGAGAATCTAACAACATCTACTTATTTTTTCCCTTGTTTTCCTTTTTAGGATTCCGTACCCAAAGTGTAAAAACGGGACTCTATTACTAAGGCTTAGCTGTCCGTCTGTCTGTCACCAGGCTGTATCTCATGAACCGTGATAGCTAGACAGTTGAAATTTTCACAGATTATGTATTTCTGTTGCCGCTATAACAACATATACTAAAATAAAAATGTAAATATTTTTGTGTTGTTTGTTTTGTGAATGGCAAAACAACGTTTGCCGTGACAGCGTGCACGGCCGGCCGGGATTAGAACCCACGACCTTCAGAATGAAAGTCGAGGTATCTACCACTATGCCAACACCGCTCCTCACCTATCCTACTCCTACTAATATTATAAATGAGTAAGCTTGTGTGTGTGTGTATGTTTGTTACTCCTTCACGCTAAAACTACTGAACCGATTGCAATGAAATTCGGTATGTAGATAGCTTGAGGCGTGGATTTACATATAGGCTACTTTTTATCCCGATATTCCCACGGGATCGGGACTTACGCGGGTAAAACCGCGGCGCGCACTAGTACTATTAAAAAGATGTGATTGTTTGTTTAAATTGAATAGGCTCCGGAACTTCTCAACCGATTTCGATGAAACTTGGTATGAGGATACATTGATTCATTGACAATAACATAGGCTACTTTTTATCCCGATATTCCCACGGGATCGGGAATTACACGAGTAAAACCGTAGAGTGTTGTACCATGTTTAAAAAATATTTAGTGCTACGCATCAAATGTAAGATTTGTTTAAAAAAACCAGTGTAAGGTCGATCCGAGGTCAACGTAGACGATATGCGATATCAGAATATACAAGGAGATCATTAAATAAAAACCGGCCAAGGGCGAGTCGGACTCGCGCAGGATGGGTTCCGTACCATTATATATTTTTAGTACCGTAGTACCACTAAGGGCCAGAAGTATTGACTAGTTCTCTCTTCTGGACATGGTCGACTAAGCTGAGAGGGGAGTAGATGCTGGGTAAGCCTAGTCCATCCTCACGCAAAAAGGACCCAATTAAAAAAGGGTCCAATGGCGGAAAACAGCCTGTATACAAGTACTAGCTATCACGGTCCATGAGATACAGCCTGGTGACAGACAGACAGTGGATACTAGTAAAAGAGTTCCGTTTTTTACCCTTTATGTACGGAACCCTAAAAATATAATTTGTATATTAAGGTTTTGAAGCTAGTTTACATTATACTGGGTCATTTTTTTTTATTACACCTCGTATCATACTAATCAGCAACCCCCGGGTTTCATCCGCATAACTCCCGATCCCGTTGGCAGTCCGGCATGGTGACCATTGTGCCAATTGGTTCGTCATATAGCTAAGGGCCTTAAAAAATATAGGTAAACCCAAAAACCATGATTAATACAATGAATCAGTGACATTCAACATTGCCTAACAAAGAACATTACATTGAGCATACGCAGAAACGTTGAGAAACTGTGACGACATTACGAAACTCAAGTGGGCACGTAGCATTTACCTACAGTAACTTACAAATAGGTACAATCAACGGTCTAAAGTACACCGCCACCGTAACGTTTACAATCCTGTGCAGCACTATTTTAACATTATAACAACGTAACCTGTGGATCGAACCCGGGTGGTGTAGCGGGTGTCGGCTTATACCACTCACACAACTAAATACATAGTTTAATTAACGACTCAGTTGGCACAATGGCCACCATGCCGGACTGCCAAACACAGGGTTGCGGGTTCGATTCCCACCTCAGACAAGTTAGATATTTGCCTGTGGTCTGGTTGTTTCCATGTATTATAAGTATGTATATATTTACAAAAGCAAAGTATAATAATATGAGTTGTCTAGCACCCATAACAAAAGTGTAGTTACATAGCTTGGAGCTAGATGGCGATGTGTGGAATGCCCTGCAATATTTATCTATACTAATATTATAAAGGTGAAGAGTTTGTTTGTTTGAACGCTAATCTCAGGAACTACTGGTTCAAATTGAAAAAATATTTTTGTGTTGGATAGTCCATTTATCGAGGAAGGCTATAGGCTACTTTTTATCCCGAAATTCCCACGGGATCAGGAGTTACGGGGGTGAAACGGCGGAGCGCTGCTAGTTATTATTAAATGTATTATCCTCATAGTCATACTGGTATGAGGAAGCAGGATGTACCGTTGGCAACAGAATTGCAGAACTATGACTATTAAAATTACTACTAATTGAAATGTTATTCATGTAAGGAGTATAAGTACTTAGTAGACCTTTCTAGGATAGGTATCAAACATAATGTTTTATAAGAATAGGTTTTTACGAAATAAAGAGCATTCTATTGTTTACATGCATCGCCAACAGCCCTCCTCACATGGCCAACATGGCGAAAGTGACAGGAATTTGGAATCAAATTCATATTGTTTGTCTAATTGTGAAATTATTGTGAAATAAGTACTTAAAACTTCAGCAGGACTTTTCTTGAGTTGAAAACTATCTTATTACACTCCTGGGGATTCAATGTTTTAAATCTTTCCAGTTATTTGAGAATTATAAACCTTGTTTTTATGGTTTTAGGGATCCGTACAAAAGTGCAAAAATGGGACTCTATTACTAAGACTCCACTGTTCGTCTGTCTGTCACCAGGCTATATCTCATGCATGAACCACGCTACACAGTTGAAATTTTCACAGATAATGTATTTCTGTTGCTGCTATAACAATAAAACTAAAAACAGAGTATAATAGTAGAGAACCCTTCGTGCGCGAGTCTGACACGCAATTACCTGGTATTGTTTTAGAATTTAACTTAAGCTTAATAGGAACAATTTTGAGATAGACTTTTAGTAAAGCTTACTTACCTTACCATTTTTCTTTGTTGATTTGTCATGTTGGCATCAATGGAGGTGTTTTTCAGAGATGATGTCCATCCTTCTTATAGGAATTTTCTTGTCTTTATATCTTCCATCAGTTGTTCTTGTTGTATATTGAAGGTAAGCTCCACTCGTGAAGAGTGAAGAGCTTGTGTACGTTACGACCAGTTGCCAGAAACATGGAGACATTTGGCGGGTTCCGAAGAACCCTGGGATTACACGGGATATAGGGAAAAGGATGGGGGAACATATAGACTCTAAGCCTTGGAGTTGGGTAGGATAAAGGATGGGAACGGTGGGATGGGGACACCGTGGACCGCCTCCACTCATCTTCACTTAAAAGTATATGTTTTACAAACTAATTATAAAAATCTTGTAAATTCCAAATATAGTAATTTCGTTTTGTACATCACAGAAGGTCTAACAGAGAGGCGGCCACGGCTGAGATCAATATACTATCTGTACAAACATATAACATGACCATCATATCAGTGAGACTTCAATTTACATCTAAAGTTACACATTATAAAGAGGACAAGAGGCGCGGGGCGACACTAGTGTCGTTAAAGCTGTGGAGCTCGTCTCCGGGCTCCGTGTCCCAGCGTGGCCCCGCGCCCTCACAGGCAGACACGTCTCCAGATAAATAAAACATATACAGTCGATACTCGACTAGCGATAGCAAGCGCCGGCACGCAGCGCGACGCCGTCCCCATCTCATCTCATACACAACTAATGCAGCACTCAGCTCGGCGTGGCCGTCAGCCCTCAACAATAAACTGGGGCTCTGAGCGGCCTCGGGGCGGAGCGCGGGACTTGGCGGCGCGTGTGTGCGGCCTCGCGGGCGCTCCGCACCGCCGGGCAGCCCGCACTCAACTCCTTTTATTTTTTTTACGTTTTTATCGTGTTTTGTTCAGGAGACTGAGTTCGGGCGGCGGCGGGGCGGAGCACCCCCGGCTATTTTATCTTATCTACTAAAATTTTCATAAAATAATACCAAATGCCGGAATTTGGTCGAGACGGCAACGGAGCGCTAGCCCCTAGAACCGGCTCACGCGCTTCGCGTTATTACAAAATAAAGACTTAGTAGAGACAGCGGATCGGGCTGGAGGCGAGTCTGTTACAGTCGCAGCCAGCTCGAGCCGCGCTAACACTACACGTACTATAGTCCTCTAGGCCACGTTGAGTAGCAGCTTGAGCGGCGCGGCGAGGTCCGTCTCGGGCCGACAGCGGCCGTCGCGGCGCCAATGCGTTGGCGGCGGTGGTAGGGCGGAGCCCGGCGGTGCGTCGCCCCACTTGCTGGCCGCGTAGCGCTCCTCTCGACTCGAGCTGCCCGCACTGCCGGGGGACCGCACCGAGCGACGCCGCGCGCGACTCGCTGCGTTCATCATGACTGACACTACACACACCACACTCCTCGTTCAACACTCTTGCTCTATGATGGAATATCAGCTTATTGCACGGCTCCTCCGTTCGATATATTGTAAATCAGACTGCAAATCAACTTTCAACTTATCGTGCGCGCTGTGCGTTGATCACAAAATGGTCGCCTTGCACTGGGAGCGATGTCTTGATCGTCGCGATCCGCCGTCTTTAGCCTCGGACACACTGCTATCAAACAAGATGACACGTCGAAACACTCCACTTTCACGATAAAATCGTCGGCGGTCGCTGCTAGCTCCTACTATGGTGATCGATTGTTAGCACAAAATATGAACGACACCTCTCCATTATTCGCACCTTCACCTCTCGATTTCGACTACGTGACGTTGGTGGCGCTCCACGGTTTTATATGGCAATGGCGGCTGCGTGACGTGACTTGCGCAGTGGGGAATTAAAGCTAACTATCCACGACACCTCAATTTAATTTATTTTCAGTTAAATATTAATTAGCGATTTAATAACTTTTAAGTTAACCACTAAGTGCAGCGCTAATGGGATGCAAGATAAAAAAATTTGTTTTGACTAAATAACACTCATTAACTAAATGACCGAAATCGTTAAAGTATGAATCAATCATTCATTACCTAATTGGGTCAATGACTGCAACCCAATTTAAACTTTCTTTTATAATTATTACCTACACGAATTTATTATTATTTTACCTAGAGGTATATTAGTATCATAAAAAGCTACATCGAGGGTCCCCCAATATATTACATAAGGACAGCGCTATCTGTCCTTATGTAATCGAATCGAAGGAAGCGACTTTGTTCTAAACTATGTAGTATTGATTTTGCAGTAGGTATTTAACGATGAGATTGAGGAGTTAAAATATTACGGTGTGTGAAATTATACCAAAGTACCTAAATCAAATATCCTACCGCATTTACGCACGTTTTAATTTCGTTGTTATAAAATCATTTTTTTCGTTACGTTTCTACAAGTTTTGAAGTAGGTAATAGTAGTTGCTGCAGTTAAAAACGGAAGGAACAAGTCTCAGTGACAGTGCAAGATCTTTATGTGATTCTCACTAGAATATTCTAATCAGAAATAGCTTGAAACAGATCAAAACAACGTCTATAGCGATCTTTAAACCGAACGTGGTGTGTATGGTACGACTACCAATCGGATAGCAACGCGGAGGAAAAAAAACATCGCGAGCAAAACAAGACCTACTTCATAACCCAGCCGAGTTGAATACGTTGCCAAAACAAAGAATAAGCTTAAGTTGCTATGGTTACGAAATTTTGTCGCTTAAACAAAATGGCTGACTTTATTTTCGTCGTGCGATAAGGAATGTTTGTTTTGCAGTTTTATCGTTTAAATGGCGACATTGTTATTGTATTTGTTTCGTAATTGATAATTTTGCCTAATCATGCGTTTGCGATTAAGGTTTAACCTTGAGTCTGGATTAATCTAGATTTTCTTAGTCCCTATCTATTTCGACCATTATAAAACACTTTATTGGGTCAAAAAAATTAAAAGAATAATTATAACATTTATTGTGCTACTACTATTAAACTAAATTAACTTAGATCATATTTATAGTCTTATCTTATAACTTAAGCTAGCTAGATGGACTTATTAGTATTTTATTAATTTCTCTAGAGGTATTAGACCTGTGGTTATTTGTCCAAATAATAAAAAAAATATAAATAAATAGATATGTACCTACAATATTTTTAAAGTAAAAATAGTGCATATTTGATACACTGTCCCTCCCTCTATTGTCCTCAATTTGACTATTATGTGACGATGCATTTGAATGAATAGTTCATTGACCGTCCCTTACGCGTATGTTGTTATATTTATTTACATTATGTACAATTAGCGGGGCTATTAGTTATTTACATAGTTTAAAATTAGAATAAAGTTGATATATTGATGATATTGATTAGTGACTTTGTGAATGGCAAGCTTTCTTGTCATATTTTAATCGTTTTTTTTTTGACAGAAATGGAGTGGCGCCAACATTTGAAAAATAAAATTCGTTCATAAAATTATTTTAGCGATTACAAAATTACGAAATCCTAAACCATATAAAAAAGTTGAATTGAACGAAATCCTAAAGACACTAAAGACAGTGTGAGTGGTTGACCAAAAAGGGACCAGGGAGGGATTGGAAACCGTTGTTCATTTTTTTATATTTTTTGAATCTGTGGTCTCTTAGCTTTGTTTTGGTCTAACCAGAATATTTTTAGGCGCCTTAGTTTTTATTTTATGAATTTTTTTGTGAGCCAAGGGTGGTTTTGGAAATAATACACCTTACACACAGCGCTCACTAGTTTTTACACGAAACTTGTTTCTGCACGAAACTTCAAACGCGATTTACTCGAAATCAATTATTTTCCCTTGAGGTCCCTTTTTGGTCAACCACTCACCTATCGTTTTTCTAGGCGCGTTCCAAACGAGACTAAAAAACTTTATTTTGATTTTTATTGTATTTTATTTACACTTAAAATAACAAATATTAACGTCCAATTTTAACAAGAATTTATCGAATTGAACATTATGAGGGGTTATAAAATTGTAATTTTTCAATAGGGGACATTCTAAAAATATTATACACAGCTGCATGTCCCCTATAACTAGATGCATACCCGCCTTATACCCGCATATCGCTTAGGGTAAGTAAGTACCTAACATTAGACAAAGCTGACAGTTGGTAATTTGATTTAATGATGGTCGTGTTCCGAATAAATTTCAACAAATATATATTAAATATTAAAAAACTACTTTTTATCTACACAAATTTAATAACAAAAAAGAGAGAGTTTTTTTTTAATATTTTTTTTTTATAACGAATAGGGTCTGAAACTACAGGACCGATTTTAAATAAGCTTGATATGAGGATACATTAACTCATTGGAAATAACTTTTTATTATTTTTGTATGTCATTATATACCATGTTATGTACCTATCTTATCTAATCAATTTTAATGCAAGTTATTAAGTATAGAGATACTTACATGAAATTTTAAGGAGTATCATGGCTTACTTTTTAAACCCCCCCACGTAAAAACAACGGGGTGTTATAAGTTTGACGTGTGTGTGTGTCTGTCTGTGGCATCGTAGCTTCCGAACGGATGAACCGATTTCAATTTAGTTTTTTTTTGCTTGAAAGGTGAATTAGTCGGGAGGGTTCTTAGCTATGTTTTTATCCGGTTATATTATATCTAAGGGATAGAGAATTGCGTAAAACGATGCTTGTTCTACTATCCTACTATTTATACTTATATTAAAAAGCTGAGGAGTTTGTTTGTTTGAACTTACTAATCTCAGGAACTACTGGTTCGAATTGAAGAAAACTTGTGTTGGATAGTCCATTTATCGAGGAAGGCTATATAACATCACGCTGCGACCAATAGAATCAGTGAGAAATGTGGAAAGAACGGGGCAAATTATTCATCCTTGTCGGCTTCTGTTGTTTGTTTGAACGCGCTTATCTCAGGAACTACTGGTTCGATTTTTTTTATTCGATCCAGTAGTTCCTGAGATTAGCGCGTTCAAACAAACAAATTCAGCTTTATAATCCTACTAATATTTTAAATGTGAAAAATTGTGTGTGTTTGTTACTTCTTCACGCAAAAACTACTGGACCGATTGCAATGAAACTCGGTATTTATATAGCTGGAGACCTGGATTAGCCTATAGGCTACTTTTTATCCCGATATTCCCACGGGATCGGGACTTACGCGGGTGAAATCGCATGGCACAGCTAGAACTACTGACTGACTGACGGATCAACGCACAGCCTAAACCGCTTATCGTAGAAACCTGAAACTTGGAGGGTGTTTTCTTTGTTTGGCGTAGGTATCCGATTAGAAAGGATTTTCTGAAATTCTATCCCTTAAGGGGTGAAAAAGGGGGGCAAAGTTTTTATGGGCCAACATGATTCCTCGGTCCATTTTCGACTTCTACGCGGACGAAGTCGCGGGCAAAAGCTAGTTGTAAATAAAACGTAGTAATACACGGAGCATAAACATGATTCTGTGGTAATTATTCCATAATATATCACGTAAACTTCTCTACGTGCTTCTAAACACGTAATTGTATTTACGTAAATATCATAAATCCATTTAAACAATAAGAAACAACGGCAGACCCGATATTCTGTAAAAGATTAAAAATATTTAAAGTAACTGCGGGCCACGGTTTTAAGTCTTTCTTTGGACTCCTATAAATATTTCGAAATTAGCTAAATCGGTCCAACCTTTTTCAAGTTATGGCGTAACCAAGGGACAATAGGGATTCATCTATACTAATATTTAATATTATAAAGCTGAAGAGTTTGTTTGAACACGCTAATCTCAGGAACTACTGGTTCGAATTGAAAAATATTTTTGAGTTGAATAGTCCATTTATCGGGGAAGGCTACTTATGTGTCGATATTTCCACGGGATCGTGAGAAACGCGGGTGAAACCACGGAGCGCTGCTAGTTTAAATATATTACTAGCTGCTACCCCGCGGTTTCACCCGCGTAACTCCCGATCCCGTGGGATTATCAAAATAAAAAGTAGCCTATAGTCTTCTCGATAAATGTACTATCCAACACAAAAATAGTTTTTCAATTCAAACCAATAGTTCCTGAGATTTGCGTGTTCAAACAAACAAACAAACAAACAAACTCTTTCCACCTTATTCCAAAACGAGGTTTAAGGATATACCGAGATGTGGATTTAAACCTTAGATTTAGACACAGATTTTCTCGTAAACTATAGTCTAAACACTATCCCTATAGATTATATGGGGAACTATAGTCTAAACACTATCCCTATAGATTATATAGGGAACTATAGTCTAAACACTATCCCTATAAATTATATAGGGAACTGTAGTCTAAGCACTATCCCTATAGATTATATAGGGAACTATAGTCTAAACACTATCCCTATAGATTATATAGGGAACTATAGTCTAAACATTATCCCTATAAATTATATAGGGAACTATAGTCTAAACACTATCCCTATAGATTATGTAGGGAACTATAGTCTAAACACTATCCTTATAGATTATATGGGGAACTATAGTCTAAACACTATCCCTATAGATTATATAGGGAACTATAGTCTAAACACTATCCCTATAGATAACTATAGTCTATATTATATAGATTATATAGGGATAGTGTTTAGACTATAGTTTATGACTAAATCTAAGTTTTAAATACACTCTCGGACTATCCTTAAACCTCGTTTTGGAATAAGGGCTTTATAATATTAGGACAATATTAGATTATATTACGAGTGTCATTGATATAAAAACGTGCTAACGTATATTATGTTCATATGTAGGTATGTGTGGCTGTAGCCGCCACCATAACACAAAACAGCTGTCGAAATAAAAACCTGTTCGAAAAAGGTAGAATTCCAAAATAAAAACTACAGCTGACCTTTCTTTCTCTCTCTATTCCACACGATAAAGCGAGAGGTCAGAGGGAACAGCGGAGCGTGGGAGAGCGTCCTGTTAAAAATACAAGAACTTGCTTTTTGTAGACGATTAATTTATAGAAATTATACGAAAATATTTCATTTCATTTATTTGCATTCATATGGTAGGTACAATAGATGTTACAATAGGCATACAAGTTCACATATGAGCCCTGCCAACTCATAAGATTGCAGGTTTTATTCTCGGATTTTAACTGTACGATCTAAATATGTCCGTACTTAAAACACAGCGCCACCTAACCTTAACCTAAGCTAAGCAACTAGGCTTATGTTATGGTGGTCAGATAACGAATATTATACTTATATACTCTTTTCTGTAAATACATAGATACTTACGTAATATACTAACAGAACCACTGACAACAGAAACAAAGGAATTTGGACCCGCAGCCGTAGTATTTTTAATCCTCTTTGCCGCAGCCTTTTGCGTCACAGGCGGGCGGGTGTCAAGGCCATCAAACATTTCAATTTTTTCCGTTTCAATTCCTTTCTAATATTGTATCCACTTCTAAAAATTTAGAAATTTTGGAACGAAGTTCCTTATCGCGCGTTGTGAAATGGAGCTAGATGGAAAAAATTAAGACCAAAAGTTGTAACGACACTTTTTGATTATATTACAATTCCTTCACTAATTAATCGATAAAATAAACGGGTTGTTTAATAGTACATGTGTGCTCTATTATAATAAATTACCTAAAGATGTATATGACATGTCCATTAACAGGTTCAAAACTTTTATAAAGCATAAATTGTGCAGTAAGGCGTACTATGATACTTCGTCTTACCTTAATGATAATAACCCATGGACGTGACTTTAGTTGCTCCATTTCAAATAATACTTTCAAATATTTGTAATATTGACCTTTGTGAGCGTGATCACTTAAAAAAAACCCCATGAGTTTCTTGTCCTTCTTCTCATTGGTGGGCGCGTTCCGAAGGCACTCATCACTCATCCTAAGTTAGTTTTTAAGACGTTTTCAAGTGGTCTATGTACAATTGTATTAAGCATCCAAAGAAATAAAAAAATGTTGACTTTGACTTTGACTTTGAAAAGGAACTTCGTTCCATCCGGGTGCCCATTGACACCTCTCAAGTTTTTTTAGTTACTTACCAACTTATTACTAATCACCCTATTTCATATTTTTATTGCTTTATCTAGTTTATTTAGTTTTCGTCATTTGGGACGTCAATAATGATATGACTTATACAAAGGAAATGATTAGATTATTTATCATTTTATAGAATTATTATCAGTCAACATTAGATGAATCATAAGATTATTAAAATTGCTGTTCATTCTACAGGAAAAACATATGTGACGTAGGTAGGTATTAGTACACATAATAGTATTTGCTTGGATAAATTAAACAGACAATGGGTATATATTAAATAAGTACAATCAATAAGAGTAGAACATATCTATACTAATATTATAAAGCTGAAGAGTTTGGTTGAACGCGCTAATCTCAGGAACTACTGGTTCGAATTGAAAAATTCGTTTTGTGTTGGATAGTCCATTTATCGAGGAAGGCTATAGGCTAATTTTTATCCCGATATTCCCACGGGATCGGGAGTTACGCGGGTAAAACCGCGGAGCGCTGCTAGTCTATACTAATATTATAAAGCTGAAGAGTTTGTTTGAACGCGCTAATCTCAGGAACTTCTGTTTCGAATTGAAAAATTATTTTTGTGTTGCATAGTCCATTTGTCGTGGAAGGCTATAGGCTACTTTTTATTTTGATATTCCCACGGGATCGGGACTTACGCGGGTGAAACCGCGGGTCGCAACTACTTCTACTACTACTACTACTAGAAGTATAACTTCTAGAAGTTTTACTGTCTGTCTGTCTGTCCGACTTTCACTGAAAACTTCTTTAGCGGCGTTGAGCACTTTTTCTGTAATGGGTATAAAATCTTAAACTCGCGTCAGGACACGTGACCTGATCGAAAAAGCGTAAGACGGATGGAGAGTAGACAGCTATCCCCTCTCTACGGCGCCGTGCGCGGGGTTGTAACACGGTCGCTCGCATTTATTTATGCGTTGAACTCGAATGACTCGAGGTCACGCGCACAGCGGGCACAGCTGATACCGCGCGCGTGTGTGCGTGGAACGAGCTCGCGGCTATGTCGTGTGGGTGAGCGCTTGGGCATGCATTGCATTTCTGTAACTTCAAATGCGTAATTTGTTAAGAAAATTTAAAAATTTTGGTAATGTTTGTTTGGAAGAAAATTTTGTGTTAACGCTTAGAATTCGATTTTGCAAAAAAGTTGAAAAAAAAATGGACACTTTGACCTTCAATATCTCCAGAACCTGTGGTTTCCCAGGTATTGTCTAGAAGAAAAAAATGATCCCAATGATGGGCAGAATATGTGGTTTTCGTTTTCGTTAAGGGTCTTTTTACACCCTTTAGATACATATGAACTTACATAGTATAAATGTAATATTTGTAATATGTTTATACTTTATAGCATTAACCTATATTTTCATAACATCACAATAAGCACATGTGCGGTATAGGTGTAATAAATGAAATAAAATGATAATAAATAATCTCCGTTTTTCAGAGAAAGAAAAGAAAAAAAAAATTATGGATGAAAGTTGATTTTTCGGAGAGATAAACTTTTTAATGTAAAATAATTGTAATAGTTTTAAAGTGTTAAATTTTTAATGTAATATAAATTGTCATGTTTGTGTACGATAGCGCAATAAATGAATATTGTATTCTACCACATAAATGATAGTACTTTTATACTGATAAAGCAATTGGTGCAAAATTATTCCCTAACTCCAAAATATCAAACATGCTCAACGTTAATAATCAAGTTTTCACTTCTGCCGGCACTCCCGGAGTGCAACCCGTTTTTTTTTTGTTTTACTATTGGGTTACAAAGCTGCAACATGTGACTTTTGTGTTACAAATGCGATCTCATCATCTTTTCATAACGCGCATAGAGAAGTATAACTTCAAAAACAACGGTGAGTTTTTATATGGGCCTTCAAATATTTATTTTCAGACTTTAAACTTGATCTCGTTAGGATTTTGCTTGAGTTGAAAACATTCTAATAATAGCAGTTTTGGAGGTCTACGGTGGATCTGCAATTCTGACTCCGACCATACAAAATGCTAAGACAAAATGTTAACATTGTATACATCCTAGTAATGTTAAAAATGTGAAAGTTTGTGTTTGCGTGTGTGTGTGTGTGTGTATGTTTGTTACTCCTTCACGCTAAAAATACTAAACCGATTGCAATGAAATTCGGTATGTAGATAGCTGGAGACCTGGATTAACATATAGGCTACTTTTTATCCCGATATTCCCACGGGATCGGGACTTACGCGGATGAAACCGCGGCGCGCAGCTAGTGTTACATACGAAAAGTGCTTGGTCATAGCTAATGAAATAAAATTAAAAAATAATCTCCAAATAATTTAAAAATATATAAAATAATTCTAATTACCAAAAGAACAAAAATACGCACGTCGCGACGACACGCGAGTGTGTCGTTTCTAGTTGTCAGCTATTGGTGATTGTTAATTGATTGCTAATAATGATTCACTGCACAGCCCATCCCTATTTTTGACATAATTGTGGTAGGGCCAACATCATAAAACCAAACAACGCCCAAACATTTCATTTCTTTCTTTGTTGTCATCAGCGTCACGCGTCAGTTTCAATTTTCAATCAATTTCATTTGTTTTCCTTCATTTTCCGTCAATTTTCTGTCAAACTAAAGTTAATTTTGTAATGGCTTGCGCATTTTTCTTACTCACATTCAAGACTAAAGCGACTATTGATGAAATTGTCCGAGTACAGCGACTCCAAGGCATAGTACATAGAGAACCGCCACCTCCAACTTTAGACTGCATTATTGGCGATGCTGTGCTCAACTGGTACATAAACTTCTGTGTGTTCCTTGATAAATACGTTATGAGGAAGGAATTCATCCTTATTCTTCTCGGGATCATTTGTGTATCGACACTTTCGTCGCTGCTATCAGGATTCGTGCCAATTGAGACGGAAAAAGTGTTGTTAGACACCGTTGCCGGTAAAGTAGGCGCTGGAAACTTTACCTACTGGCAGCTAGGACATAGTGGTCCTTTACTAGTCGAATTGACTTCTCTGAAAGGCGATGCAGACCTCTACGTTGCTGATAATATCAGGTAAGTGTATTTGATCATTCATTTCTATGGTTCGTTATCCAATGGGTAAAATGGTCTGTCTGTCTGTCGAAATTTTGAAATTATTACAGATGATATATTTCTTTTGTACCTATAACAACAAATACTAAAAACAAAAGAACTTGAGAAGTGTCAAGGGACACCCGAATGGAACGAAGTTCCTTTTGATTAAAGTTACAATAATGTTTTTTTATTATTAACAAATATAATGTAATATAAACTTAATCAGTAGGCTCAATTTTAGTACACTGGATTGCGTTCTATGAGAGAGAGAGACAGACAGAGAAACACGCACACGCCCCACAGCTTACAACTATAGCAAAAAGTGTCGTTACAACTTTTGGTCTTAATTTTTTCTGTCTAGCCCCCTTTCGCAACGCGCGATAAGGAACTTCGTTCCAAAAAAATATTGAACTGTGGGGCACACATGATACATCATGGTACGGACAGACAGACGGACGGACAATAAAGTCTTAATAACTGGGTCCCGTTGTTATCCCTTAGGTATCGAATTCTAAAATGCTGACAGAGCTCTTTGGTTTCACCTGTGTAAGTTCAGATTCTTAGTGTAAATATATTAATTATGGTTTGTCTATTGCAGACCAAGTTTTGAAGTGGATCGCAACAACTTCAGCTCGGTGACATGCGGTTCCGATCTGGTCTCCATCCCCGAGGATTTCCCGCGTCCTGTCGGTAAGTTTTATACAAACATTAAGTCTTCCAGGTCTTCGAGGGAATTAATAACCTATTCAAAGTATTTAAAACTACCAGCGTTCTGCAGTTTCACCTGTGTAACTGCTGATCCGGTGGGAATATCGGGTTAGAAAGTAGCCTATGTTACTGTCAATGAATCAATGTATAAATATACCAAATTTCATCTAAATCTGTCGTGTCATTTCAGAGCTTATATAATTAAAACAAACTATAAAAAAATTCCTCTTTATAATCTATACTTACTTAGAACAAAATCTTCAGCTATATTTTAATATATAAAGCTGAAGAGTTTGTTTGTTTGAATGCGCTAATCTCAGGAACTTCTGGTTCGAATTGAAAAATTCTTTTTGTGTTGCATAGTCCATTTATCGTGGAAGGCTACTTTTTATTCGAATATTCCCACGGGATCGGGAGCTACGCGGGTAAAACCGCGGAGCGCTGCTAGTAATATATATTTGAAGAGTGTGGAAACAGACCCGTAAAACTAAACTAAGATGTAATATTATGTCGAGCAGGTATCGGTGTGTTTGGCTACTGGTCCCACCAGGTCTCGGAGTACAGCATCCAGGTGTTCATGGACACCAGCTCCATTGACAGAGCACAGTTGCAGACTATCGTTCACAGAGCTGCAGAGAGAAACGGTCAGTTTATTTCATCTTTTTTGACATGCTTTTTTGTCAGGCCCCTCTTTCCTACTGAGCATGCTGGGCACATGCCCAGGGCCCTGTGATCGATGGGGGCTCCCTAGTTACTTAGTAGATCCTTAGATAGTCCATTTAAGAAAATTCGTGAAACATCGATTTTGGAGGATTTATTAATGATTTTTTCCTTCTCAAATCTAGAAAAGCCTCTTCAATCGATATATATTTTTCCTAAGGAGGTACCTGTGAATGCTAAAAGACTAACTTTTGTTCAGTCAAAGTCTTAGGGGCCCCATTATCCCAATATGCCCAGGGCCTAAAATAGGAAACGGCCCTGGTCAGAAGAGTATGTTAGTTGCAAAAACCAATTGTATCCTACTAATATTATAACTTTGAAAGTTTGTGTGACATATAAAAACTTTTGAGATTGCAATAAACTCGGTATGTAGATAGCTGGAGACCTGGATTAACATATGTTCTACTTTTTATTCCGATATTCTCACGGGATCTGGACTTAAACGGTTGAATTTTTTTTATTATTCGCAACTTTAATAGACCTCTTTAGTTGGGTACTTTTTGAGTCAGGTTTTAAACCTTCTCAGCTTAGTCGACCGTTTCATCACGATGTTTGCCTTCACTCAGCAATGTCAATTGGCGCACGTAAATTCGTAAGAAAAACCCTTGAGGTGCCTTTCCAACAAAAAAACTACATCAAAATCATAAAATATATACCTACAATTGAATTAACAACCTCCTCCTCTTTTTGAGTCGGTTAAAAATGCAAGAAACATTTAACATTGTATTTTATCGTAAAAAAAAAGGTTAGAAGCCGATTAGGGACAAAAAATGTTAGGTCGGGGCGATAAGCACCCCATATCCTGTCCCTTCGAGGACAAAAAATATTATCTTTTTACATTCTGGCATTTTTATATAGAACTAGCTGCGCCCCGCGGTTTCACCCGCGTAATAAGTTCTTAATATTTTCTTTCATATGATCCTTCAAATGTTAACAAACACAACAAAAAAATAATTAGCGAAATTGTACACGTGATGCCATGCGGCGACCAAGAAAATAGGAATTGTTTTTTTATAGAATATTTTTCATTACGTACAGCCCATACCTGAATATTTACGTATTTCTGTATTAAGAGAGCGGTGTTGGCTCAGTGGTAGAAACCTCGACTTTTATTTCGAAGGTCTTGGGTTCGAATCCTGGCCGTGCACCAATGGATATTTCTTAGAAAAAAAATATTGTGCGCTAATTGATATTGCTCTTACGGTGCGCGGAAAACATCGTGATGAAACCCGCGGCTTAGTTGGTTCCAGAAGTATTGACAAGTTCTCTCCTCTGGACACGGTCGACTAAGCTGAAAGAATAGTATAGGATCTGGGCAAGTTTACTTCATCTAATATATGTCCCAGGCACTACTTGCAAAGGTTAAAGATCAGGTAAAAAATACAAAAACATGAAGCTAGAGTTAAATCTTAGTTTAAGGTGGGTCCATACACCAACGACCTTGGTACACAGCCTACTAAATAGTCACTACTGACACCGGTCGCCTTCCTTGGTGAACATTGTTGATTGTTATGTATGTGTTTTGTTTTTCTCAAAAGTGAGATTTTTATCGACATTTTGGTGTAACTTTGAGCCAAAAATTCCCAAAAAAAATTCAAAAAAAATTGAAGGTATCCTAAAATTAAGAATTAAAACTATTCTAGCTTTGAAATGACAAGGAATTTTCGTCTCAAATTACCCCAACATATCGGTAAAGATCTCACCTACGATTCTATCTCAGAACTTTTGAGAAAAACAAAACGCATTCGTTACAATCAACAATGGCAGTTGCAACCGACAGGTATTTGTGGCGCATTACGTTTGGCAGCATAAGCAGCCTTAAAGAAAAAACTTTGCTTGTCTCATAAAAATAATTGTTTGCCTTTGATAGCACATTTATCCTGGAATACTATCCAAATACAGATCGCAATAATCTCTTCGATTTCAGTCTTGGCATGAGGAGAAAGTTGGTTGGAAAATGTCTCGGAAACCAAGAGACTTTCATAGAGCATAACTTTTATTTTTCTGAACCGGCACAGTGTCCCCTATCCGTAGGTGCCCGCTTGTGCATTCATTACGGAATACCTTGTCTATTTGAAAACTAGCAGCGCTTCGCGGTTTCACCCGCGTAACTCCCGATTTTTTCAATTCGAACCAGTTGTTCCTGAGATTAACGCGTTCAAACAAACCAACAAACTATTCAGCTTTATAATATTAGCTACTTCGTCCGAGTAGAAATCGAAAATGGTTCTAACAGGATTATTTATATTTTCAAACAAGTTTTAAAATAAAATGTTATTTAAATCAAAAGCACTAAGGAGTGTTGATATCAACTTCAAAGCAAATCGAAAAATCTTTCTACCCCTTTTTAACAACGTTAGGGGATGAATTTTAATAAAATACGAAACACGTGTTCTATCAATTCCGTTAAAGAAATTTTTAAGTAGATTGGTCCAAGGAATCATATTGTCCCATACAAACTTTGCCCCCCGTTTGCACCACTTTAGGAGTAGAATTTCGGAAAATCCTTTCTTATCGGATGCCTGCGTCATTCAAAGAACACACCCTCCAAGTTTCATGTCTCTACAGCGGTTTAGGCTGTGCGTTGATCCGTCAGTCAGTCATTCAGGACAAAGCATTTTATATGTATAGATAGATAGATTAACATTTCCTTATGTTTCTCTTCCAGAAATGGAGAAGAAGAAAGACTCATCCATATCACGTAAGGCAGATGACGACAAACCGAGGTTCATGAAGATCTTAAATGTTATAGACATGGTGTTTGAGATGTTTGTGCTTTAATTATAGGAATTATTCAACAGGGTGATTGGATTCAAAACAGTGCAGGGGGTGATTCTCCACATCAAAACTATTAAACTTTTGTTCTACGACTTTTGTCAAAACCTAATAGTCGGTAGCATAATTGCATACCCACTGTTGAGTTCTAGAATTACTATTATTAGAATGTTTTCAATCTAATAATTTTTAGTAATTATTTTCCCGGGTCTTAATCGTGTATTTTGGAACGAAGTTCCTTATCGCGCGTTGCGAAAGGGGGCTAGACGGAAAAAATTAAGACCAAAAGTTGTAACGACACTTTTTGCTATAGTTGTAAGCCGTGCGGTGTGCGGGTGTTTCTCTGTCTCTCTCTCTCTCTCTCTCATAGAAAGCAATCCAGTTTACTAAAATTGAGCCTACTGATTAAGTTTATATTACATTATATTTGTTAATAATAAAAAAATATTAATATAACTAAAAAAATATTACAATTCCTTCACTAATTAATCGAAAGGAACTTCGTTCCATCCGGGTGTCCCTTGACACCTCTCAAGTTTTTTTATTTTTGTTTCTCTTACATTTCGACGTATGTTACAATAGTCATGGTCGCGAGGAGACTGGAGCAGCGGCGAGCGTTGAGGGTAGTAACCCACGCTCGTTTTTAACCAGTTTGACAATGATTATTGTAACATAGTCGAAACGCCGAGGTAAAAGAAATAAAAATACGCGAATAAGACCCGGTAAAATAATTACTTTGAATACAAATTGTGTGAGTTTAAAAAGTCTAGTCATTTTTGTTTGATAAATTCGTGAGACCAAGTTACGAAAATAACGAGTCGCGTTTATGACGAGTTGCGAAAATGACGAGTTGCGCTAGTGTGACGAGTTTGACTAATCCCTTTAAACTTCAACTACAGCAGGTGCCTAGAATCTTGCTTGTGTTGAAAACATTCTTATAGCACCCGTTTGAAGCTCTACTGTGGGTCTGCAGTTATGCAGCCCACCGTTAAAAAAATATTGAAGTGATTTTAGTACTGTCTGGTCATTTTCTACGTCTATGCCGCAAGGAGCGTGCGCGGGCGCACTGCAAGCGGCATATTTACTACAGATCTTACAATATTAATAGAACAGGATATTATTATTTTTGTATGAGAAAAAAATTGATCAAAAGCCGTAAAGTTATTCGTTTTAATGTGGAGTATTACCCCTGCACGGTTTTGAATTGTAAATCAATCACCCTGTGTATTAGTTCTATATTTTTAAATAATAGTGAGTTAACCGCCAGTAGGCATTTCTGGTTTTTCTTTCAAAAATGCATCTCCAAAAGGACTATGTCCACTTCCTTAGAAGATATGGCTTGCACTTGAATATTATACTTATGTGCCCAGTACAACTACAGTTGCCAAAATATTATTTTTATTTTTAAAAGCATACCAGTGGATAACAATTTAATATTTAGAATCAATAACTAGTACAGCAAGGATCATAATAAGGCTTATATTTACTACTAGCTGCGCCCCGCGGTTTCACCCGCGTGATAATTTTCTACGCAACTTTCTATTTTTTTCTTTCAATAACAAACACAATAAAAAATAATTGGCGGAATCGGTTTAGCTATTCTTGATATTTGCGCTTAGCAACACATTCAGCGATTCATTTTTATATTAAAAATGAATCGATTTCGTTTCAATTGATTGATTCATATTACTTACTTGAAATCAATATAGTTATAGAAGTTATGGCAACTGAATTAAGACAAAGTGATCAAATAAAATATAGATTGTTAGATTGAAGTTTCCTGTGAGCTAATAGAACAATTATACTAATGCATTATTAATTACTTACCCTAAAACAGGGGTCGATAAGCTGTAGCTCGCGAGCCACATGCGGTTCCTTGGATGTGAAGCTGTGGCTTTTCAGATATTATATATTTTAAAGAAATATCGCGAGTTGAGGCACTTACGAGTATATTCGACGCATGGAATAATCTTCCCGATAGCTACCGTGAGGTAAAAAAGTTGGCATTGGAGTGTTAACTAGCTTCAAAAATCTTTATTAGGCACTATTTATTGTTGGCAGAAAAATTATAGCTTTGAAATATTGTAAATTGTAATTTTTGACTCTTCCGACTCAAAAGGTTGCCGACCCCTGGCCTAAAACATAGCGGTTTAAAAAATAAACCAAATTTATGATTCATGTCTTTAAGAACACTGTGTTCTTGGAAAGCCAATTATGGGTTTTGTTCTTTTGCAATGTGTCACGAACATTTTTCGTTTAGTTAATAGATGAATATTGTAGTTTAAAATAGATTTGATTCAATGTATTTTTGGGAGTATAGAACCAACAACGGGTTGTTTTCTTTAAAAAACTGTATTCAGCAAAAATTTTTTTCTTATGTGTGTTTTTCTGTTTGTGTGTATTTTTTTCTACTTGTGTGTTAATTTTTAAGTCTTGTGTATTTAGGAGGGTACGCCGAAAAAGAAATATCCATAATAATCTTAAATAATATTATCAATGCTAATGTTTGTATGTTTCTTTACGTTCAAACGGCTTGACTGATTTCGATAAAAATTAATATAATGATAGTCCATATTGTGAAGAATGACTTAGGCTACTTTTTATCCTGATATTCCCACGGGATCGGGACTTACGCGAGGTTAAAAATATACATGTTTTATGAAATGCCAGCTGCGTCCCGCAGTTTCTCTTGCATAATATCGGTTTAAAAAGTAGCCAATCCTCTGCTATCTCTTTACATCAAAATTCACCGTAATCGGTTCAGCTGTTTTGGCGTAAAAACAGAGTTACTTTTGCATATAATGATATTAGAAAGAATTAAAGACTGTATGTTAGTTTGTGATATGTGATTCCATAATTTGGTGCTCTAATTTAAGGGGTTCCATACGCCAACGACCTTGGTACACAGCCTACTAAATAGTTACTACCGGCACCGGTCGCCTTCCTTGGTCAACATTGTTGAATGTTACGTATGTTTTTTTTCCTTAATGGTGCTGTGATGGAATTGTAGCTGGGATTTTTATCGACATTTTGGTGTGGCTTTGAGCCAAAAATATGAAGCTATCCTAAAATTAATAATTAAAACTTCTAGCTTTGAATTGACAAGGAATTTTCGTCTCAAATTACCTCAAAATATCGGTATAGATCTCACCTACAATTCCATCTCAGCACTTTTGAGAAAAACAAAACGCATTCGTTACAATCAACAATGTTAGTTTTAGGCGATGGGTATTTCTGGCGCGTTGCGTTTGGCAGCATAAATAGCCTTAAGGCGCTCTTTCAGTACCGTGTGTAGGTATTCACATTACCTTAGCCCCCGCTCTCAAAGACGTAGCGTGCTGCGTGTTAACTGTTATATTTGATCGATATGCAAAACATTTTAGCATTATTATCCACAAATATATGTAGTTCCTAGAGGTCAAAACCTATCATTTGATTCATTTTTAGAATCAAACGTTCTATTTTTGAATAAAACCCGATAATAAGATCTAATAATTCTCTGTTTTCTAACATTTTTTTTAACGAACGAAGTTGTTCATATCATGTTTTCAACCACAATAAACAAAAATATGGTTATTAAACTACAATATCCATTTATATCCAAATAACAAAAAAAGAGTATTTAATTACTTAGATTTGCTTAAAACAAAGGTCGATTTTTGTAGCTTTATTAGCACCTGGTCTTAAGTTAACTTCGTGTCAATGTCTTTGACCATAGGAACCAAAGTCAAAACCAACCTGTAACTTAGAATAGAGCGCCATCTATCGGAACAATTTAGAAACTTCTCATTAGATTTTAGTATGAAATGTTTATTTCTATGAATTTGCATGGTATTTTTAGTAAAAATAAATGATTTTTTTTATATCTTTTTAAAGTTTTTTCCTGTAGAACTAGAATCGCGTGGGAATATCAAGTAGCCTAAATTTTATTCTATCTATCTGCATATCGAGTTCATCGCAATCGGTTCAGTAGTTTTTGCGTGAAGCAGTAACAAACAAACATACACTTTCACATTTTTAATTGGAGCATTTTAGGAAGTTTGGGATTTAGTAAAAGTAACAAAACATATTTACAAAAAAAACTTGATTTATTATAAAAACAACAATAATTATGGCGCGTCAAATATGTAATAATTACTTAAACCTATTTAAACAAAAAGCGTGAGATTCACTTAAAATAAACATTGTGCTTTGGTATAGGTACAGTTGGTAAAATAAGTGCAGACCCACCGTAGTGTTATAAAATTGAGAGGTATTATTATTTGAATGTTTTGTTTAGAGTTAAACGAGGTTTCTGCCAATAATTTCTTGATTCGGTCGCCGCGCTCAAAGCCCGCGATAAAAGCTATGCAGTAGCTTAAAAATACTAAGTATTTCGAAATTAATTTTCAGTTTAAAGGTATTATTATAGAACTTTAAACTTTAACTAAATCAGGATAAAGCTGAGTTTAAAACATTAATAACAATTTTAGAACTCTACAGTGGGTCCGCACTTTTGCTGCCTGATTGTACATTACAATCATTTTTTTCCACCTTAAAGCTTGTATTTCGAACTCAGCGCAGCTCATATTAAATGGATGAACACCGGCAGCACTCATAAAAAAGTATCACGTTACGCTCACGTTCCGTTATTGACAAGGTAATTTACAGACAACCATTGGTCAAGTCTCAAGTTTCAATTATTTCATCAATGTTCTCTTATGACGTTATCACGTAAAATTATCGTCCGTAAACCGACTTTACCCATTAGGGGGTGAAAAAGGGGGCAAAAAGTTTGTATGGGACAACGTGATTCCTTGTTCTAAGTTAAAAATATTATTGTACAGTCGCCTGGATAATTACAGACCCACCGTAGAGCTCCAAAACGGCTGTTATAAGGATGTTTTCAACACAAGCAAGATTCTAGACACCTGCTTTAGTTGAAGTTTAAAGTATCAAACAAAAATTATTAAAATGAAAACATTCCAATAATAGTAATTTTAGAACTCTACGGTGGGTCTACAATTATGCTGTCGACCGTACCTGTGGTGGAAGTTGCTGAATTTTTCATTTGAAAAGGGTATTTTTAGGTCATTCCGGGCTTTCATTTATTTGAAGACAAGACAAGCCTTGAAGCCAACTCAAAGTGGTTTTACTACACAACTATATAGAACACGTTGCTCCATTCACGATATTTGTATTTAATCTGTCTTTTTATTACTCTTCTTGGACGTTGCCAACTTGTCTTTGGACTCTTGGTATAGAGTATCTAGATCGAAGGCTGCCTTCATGTTGTCTTTGGAAAACAGAAACCTGAAACATATAGAAAGAGAGCGGTGTTGGCTTAGTGGTAGATACCTCGACTTTCATTCTGAAGGTCGTGGGTTCGAATCCCGGCCGGCCGTGCACCAATGTATTTTTCTTAAGAAAAAATTATGTGCGCTAATTGACATTGCTCTTACGGTGAAGGAAAACATCGTGATGAAACCCGCGGCTTAGTTGGCTCCAGAAGTATTGACAAGTTCTCTCCTCTGGACATGGTCGACTAAGCTGAGAGGGTAGTAGGTGCTGGGCAAGCCTACTCCATCCTCACGCAAAAAGGACCCAATTAAAAAGGGTCCAATGGCGGAAAACAGCCTGTATACAAGTACAAGTACAAAATATAGAAATAATCTATTATTGTAAAACAGCATTTTTAGGCCTTTTAGGGATATAAACTTGGTATTTAGTTAAGTATGAAGGTAACACAAATAACGGTGAATGTATAAAATGGTTCCACATAAACCACTGACGTGGATGGTGAAGCGAACCACACTTAACCTTTTATTATTAAGTCAACATTGTTACCTCTCCTATAGAATACAAGAGAACCCTATAACATAATTTGGAATAGTCTTACTGTAAGCAGCGTCGAACCCAAACACCTCAGAGAATCCACAAATGAGTGAACCCGTGTACAACCAAGCACTTGCTTCTATAGGTGGTGGTGGGGATCGTCAATGCCTACAGCATGTTTGACTTATATTGACGGACATGACGTCACTAGTCGTTTTCAAACTCGTAAGACTATATAAATAAATAAATATTGCAACACATTCCACACATCGCCATCTAGCCCCAAACTAAGTAACTACACTTGTGTTATGGGTGCTGGTAGACCACGGATATACTACTTACTTATATACATTTATTTTGTAAATATATATTTACTAGCTTTTGCCCGCGACTTCGTCCACGTAGAAGTCGAAAAGGAACCAACATCCCATACAAACTTTGCCCCTCTTTTCACCCCCTTACGGGTAGAATTCCGGAAAATCCTTTCCAAGTTTCAGGTCTCTACGATCAGCGGTTTAGGCTGTACGTTGATCCGTCAGTCAGTCATTCAGGACAAAGAGTTGTAAAGGCAGGTAGAATAATCCTGATACCTATATAATAATATTCCTACGGGATCCTCCCGATCCCGTAGGAATATCAGGATAAAAAGTAGCCTATAGCCTTCCTCGATAAATGGACTATCCGACACAAAAATATTTTTTCAATTTGAACCAGTAGTTCCTGAGATTAGCGCGTTCAAACAAACAAAGAAACAGTAAGTATAGATATGTGCTGATCGTAATTGCAATTTTTACATAACCTACGCTCATTTTTTAGGTAGAAATAATTGGTTTTGTCAATTACTTGTTAAGTTTCCCCTTGGAGTCAGCATCAGGCCTCCGCAGCAGCACCTCGCCGCCCTTGAGGAGCAGCACGGTAGGAAGCTGTCGGCTTGTCGGTCCGTCCATCACTTTATATATATTTGATACTTCCGGATATCTATGAATATAAATAAATCAATATATATAATTTAATCTCTATTTACTTCGGTCACGGCATCACGCGTGAACGGCTGGACCAATTTCGCTAATTCTTTTTTGTTGTAAATCATAATCATAAATCGAGTTTTGGCGGGAACGAGTTAACAACATGTCGTGCTGCAGTTTTATTAATAATAATAATAATAAGTTTATTTTTGCCATAATAATTTACAAAACGAAACTTATACATATACATTTATAACAAACAAACAAAAGTTGAGGAATGATTACTCTAAAATTGTATAAGCTAACGTTACAGCAGCCCCTGCACTAAGCAGTGCTTGTATCGCAGGCGACTTGGGCGAATTACAGTGAAAGAATAATCCTCGGACATACAGCCTAGTTATGCATAAAATTGTATCAAAAGTGAAATTAGCTTAACCTAAAATCAAAATAAAACCCGGAAAGTTTGTAAGAAAAAATTAAATTAAATTGAAACAATAACATGAAACAAAAATACTCATGTAGGTGAAAGTACAGGAGTATGTGAACGTGAGACGTAAGGTGTGTGTGAATGTGTGCGTGTGTAACCGGTTGGAATAGCCCACCTCACCCCAGTGTCTTAAGACTCTAGGTAGGTAGCCATATCCAACCGGGTAAGGCTGAATGTGAATTGTAAGTGTGTGTGTGTGTGTGTGTGTGTGTGTGTGTGTGTGTGTGCGCGTATGGAGATGGAAATGTTAATATCAAGTCAGCAAAGACAAAAGGTTTTCAGTCTGATCGTAATCAAGGCCAAGAAGCCAAGACTCTACAGATATTTTAAATTGACTGACGGAGCAGCTCATTAGATTACGAAGCTTCTCACAAGCAACATTGTAGAGGTAAGTTGATAAAAAACTTGGCAATCGTTTAGCAAACGCAGTGTGCACTCTAGGAACCGGGACATTTTGAACTCTACGTGATAGAAGGGCATCATATTCAGCCGAGGCACGCACGACTCTATGGATAGCGGTTACGGCTCTTAGGATAAAGAGTTGACGTACTCGTAATACACGGCATTCCTCGTACAGAGCATTCGTTGGGTATTGAAAGTGTTTCTTCAACATGACCTTCAGCACAGCCCGTTGTGCACGTTCGAGCTGGATCATCATAGTTTTCGCAGCACCACCCCAGATTCTGATACAATATAACAGCAGCGATTGACAAAGGCTTTTATATACTAAGATTAGTGTAGATTTACTAGCCGAATGCCGTAGAGATTTCATTATAAATATCATTCTCCTAATGCGCCCCGATAAAACTGAAAGATGGCCCTCAAATGAGAGCTTCTGATCAATAAGAACCCCCAAGTACTTGATTTTGTCCGTTCTATCGATGCATAGACAAGTACATGACTCCCGCGTTTCAGATAACTGTGAGGACTTGCAGTTGCTGGAATGTAGTTTCAGCTTTATTTTCATGAAACTTAGTTGTAACCCGAGTTGAATTGTATAATTCTGGTGGAATGTTATTCAATTTAGTTCTGTGAAAGTGCACAAGTGTAGTGAAAGTAAAAATCAGTGTCAAACATGAAGTTTTCTCGTTGCCTCCAAATCCCCTATTAAGGTTATGGTAAACTTGCCACCGCTTTACTATAGCCCCTGACTTGACGGACTATGACGACTTTGACTGTTTTGAAACACTTTAGGCCCGATTTATGAAAAATCGGGTCATAATTTGATGCAAAATATAACTTGACACTGGCTAAATGCACAAGCCGTGCGAAGCCATAATTAATAGCAAAAAAAATATCATAAATCACCATGTCATCACATATCGTAATATTATTGGTAAGTCAATTACATTGATAGGTATGTATTAACATTACAATAAAATAAAATAAATATTACAGGACATTCCACACATCGCCATCTAGCCCCAAGCTAAGTAACTACACTTGTGTTATGGGTGCTAGACAACTTATACACTACTTACATACTTTTCTTTTGTAAATATATACTTATAATACATAGAAACATCCAGACTACAGACAAATATCTAAAATAAATACATGTATGAGGCGGGAATCGAACTCGCAGCAACCCTGTGTTTGGCAGTCCGGCATGGTGACCATTGTGCCAACTGGGTCGTCAATTATCAAACAAAATTACCTGCCAATATCGAGCTTGCCAAACTTGAGGTTATCGAGGCTGTAGTTGGCTGAGAGATCAGCGAAGACTGGGGCGAAGTTGACGCAGGCCGGGTGCCAGGCGGCGTATATACATAGCAGCCAGGTCACATCCTGGGGGAGAAACAAGAATTAATTGCAGGACATTCCACACATCGCCATCTAGCCCCAAGCTAAGTAACTACACTTGTGTTATGAGAAGATATCTGCCACGTAGCTTCCAATCCCGTGGGAATATCGGGATAAAAAGTAGCCTATGTCCCAATAAATCAATGTATCCTCTTACCTACCAAGTTTCATCAAAATCGGTCCAGTATTTTCGGAGCCTATTCGTGACAAACAATTGGTTGTCTGTAAAGTTGGTTTACGGACGATTTTACGGAATAACGTCAGGCCGATGGTTCCTCTTTATCGCTTGTTCAGCGCTCTCGCTTACACCGTAACGTGACCGTAACATGACACTTTTTTGTGAGTGCAGTGTGGTCTTCATCAATTTATAAGACGTTATCACGTCAATAAAAAATATTTTTAATATTAGTGTAGATGTATAATAATAAATATACTCGGCTAATTAGGGTGGCCCAGTCTGAGAGTTGGCGAGTCTCCGCCTGCCATTTTTACGTGTTTATTGAACATTGTTACGGCAGGTGCCATAGTATCCATAGTTCTCCAGTATCTAGTCCACTACCATCCCATCACAATAGCTCCAGTAGTTTTGTCCTGTAGATTATCAATAGTTTTTATCCAAACCGGAGGTTGTCCTTGGTAGCACTTTATAGTGTAGACAGGGATAATCGCCGGTTTAGAATCCACCCCATTGCTTGCTATTATACTTGTTATTGTAAAGGGCCTCTACGTGTTGGCTTCGGCTCCACGCACGCCTTCCAAAGGTCCGGGACTCCATAGCCCCGTGATACAGGACGTATAACAGACATAATAAATATATTGCAGGACATTGCCATCTAGCCCCAAGCTAAGTAACTACACTTGTTATGGGTGCTAGACAACTCATATACTACTTATATACTTTTCTTTTGTAAATATATACTTATAATACATAGAAACAACCGGACCACAGACAAATATCTAAGCATAAATACATGTCTGAGGCGGGAATCGAACCCGCAACACTGTGTTTGGCAGTCCGGCATGGTGACCATTGTGCCAACTGGGTCCTAGATGTATACTAGGCCCACACCTCTTTCGAGTTGTAACTTGACTTACTTTATGTTTCTTCAGTTCCTCATCCAAGGTCTGTGGTCCTCGGAAGTAGGTAACATATTCAGGCCCAGAATATGTTGGCTCGGGGAGCAGTAGGGATAGCAGGATCACCATCGCTCCATACGGGAGACCATATCTGAAAGCAAATACAGTACCTACAGAGACGTAGCGTGGGGGGTCGCCCGGAGCGGAGTCATAATTTGCCCTTTTGACATCATAAAAATAATAATGTTGACAATTTGCCGCCCCTTTGACGCCATAGCGAGAGCGGTCTTGGCTTAGTGGTAGATATCTCGACTTTCATTCTGAAGGTTGTGGGTTCGAATCCCGGCCGGCCGTGCACCAATGTATTTTTCTTAAGAAAAATTTATGTGCGCTATTGACATTGCTCTTACGGTGAAGGAAAGCATTGTGATGAAACCCGCGGCTTAGTTGGCTCCAGAAGTATTGACAAGTTCTCTCTTCTGGACACGGTCGACTAAGCGTAATGAGAGTCAAGCGCTTATAGAAACCTGTTTTTTCAGCAAATTCGCAATTTAGTTGAATAATTAGGTAGGTTCTTCATTATTATCCAGAGCCCCACAAATTCACGATCTGCCCCTAATGATAGGGCTTTAAATAACAACAATCCTGCAGATATAATACAGCATTGACACTACAGTAGCATTCTTATGTGAATTTGGTTAGTAAATTAGCAGAGGGCAGGTAATGGCCTAATAATTAGCATTAAATTTAAATGAAAATAAAGCTGTTACTTGAGATGTGGTTAAGCAATATGTGCATTTCAAATCCTAGGGTATGAAAACTACTAAATATAGCAAAGACAGCTGCCGAAAGGTAATTTACGATTGGAATGCACAGTAATACTAACCTTACATCGGCGTAAAGCCAAAGAATTAAGTTGGCGATTTTAGTGTAAACGAATGAAGACGATAGATAATTCACCATAGTAACACTTCCAGCCTTCCTCGTCCTCAACATTATTACAATAATTAGGAAAAATAGGATTTCCGTTTCACGACTGTCGAGTTCGCAGTCAGACTCCGGGAACAAATAACGACAAATTACACCAGTACGCTTGCACGTAACGTAAGAAAGGCTCATTAGGATGTTGACCCAATAATATGGCTTTAATAATTGCCGTAAATCCGCTTTAAAAGTCATGATTTTCTGTTATTTTTTAATCTTTTTTCAAAGGAAATGAATCGCGATTACTGTCGGCCTAAATTGGATTACGTTCCAGTGTTATTAAGAAAGAGATGAAAATAGCAATTAACTCTGTTTTAGAAAGAGATAACTAATTCACACCACTTGAGCATTCGTTGACAGAATTATTACCCAAAATGATTGTATATTTTAAGCATTGATAAAAGCAGCCCATTCACGCTCCGACACTACAAATTACTATGAAGCTAGCTGCTATTTGGCTGCATTGGATGTCCTGCTGTCATCGTCGTCAATGTCAATGAACCTGCCAAAGTCATTCTAATTGCGTCTTACTTCGGTTTAGTCGGTTTTGTTTGTGAAAAAATACAAAATGGTAAATTCATTTGATTTTTCTAGTGTAATCTTTATTTAATATGGTATTTTCACGGCATTTGTTAATACTATGACCAATAAAGTCAATCATGGATCTCATATTTTGAGTGTGTCAAGTGTAATTCCGCTAGAAAAAGTGATCGAAAATCTGTGATAATTTTTCCGAAAGTCCTCCGGTTTTTGGATAATATTCTTTAAAATTATTCGTAGTTTGATAAAATGAGCATGAAAACTGATTTCCTTGGTACTTTAAAGTACTATAACTAAGTTATTTACCCGGCTTTACTTCTATTTTAGTCGCAAATCCGTTGAAAAGTTTCGATGTTCATCTGTCTATTAAAAAATCTAAAACAGGTGATCTCGAGCCAATCTGCTCACATGATGTCGAAAAGTTGAGATAAACAGTTACAATTTTTATTTAAATTGTACTATTTTGAGTCTATTTTGACGAAAACTTTAACTTTTGACTGCAAAATGGTATGTTTATTTGCTAATTTCAATATTTTTGGATGATTCATTTTTCATCACCAAGTGACATAGACCAGAATCAAATAGTAACCGTACAAAATGTTAGTTTCCTACCTGCTTGGTGAGACTAAGATTTTTTTGGTTCACAAAGTAACCTAATGTTTTATTATTCCAGCAACCTCAAATATTAGTCCTAAAGGAAGGTACTGATCAGACTCAGGGCAAGCCCCAGCTGATCTCCAACATCAATGCCTGCCAGCTGGTCGTAGATGCTGTAAGTATTTAATCATTAATTAAAAACATATTGTTATAACCTCTGGCCTATTAAACAGGTTAGTTATGTTCTAGAAGTCTGGGATCAGGCTAATAAAACCAGCCAAGTGTGAGTTCGAGTCACCATTCTGTTTTTAATATTTGTCATAATAGTGGCAACAGAAATAAATAAATAAATATTACAGGACATTCCACACATCACCATCTAGCCCCAAGCTAAGTAACTACACTTGTGTTATATAATAGATACTCTACTTATATACTTTTCTTTTGTAACTAGATACTATATATATAATACAAGAAACAGCCAGACCATAGAAAAGTATCTAAGCATTAATACTTGTCTGAGGTGGGAATCAAACCCGCAACCCTGTGTTTGGCAGTCGGGCATGGTGACCATTGCACCAACTGGGTCGATGATATCACGGTTCATGAGATACAGCCTGGTGACGGACAGATTGACAGAGTGGAGTCTAGTAAAAGGGTCCCCTTTTTATCCTTTGGCCCTAAAACCCTAAAAAGTAGCCTATATTCTTTAACAATCAAAACTTTCCTCATGGGACATGAGAAAAGATTTGATTGTTTAAATTTATTAGGCTCCTAAGCTACTGGACCAATTTTAATGAAACTTGAAATATTGGGTGTTTCCAAAGGCAAGATCCTAATTTCGTTTTTTGACGTTTCTATGTGATCTCTGTACTTAGTATAAATAGTTATCCTATTTTAAATTTGATGTGTATTGTATGTATTGTGTTGAGAAATAAATGATTTATTATTTATCTCTGTACAAAATGTACATAAACATCCAAATGACTCAAAACTTTTGACTTTATAAGGATACATTGATTAATTGGGTATATCATAGGCTATATTCCCACGGGATCGGGAGTTACGCGGGTGAAACCGCGGAATAGGTATTGCCTTTTTAACATATTGTTTTACAATGCAGGTCCGTACAACCCTGGGCCCTCGGGGCATGGACAAGCTGATCGTAGACCACAACGGGAAGGCTGTCATTTCCAACGATGGTGCCACAATCATGAAGGTAAGATGAGCGGCTCCATAACTTACGCGTTGCAACTACAGCAGAAACACAAGGAGCAGTGTTGGCTTAGTGGTAGATACCTCGACATTCTGAAGTTATGGGTTCGCGTCTTGACCATGCATCAATGGACTTTTCTTAGGAAAATGTAATATGCGGGATTTAATATTAGAAAAGAAAGAAAGAAAGAAAAAGATTTATTTGGTACAAGCACACAACAACTTTAAAATTAAACACACAGAAGAAAAAGGTAACAAATTATACAATGAGGAAAGAAACATACACTAAACCTAAGAATATTTAAGAAGCCATGTGCTGCCCAAATGGGTCGACCTCAGCTGTAAGCCACAGTCAAGCGTAACTTGACTGCAGCGCTGGTCTTCCGGCCAAACCCGCTGCAGCGCTGTTCTTCCGGCCAAACCCGCTTAGCCCTATTAGTCTTAAGTGCCGCCCTAACTGCTCATCATCACGCGACCGATGCATGTGATGCGTTTTCTTAGAACATTTTGGTCCCATCGCATGATCCTGCAACTCAATTAGGACTATAGTTACCAGCGTGTTCGATGGCACAATTGAACACGCTGGTAACTCGGGGGTCAAGTTTGTATGGTTCGTAAAAAAACCATTAAAAATCCTATTTGAAACATTTTTGCGGGCAAAAGCTAGTATTAATAAAACCAATGATTAAAAACAACGGATCCAATTCCTGAACAAAATGTTGACTAACACTAAAATGAGGTTTATCAACCAAAACAGTTTAGACATTTTTAATTGCTCCGTAAACTGATTAAATATTGTTTTTCTTTCAGTTGTTGGACATAATTCATCCGGCCGCCAAGACATTGGTGGATATTGCCAAGTCTCAAGATGCCGAGGTAAAATTACATACATATACAGCGCCATCTAGCCCCAATCTAAGCAACTAGCCTTCTAATAGATACTCTTTGTACCATATTATAACCTTAATCTATACTAATATTATAAAGCTGAAGAGTTTGTTTGTTTGAACGCGCTAATCTCAGGAACTACTGGTTCGAATTGAAAAAATATTTATTGAGAAAGGCTATAGGCTACTTTTTATTTTGATATTCCCTCGGAATCGGGACTTATGCGGGTGTCTAGTCTATACTTATCTATATATATAAAAGGGAGAATCACTGACTCACTCACTCATCACGAAATCTCAGAAACTACAAATGCTAGGAGTCTAAAATTTTGCATGGGGGTTCCTTTTATGACGTAGGTGCTCACTAAGACGGGATTTTGCGAAATTCAACCCCTGAGGGGGGCAAATGGGGGGTGGAAGTTTGTATGAAGGTTTGATTTTTTTGAAAGGTAGAAACTTGAAAATTAGAATTATATCTTCTTATCGTAAATAAATGATGACGTGTTTCAGGGATTTTCAATTTTCCTATTTTAAGGAGGGGTAATGGGGGGTGAAAGTTTGTATGAAGGTTTGATTTTTTTTAAAGGTATAAACTTGAAAATTAGAATTACATTTTCTTATCGTAAATAAATGATGATGTGTTTCAGGGATTTTCAATTTTCCTATTTTAAGGAGGGGAAATGGGGGTTGAAATTTTGTTTGTTACTTTTTATCTCGAAATTTCCACGGGATCGGGACTTACGCGGGTGAAACCGCGGGGCGCAGCTAGTAATATTATAAAGATGAAGAGTTTGTTTGTTTGAATGCGCTAATCTCAGGAACTAATGGTTCGAATTGAAAATAATAAAGTTTGTGTGTAATGATATATTGTGTGTATGTTTGTTACTCCTTTACCTTAAAAATACTAAACCGATTGCAATGAATCTCGTTACGTAGATAGCTGGAGACCTGGCTTAACATATAGGCTACTTTTTATGCCGATATTCTCATGGGATCGGGACTTACGCGGGTAAAACCGCGGGCGCAACTAGATACATACAGTAACACCCAGACCAGAAAAAAATATTTGCAGACAATACAAAATATTTGTTCCACAGTGAGAATCGAACCTGCAACTAGTTCTTTTTCTTTTTAATAAGTTTCCAATTTATGTCTGTATAGGTGGGTGACGGGACAACCTCAGTAGTGATTCTAGCCGGTGAAATATTAAAGAGATTAAAGCCTTTCGTTGAAGAAGGTAAGCTATATACAGAATTAGAATTAGTTATTATACGAACTTACCTGTCGTGAAGTCCTTCTATATTAAACGAACTTATCTGTTGTGAAGTTCCATATTAAACAAAATTACCTGTTAAAGTCTATATCCATGGAACTTACTTGTTATGGAGTTCTATATTAAACGAACTTGTCGTGAACTAAACAAGTATTGACGAGATCTTTCCTCTGAACACGGTCGACTTAGCTGATAAAATAAATGTGTTATTTCTCCTTCAGGTGTGCACCCCCGTATAATAGTACGAGCAGTCCGTACGGCTGCCAAGCTCGCAGTAGATAGAGTCAAGGAACTAGCTGTTAAAATCGACAATAAATCACCGGAGGAGAGGAGGTAAGTTTAAACTCTTACCCCCTTATTCCAAAACGAGGTTTAGGGATAGTCCAAGATGTGTGTGGATTTAAACCGTCACACAGATTTACTCGTCAATAGTAAAAACACTATGCCTATATAATCTATCTATAGGGATAGTGTTTAGACTATAGTTCCCTATATAATCCATAGGGATAGTGTTTAGACTATAGTTTACGAGTAAATCTGTGACTATCCTTAAAACTCGGACTATCCTTAAAACTCGTTTTGGAATAAGGGGGACTAATTGACATGAGATGAAACTTGTCTACCATTTTTTAGGGTTTTTATGTACCCAAAGGTAGAAATGGGGTTACTAAGATTCCACTGTCCGACTGTCACCAGGCTGTATCTCATGAACTATCACGGTTGCATGAGGTGCAGGTAGTAGGAAAGAATAGAATGGCCAATGATTATAAACACGGATCCAATTACTGAATTATGTGTGGACAAGACGTTTATGAGGTCAATTATTGCTAAAGACAAAAGAAATTACATTGGATTCCTTACCCAAAGGGTAAAAACGGGACCCTTTTACTAAGACTCTTAACTAAATAAATATTACAGGACATTCCACACGTCGCCATCTAGCCCCAAGTTAAGTAACTAGACTTGTGTTATAGGGCTAGACAACGGATATACTACTTAAATACTTTTCTTTTGTAAATATATACTTATAATACATAGAAACAACCAGACCACAGACAAATATCTAAGCATAAATACTTGTCTGAGGCGGGAATCGAATCCGCAACCCTGTGTTTATCAGTCCGGCATGGTGACCATTGTGCCAACTGGGTCGTCAATCTAAGCTAATATAATTATTATTAAGCCTTTAATGCCAACATATTTTTTACAATAAATTCATCCAAAAACATATCACTAAAACAGGAGATATTAAAAAAGCACTCAAAGAATTAAAAGAAGCGACGCTATGGGTCCCGAAAATGAAAAGCAAAAACATTAAAGAAGAAACAAGGAGACAGCCAATTTTAAAGATAGCAACAGACTACTATCAGAAATTATACTCTAGCGAAAACACCTTAGACTACAACATAAACCTCGAAGACGAAACCGAAGAAATCCCTCAGATTCTCGAAAGAGAAGTCCAGCATGCAATAGAAACACAGAGAAACGATAAAGCTCCTGGACCTGATCATATAACTAATGAAATGATGAAAGCGACATTACCAGAAACAACAACGAAACTGACCAATTTGTTTAATCTTATCCTAAACACAGAATCCATACCCTCACAATGGACAATGAGCTCAATAATACTCATCTTTAAGAAAGGAGATCGATCAGAAATAGGCAACTATCGCCCAATAAGTCTCATGTCCAATATATACAAGGTGTTCTCAAAAATAATACTAAAACGTATCACAAAAAAACTTGATGAACAACAATCAAGAGAACAGGCTGGATTTCGATCTGGATTCTCAACAAAAGATCACATACATGTGATAAAACAGCTTGTTGAAAAATGCCAAGAATATAACTATCCAGTATACATGGCATTTGTGGACTATAATAAAGCCTTCGACTCTTTAGAACATCAATTTATTTGGGAAGCCCTGAAAAGTCAAGGAATAGAAAATAAATACATAAGGCTAATAAAAAATGTATATTCTAACAGCAAAGCACGAATAAAACTTGAAACGGAGGGGGAAACCTTCCCAATACACAGGGGAGTAAGGCAGGCAGACCCACTCTCGCCAAAACTTTTTTCATCAGTGCTAGAGGAAGTCATTAGGAAAATGGAATGGGATAAAATTGGAATCAACATCAATGGAACACACTTAAATCACCTGAGATTCGCAGATGACATAATACTCATAACTGATAACCCAGAAACTCTTCAGAACATGCTCCAAGATTTGACATGTAAAAGCAAAACAGTGGGCCTAACAATAAACAAAACAAAGACCAAAATAATAACAAACAGATCTCAAATAAACATCTCAGTGGAGGGTGAGGAAATAGAATATGTAAACTCCTATATATACCTGGGCCAGCTTATTGCTTTCAATGATCAAATGAACTCAGAGATAGAGAGACGGGTAGCCAATGCATTGAAGAGATATTGGTCTCTCAAAGAAGTACTAAAAGGTAAACAATACAATATGGCAATAAAAAGAAAAGTATACAACACTTGCATAGTACCTATACTAACCTATGGGTGCCAGACCTGGGCAAACACACAAAAACAAAATCAAAAACTGATTACATGTCAAAGAGCCATGGAGAGGAGCATACTAGGGTACACAAAAAGAGGCAGGAAAAGAGCCAAAGATATAAGACACATTACGAAAATTGAAGATGTTGTAGTCAAAACCAAGAAACTCAAATGGAGATGGGTAGGCCACATGATGAGAGAGAACAGAAATAAATGGACAAAAGATATAACAGAATGGACCCCTAGATTCCAAACAAAGAAAAAGAGGACGACAGAGAAAATGATGGTCTGACGACATCAAAAAGATTGCCGGTCCAATATGGCTTAGAATAACTCAAACAAGACAAGACTGGAAAGAGCTGGAGGAGGCCTTCGTGTCGCAAAAAGACACGCCGACGCCCAATAACTAAAAGCTTTTAAAAAATTTAAATCTATGTAGATTTAAATTTTTTAAAATAATTTTATTGTAAAATATGTTGGCATTAAAGGCTTAATAATAAATAATAAAGCTAATATAATAGATATTATATTAGCTTCGATTCCCGCCTCAGGCAAGTATTTATGCTTAGATAAGCATAAATACTTGCCTGAGGCGGGAATCGAACCCGCAACCCTGAGTTTGGCAGTCCGGCGTGGTGACCATTCTGCCAACTGGGTCGTCAAACTGTCCGTCTGTCTGTCACCAGGCTGTATCTCATTAACTGTGATAGCAAGAGAGTTGAAATTTCCACAGATTATGTATTTCTGTTGCCGCTATAACAACAAATACTAAAAACTTTAATGGTACTGAACTCTTAAAAAGAAACTGCTGTTAAAATCAAGGCATCTGGAACTTAATTTACATGTTCAAATTTTAGTTATTCGATAGGCATTTTGCTTTTAGACTAATCATCTTAAACTTCTGTCCTTAGAGAACTGCTGACGAAATGCGCTTCGACCGCAATGTCCTCGAAGCTGATCCACCAACAGAAGGATCACTTTTCCAAGATGGTGGTGGATGCTGTACTGTCTCTGGATGCTCCACTCTTGCCCTTGGATATGATTGGTGAGTTACACTCCCCGATATGCCCCTTGGTCTTGAGTACTCTGGGAAGCCACCATTCCTTACTTATGCTGGCTCAGCGACCCGAATTTTTCAATTCGAACCAATAGTTCCTGAGATTAGAGTGTTCAAACAAACAACGGAAGCTCTCAAAGATAGATAATTATGCCTGTTTTTTTTTTCACCTTTCCCACTGATTCTTCGCTCATATTGGTCGCAGCGAGATGTTATATAGCCTTCCTCGATAAATGAACTATCCAACACAAAAATATTTTTTCAATTTGAACCAGTAGTTCCTGAGATTCGCGCGTTTAAACAAATTTTATAGTATTAGTATTGATTCCCACGGGATCGGGACTTACGCGGGTGAAACCGCGGAGCGCAGCTAGTTTAAAATATTTGCATGCCAAGCAAAGTTCTAGTGAAATATGTTGAACTATAATATTATTAAGTGACATCTGTCCACCATATTTCTTGCAAATAAATGACATGAATTCATTCAGGTATAAAGAAAGTGTCAGGGGGAGCTCTAGAAGACTCATTCCTGGTCGATGGAGTTGCCTTCAAGAAGACATTCTCGTACGCCGGCTTCGAGATGCAACCGAAGACTTATGATAACTGCAAGATTGCCTTGCTCAATATAGAGCTCGAGTTGAAAGCCGAGAGAGATAATGCTGAGGTGAGATGCCCATAATAGGGAAATGTAAAGTAAAAGTTGCCTTTATTCAGAGTACATGGGGTTTTATAGAAGTCTGGGGCCTTTAGAGTAGGTACATAGGATGTTAGACGAGGTGAAACCTTTCTTTAGTGTATATGGTGTTTTAGAGAGGTAGGACCTTCTTTAGAGTATTTGGTGTTTTAGAGAGGTGGGACCTTTCTATAGCGTAGATGGGGTTTTATAGAGATCTGGGGCCTTTAGAGTAGGTATATAGGATGTTAGAGAGGTGAAACCTTTCTTTAGAGTATATGGTGTTTTAGAGAGGTAGGGCCTTCTTTAGAGTATATGGTTTTTTAGAGAGGTGGGACCTTTCTTTAGAGTATATGGTGCTTAGAGAGGTGGGACCTTTCTTTAGAGTATATGGTGCTTAGAGAGGTGGGACCTTTCTTTAGAGTATATGGTGCTTAGAGAGGTGGGACCTTTCTTTAAATTATATTGTGTTTAGAGAGATGGGACCTTTCTTTAGAGTATATGGTGTTTTAGAAAGGTGGGACCTTTCTTTAGAGTATATGGGGTTTTAGGAAGATGGGACCTTTCTTTAGAGTATATATTGTTTTAGAAAGGTGGGACCTTTCTTTAGAGCATATGGGGTTTTAGAAAGGTGGGACCTTTCTTTAGAGTATATGGTGTTTTAGAGAGGTGGTACCTTTCTTGACAGTATGTGGCGTTAGGGAGATATTGTCTATATTTATAGGGGAGGAGGAAAAGATATAATTGGGAGAAATGGGAATGTAGATATTAGGGTTTTTTCTCTAAAATCTCGTTTTTGCTATAAAAGTGTATTATTCTCGCAGGTCCGTGTGACCAATGTAACAGAATACCAGAAGGTTGTGGACGCTGAGTGGCAGCTGCTGTACGAGAAGCTTGCTGCGTTGCACGCTAGCGGAGCTAACGTCGTACTCTCCAAGCTGCCTATCGGTGACGTTGCCACGCAGTATTTCGCTGATCGGTTAGTATTACTTACAGTTTCACCCGTGTAACTTCCAATCCCGTGGGGATGTTGGAATAAAAATATTTTTTCTTTTTCTAATTATCATAGAAATTAAGATTACAAAACAAAAAAAAAACAAAGGGGCATGGTCATGCCAGTTATAAGTTTTATGCAACAAAAATATTTGCTATAGTGTCAGTATCCAGGGAGAAAACAGTCGATTACGTTTGTATGGAGAGAACGCCCGGTACCCTTTCCTCTTAAAATTGTGGTTCATATACTATTATGTATTCTCTGTTTGTAGGAAACTAGCTGTTGCAAGCGACTTACGCGTGGTAGGTTAAAACCTTCCTCTTGAATCTCTATTTATTAAAAAAACCGCATCTAAATCCGTTGCGTAGTTTTAAAGATCTAAGCAAACATAGGGACAGACAGACAGCGGGAAGCGACTTTGTTTTATACGTATTTTTGCATATCACTTTTAAAGAGATGATGACGCGGGTAAAACCGCGTGTTACAGGTAATAGTTAGATAGATGGATAAATCATTCATTGATCACACAAAGGCATATACATAAACATAAATATAACTATCGTAAAAACGAATTAATTATTAAAAAAAAACAAAAGCCACTAAATAAATGGAAAGAAAAAAACAACTTACTAAAGAAAGAAAACTAACTAAATGAAAATAAAAGAGCTAATGTAAAATATAGAATACGTGGTGAGCTGTGTGCCGCAGTGATGCAAATGAGCAGTAGCTCAGTGTTGGGTTTGCTGAATGAAGCAAGACACTGATTTTCAGCTATACCCATAGTGCGTGACTTCACGGACGAACGATGGTCCAAGTCTGATAACCGCAAGTGAAGTAAAATTGCAAAATTCAATTACTTACAAACAAAATATAATAAAAACAATAGTTAAGAATAGAATGGCCAATGATTATAAACACGGATCCAATTACTGAATTATGTATGTGGACAAGACGTTTATGAGGTCAGTTATTGCTAAAGACACAAGAAATTGCATTGGAAACCAAGACTAATTAATTAGTTGCATATCCTGCAAAAAAAAACAAACAAAAAATGAACGTGTCTCGTGACATGCGTTGGGAACGAAGTCTCTTTACCTTTTTAAGCTATTGCATAGCTTTTATCGCGGGCTTTGAGCGCGGCGACCGAATCAAGAAATTCCGTAACGAAAATAAAATCTAACACCCCCCACTCCGCCTACCATGTAGGTCGGCCGAGCGTTCGCTTAACGTGTATGTATATGGTACGACTGTACGAAGCTCGCTCGATGCAATGGCTTTACCGAGGCAGTCCCCGAGTGCCACACGTATTTTTCATTTTTTTAAATGTCATCAGATCAGACCAGGAGATCAGGAGATCAGTTTATCTTACGTTTTCGTAACGCGTAACATTGTTCTCGGCTAGGTCTCCTCGCCAGCCCGCGATTAGGAACTTCGTTCTAAAAATGTTTGGGTTGCTTAGCTTGGGACTAGATTGCGCTGCGTGGAATGTCCTACAATTATTATGATTTATTTTATCAATACTAATATTATAATTATGAAAGATTTCATTTGTTTGAAACGAATAGGCTCCGAAACTACTGGACCGATTAAGATGAAACTTGGTATGAAGATACATTGATTCATTGGGAGTGACATATGCCATTTTTATCCCGATATTCCTACGGCATCGGGAGTTGAACTCAGTCGGGGCGGAATAACTATAAGTAATCTGTGTTTGTAGGAAATTAATATCACTTTAAGAATATATGTTTATTATGTGTTTTAGTGATATGTTCTGCGCGGGTCGCGTGCCCGAGGAAGACATGCGTCGTACGCAGCGCGCGTGCGGCGGCGCCGTGCTCTCTTCCACGCGGGATCTGAACCCTGACTCGCTCGGCCACTGCAAGCACTTCACTGAGAAGCAGGTCGGCGGGGAGCGGTACAATCTATTCACTGGTCAGTATGCAACTGGTTTTAGAGAGATGGGACCAGTTTTAGAGAGGTGGAACCACTTTTGGAGAGGTGAAACCACTTTTAGAGAGGTGGAGCTACTTTTAGAGAGGTGGAGCTACTTTTAGAGAGGTGGGACCATTTTTAGAGAGGTGGGACCAGTTTTAGAGAGGTGGGTCCTTTTTAGATTACATGGGGTTTTAGAGAGGTGGTATCTTTCTTTAGAGTTCATAGGGTTTTAGGGAAGTGAGACCTTTTTAGAGTTCATAGGGTTTTAGTGAAGTGCATGAGGTTTTAGAGAGGTGGTATCTTTCTTTAGAGTTCATAGGGTTTTAGGGAAGTGAGACCTTTTTAGAGTTCATAAGGTTTTACTAAAGTGCATGAGGTTTTAGAGAGGTGGTATCTTTCTTTAGAGTACATAGGGTTTTAAGGACCTTATGGCATTATACCCATACTATAGTGCGGCTGAATCAATCGAAAACTGAATTTCGCAAACCGTTATTTGAAAAGATTATATTTCAAATAAATTAATTGGGTCTTTTGAGTCAATACTCAGCTTTGGAGATGTGACCTGTTTTCAGACACTAAAGTGTATTTTAACTTTTTTGATTGAAAAACAAATCTGCCTTAAGTTAAAGGTTTAGGCATATGTATCCACTTTTCAAGACACTAAAGGGTATTTTGAAAGTTTTTGATGGATAAAATCCCTTTTGTAGGCCAAATGTGTCCACTTTTCAGACACTAAAAAGCTTATAAAAATAATATTTGTCTAATTTTAGGTTTTTACAAAGAAAATGAACCTGATGGTAAGATATTAAGTATTTGAATAAGTAGTTTGAAAAAAAAAAATTATTTATTAGAACTAGTTTGTGGTTGATCGAGGAATTTGGCCTGAAAGGTCGAAGGTCTCTAGTCCAGGGACTGCACTCCGACAGATCACACTGCACCACCAGATAAAAAAAACCTAAAATCTAAAAGTAAAAAAAATAATAAAAAAAACAAGGAAGGAATCAGTTCATTGTTATACAATATGTTCAATATCGTTTCGTTCAAAATCCATCCCACAGACGATAAATCATTTCATTAGAAGAAAAGTTTACCGTAAAATGTACTCCAAAAGCATTATTGTTATTTTACAATAGTTCATAGATGACACTAGCAAAGGAGTATTAAAAAACTTAGGTATATGTTGAAAGACGTAGGTAAATTTTGTAAACACTTGAGTATATGTTGGAAAACGTAAGTAAATGTTAAAAAGTAGGTAAATATTGAAAAGCTTGATTATATGTTGAATAGCGGTGGTATATGTTGTAAGAAGTGGGGTAAATGTTGTAAAAACGTGAGTATGTGTTGAACAATGTAGGAATATGTTGTAAAAACTTGAGTGTAATATTGAAAAAAGTAGGTAAATGTTTAAAAACGTAGGTAAAACTTGGGTATTTGAAAAACGTTGGTAAATATTGAAAACCTTGATTATATGTTGAATAGCGGTGGTATATGTTGTAAGAAGTTGGGTAAATGTTGTAAAAACGTATATATGTGTTGAACAATGTAGGAATATGTTGTAAAAACTTGGGTATAATATTTAAAAAAGTAGATAAATGTTAGAAGAAGTAGGTAAATGTTGTAAAAACTTAGGTATTTGAAAAACGTAGGTAAATATTGAAAAGCTTGATTATATGTTGAATAGCGGTGGTATATAGGTAAAAAGGTGGGTAAATGTTGTAAAAAGTTGGGTAAATGTTGTAAAAAGTTGGGCAAATGTTAAAAAACGTAAGAATATGTAAGAATAAGTTGGGTATTTTATACAGTTTTTGGTAATAATACTGGCAAGCCGTTGAGAGCTACTTCTGTGCACCTAAACAAATAACTTTTGTTCTACGACTTTTAGAAATTCGAAAAAAAAATGACAATTTTGAGGTTATGTAATTTCGAAAAACAGGAGATTTTTAAAACAAAGGTCATTCAGACTAAAAGCAGTAGATAAAAATTTAAAAATAAGTAAAACTTTAAGGTTAATGACCTCTCCGTGTATGGAACAGCTGATTTTCAGGTAAACCTGACCTCAAAATTCCAAAAAAAATGTTCGAATTTCCATAAATCGCAGAACAAAAGTTGTTTGTTTAGGTACACAGAAGTAGCCCTCAACTTGTTAGTATAATTACCAATAACCCTGTATAAACGTGGGTATTTGTGTTGAAAAAAAAGGTCAGTAAATGTTGTAAAAACGTAGGTATATATTGAAAAACGGTGGTATATGTGGTAAGAAATCGTGTAAATGTAAGAAGTTGGATAAAAGTTAAAAAAACCTGGGTAAATGTTGTAAAAACGAAGGTTTATTTTGAAAAACGTAGGTATATGTTGAAAAACGTAGGTATAAGTTGTAGAAGTTGGGTAAAAATGTTGGAAAAAATTGGATATATGTTAAAAACGTAGGTATTTGTGGAAAACGTAAGAATATGTTGACACAGTTGTGTATATGTTACAAAAACGTAGGTATATGTTGAAAAACGTAGGTAAATGTAGTAAAAACTTAGGTAAATGTTGTAAAAACTAATATATAAAACAATCGTGTCCATGTTTGTTCCAGGATGCCCCGCAGCCAAGACCTGCACGCTGATCCTCCGAGGGGGAGCGGAGCAGTTCCTCGAAGAGACGGAGCGGTCTCTCCACGACGCCATCATGATCGTCAGGAGGACTATCAAGAACGATGCTGTTGTTGCAGGTCAGGTCATGTTTACCAGGTTTTAGGGTTCAGTACCTCAAAAGGTTAAAAAAGGAACCCTTATAAGATCATTGTCCGTGTGTCACGAATTGTCCGATTATCTCAGAAACGGGTGGACCTAGCAAGTTGAAATTCATACCAGATACTGAGGTCTATAGTCCCTATTTGGTGTGTAAATATTAATCTGATTTGTAGTTTTTTTTGTCACTAATATCAAGGTTTTAAAAAATCTTTTAGTGGAAAAAATCCCTTATTACCCGCAGATACCTCATTCTCATGGTTTTTTCCAGGTGGCGGCGCTATAGACATGGAGGTATCGAAGCATCTACGCGAGTACTCGAAGGGTATAGCCGGCAAGGAGCAGCTGTTGCTGGCAGCCGCAGCTCGAGCGTTCGAAGCTATACCTAGACAGCTGGCTGACAACGCGGGCCTGGACGCAACGAGCTTGTTGAACAAGCTGCGGCAGAAGCACCATCAAGGTGGGTTGGTTGTGTGGGAGGAGTCGGTTGGAAGTGTGTGGGTGGAGTTAGTTGGAATCTAGCGTTCAAAGCTATACCAAGACAGCTGGCTGTCAACGCGGGCCTGGACGCTACGAGCTTGTTGAACAAGCTGCGGCAGAAGCACCATCAAGGTGGGTTGGTTGCGTGGGAGGAGTTGGTTAGGAGAGTGGGAGAAGTTAGTTGCACTGTGTGAGGAGTTTTTTGAAGTATAGGAGAAGTTAATAAATAAATGATTTATTTATTATTTAGTTACATCTGTGCCTGAACTAAGTGGTAAACTTGTATCTCAGTTGGTTGGAATTGATTGGTGATTGGTGGAAGGAGTAAGATATAATTATGGCCAATGATTATAAACACGGATCCAATTACTGAAATTGTTTTTGTGGATAGCTAGTAGATATGAGGCCATAACACACAAGAAAACCGCAAAGCACTATATTTTATTTTTAACAGAAATACATCACCTGTCTAGACTAGTTTACTATAGATTATTTTATCACAGCTTGGTGACAGACACAGAGACGGACAGTGAAGTCTCAGTACAAGGGTCCCATTTTTACCAATTTTACCCTTTGGCTAACAAATCAACTTAAAAAAAAAAGTAAAAGCTTTATTGTTGTTTTTTTTTTGCAATAGTATAAAGATGACATTAGCAAATGAGTATTAAAAAACTTAGGTATATGTTGAAAAACGTAGGTAAATAAAAACACGGGTATATTTTGAAGCATGTAGGTATATGCTGTAAAAACACGGATATGTTTTGAAACACGTAGGTATATGCTGTAAAAGCAAGGGTATATTTTGAAACACGTAGGTATATGCTGTAAAAACTCGGGTATATTTTGAAACATGTAGGTATATGCTGTAAAAACTCGGGTATATTTTGAAACATGTAGGTATATGCTGTAAAACACGGATATGTTTTGAAACATGTAGGTATATGCTGTAAAAGCAAGGGTATATTTTGAAACACGTAGGTATATGCTGTAAAAGCAAGGGTATATTTTGAAACACGTAGGTATATGCTGTAAAAACTCGGGTATATTTTGAAACACGTAGGTATATGCTGTAAAAGCAAGGGTATATTTTGAAACACGTAGGTATATGCTGTTAAAACTCGGGTATATTTTGAAACACGTAGGTATATGCTGTAAAAGCAAGGGTATATTTTGAAACACGTAGGTATATGCTGTAAAAACTCGGGTATATTTTGAAACACGTAGGTATATGCTGTAAAAACTCGGGTATATTTTGAAACATGTAGGTATATGCTGTAAAAACACGGATATGTTTTGAAACATGTAGGTATATGCTGTAAAAGCAAGGGTATATTTTGAAACACGTAGGTATATGCTGTAAAAACACGGGTATATTTTGAAACATGTAGGTATATGCTGTAAAAACACGGATATGTTTTAAAACACGTAGGTATATGCTGTAAAAGCAAGGGTATATTTTGAAACACGTAGGTATATGCTGTAAAAACTCGGGTATATTTTGAAACATGTAGGTATATGCTGTAAAAACACGGATATGTTTTGAAACACGTAGGTATATGCTGTAAAAGCAAGGGTATATTTTGAAACACGTAGGTATATGCTGTAAAAACTCGGGTATATTTTGAAACACGTAGGTATATGCTGTAAAAACTCGGGTATATTTTGAAACATGTAGGTATATGCTGTAAAAACACGGATATGTTTTGAAACATGTAGGTATATGCTGTAAAAACACAGGTATATCTTCTGATACACGTCAGTATATGCTGTAAAAACACAGGTATATCTTCTGATACACGTCAGTATATGCTGTAAAAACACAGGTATATCTTCTGATACACGTCAGTATATGCTGTAAAAACACAGGTATATCTTCTGATACACGTCAGTATATGCTGTAAAAACACAGGTATATCTTCTGATACACGTCAGTATATGCTGTAAAAGCACGGGTATATTTTGAAATACGTCAGTACATGCTGTAAAAACACGAGTTTACGCTTTTGGTATGGAACCATAATAAAACGGTGTGTGTATTTTTGTTTCTAGGTGACGTCTGGTACGGGATAGACATCCAGAAAGAAGACATTGCTGATAACTTCGCCAGCTGCGTCTGGGAGCCGGCGGTTGTTAAGATAAATGCCATCACGGCCGCTTGCGAGGCCGCTGCAATGGTGAGATAATACTTGAAATAAAACTAAATCCCTTTAAACACTTTGTTTATTTCAACCACTCAGTCCGACGATTATCAAGTGACTGTCGCTTCAGTCTTACACCTCATTATCGACGGCTAGTATCAGTACAGCAACTAAATCAATATATCAACTAAATACTGCAACTAAACTAAAATATAAATTCAGATATTAGAATCTAAAGCTACTATTAAAATCTATATATATAAAAGGGAAAATCACTGACTCACTCACTCATCACGAAATCTCAAAAACTACAAGTGCTAGGAGTCTCAAATTTTGCATGGGGGTTCCTTTTATGACGTAGGTGCTCACTAAGACGGGATTTTGCGAAATTCAACCCCTAAGGGGGGGCAAATGGGAAGTTTTGCCCCCCCTTAGGGGAAGTTTGTATGAAGGTTTGATTTTTTTAAAGGTAGAAATGTATATTACATGCATAATATAGCCGTGCGAAGCCGGGGCGGGTCGCAATACAATATAAGAATAGATAAATTATTTAAATACTAAATAAAAATATTACAGTCATAATCGTGTTCTATTAGCAGGAAATTTTAGAATCATAGATAGGAAATTAATACCTTCTTAGAATAACGTGGTTTCAAATTTTTTTTAACAATAACAACAACCAAATTCTCTTGGAGTTTTTGGCGGGAACGAGTTAACAACATGTCGTGCTGCAGTTTTATTTTCATGAAACTAAGATGTAACCTGAGTTGAATTGTATAATTCTGGTGGAATGTTATTCAATTTAGTTCTGTGAAAGTGCACAAGTGTAGTGAAAGTAAAAATCAGTGTCAAACATGCAGTTTTCTCGTTGCCTCCAAATCTCCTATTAAGGTTATGGTAAACTTGCCACCGCTTTACTATAACCCCTGACTTGACGGACTATGACGACTTTGACTGTATTGAAACATTTATGATTTATGAAAAATCGGGTCATAATTTGATGCAAAATATAACTTGACACTGGCTAAATGCACACGTGCGAAGCCATAATAAAAGAAAAAAAAACCAAATACTCACAAATAAATACTGAAAAATTAAAAACACAACACACTTTACTTGCTTAATTGAGAATATTAATTGATACAAATATTGTAGAACTTTTTACACAGCGCCATCTAGCCCCAAGCTGAGCTACTAGCCTTGTGTTATGGGTGCTAGATTTTTGGCGTGATAACGTCTAATAACTTGATGGAACACCTGCATTGACAAAAAAGTGTCACGGTAATATTGTGTGACGTCATGCGTCATGGTAACATGACCATGACGCGTCTGTTCCCGTTGGGAAACAGAGTATTTAATAATAATATCGCTCATCTGGAAATGTTATGGTCACACGAGTGACAAATAGAAGACTTATAAAAGGAAAAAAAAATCTCAATTGTTCATCGTCTTCTTATGACGTTATCGCGTTAAACCGACTTTACAGACGACCATTTGATTTTTAACCGACTTCAAAAAAGGAGGAGGTTCTCAATTCGTTTAATTCAAAAAATAGTAAACACAAAATAAGCAGGCGTTATAAACTTATAGCCTTTTCTACTTTCTTCTTCTTATCCTACTAATATTTAATCAATTAAATAAACGACTTACTTTCTTTAATATTTTTTTATCTGTTGTTTCAGATTCTGTTAGTCGATGAGACAATAAAAAACGTAAAGAGTGGTGGAGACATGCCCGCGCCGGGCCGTGGGATGGGACGCCCACGGATGGGATAGGCTAATATACCTACATAGCTTATTTTTACACTATACTGCACGCGGTTTCACTCGCGTTACGATCCGTAGTAATATCAGTATACAGGGTTATTGGTTATATAAGGAATCTATTGAGGGCTATTTCTGTGCACCTTAACTTTTGTTCTAACACTTTTGGAAATTCAAACATTCGGAATTTCTTTCAAAAGAATTTTTTTCTTTTATTTAGCTTCACCTGTCCAAGATGTCTGTCATCAAATCTTGCAAATTAAATTTGATTCACTTACCGGTTACCGATTAAGTTGAAATTTTGATAAAACTTTAAAATAAAGTTCACACTTAGACCTGTAGATAGAACTTAAAAAATAAGTATTCATCTTTAAGTTAATGACCTCTCCGTGTAAGTAAGAGTTGGTATTCAGGTAAACCTAACTTCAAAATATAAAAAAAAATGGTTGAATTTTCATAAGGGTTAAAATGAATGATGATGTGCACAGAAAAAGCTAAATAAAAGCATGTCAAAATCAGCAGCAAACTATGTTTGAATTTCCAAAAGGGTTAGAACAAAAGTTAAGGTGCACAGAAATAGCCCCAAAACAATTTACCATGTAATTACTAATAACCCTGTATAGATTAAATTAATGAGTTGAAATACTTTAAACTTCAACTCGAGCAGGAGCTTATAATATTGCTTGAGTTAAAAACATTCTATTAATAGCAGTTATAAATCAATAAAAAACTTGAGAGGTGTCAAGGGACATCCGGATGGAACGAAGTTTCTTTCGATTAATTAGTGAAGGAATTGTAATAAAACCAAAAAGTGTTGTTACAACTTTCGTTCTTTAATTTTTCCGTCTAGCCGCCTTTCGCAACGCGCGATAAGGAACTTCGTTCAATAATGCGACTTGCCTGGCGCGTACTTTACCTGCCTTGGGTTATTTATCTGCTATATTGTTCTCAATTTTCATTTATTTATGGTATTAAATAACGCTTTACAAATTCTAGAATAAGTTATTTTAAAAAAACCCCACTAATTAATATTATTATATCCAAGTTTGACAGATTTTGAAGTTGATTCTCAAGGGTGGACTTAGTGGTGTAACGTGGGTTACTGTCGCCCGGGGCGGAGTCATAATTTGCCGCCGTCATAAGAATAATAATGTTGGCAATTTTAGGCCCTTTGACGTCATAAAATTAAATAAAAATGTTGTTTATGAGAAAATACGTAACGATATGAAAGAATTGAGCGAGAAATTTCAAAATCATGTAAGGATACGGGGCGCCTCGTGATTTGCAACAACTGTATTGGGCGGAAGGGACATTCGTTATGTGCAAGTGGGTAACAGCTAATTTCTTGATTTTAACTGACCGTCAGTGACTGCACGAAATATTTTGCTGTCCTCGTAATGGTGGCGCCCAGGGCGGTCCGCCCTCGCTACGCTACTGGGTAAACTTTAATATAATAATTAGGCTACGTTAAAGCACAGTTTGTGCTAGTAATAAATAAACTATACTAAACACTTTATTCTTGGTTTCATTTGTACTTATTACATTTTTCTAGTGGTACGGAGACTTATAGGATACCTAGGGAAGAAATCTTCGAATCCTAATAATTAAACCTAAATACCTAGTAATCTGGAGAAATTATTGGTGTTTTGTTTATTCGTCGTTCTTTGCCAAAATATTGAAGTATAATTTTCTCAAAGTTGTTCCTACCACAAATACGTCGTTGGTGTCTGTAGGGATGAGCTGTGCAGGCAAAATAATTAGCAATTGTATCAATCAGGACACGGTTCAGAGATTTGCACAAGACACATAAAAAGATTTCCATAATCCTCGTTTGCATGTGATTAGACTTTTTACACAGATGCCAATTCTGGAAGTGTTTTCAATTTCTAACTTCTACATCAGAAGAAGCATAAATTCCAAAGTCGCAACTTGAGTAGGTTGCTTTAATTTATTGCGCATGCGCGATCGATACTATAGCCAACCGTTGGACAAGTATATAAACTCGTAGCGCTACCAACATGACGTAGAAGAAATCGAGAGGTGAAGGTGCGAATAATGGAGAGGTGTCGTCGCCCATATTTTTTAATAAAAATAACAACATCATTGGAATCTTATTGGAGTTAGCAGAGCGATACGATATTGTCGTGAAAGTGGAGTGTTTCGACGTGTCATCTTGTTTGATAGCAGTGTGTCCGAGGCGAAAGACGGCGGATCGCGACGATCAAGACGTCGCTCCCAGTGCAAGGCGACCATTTTGTGATCAACGCACAGCGCGCACGATAAGTTGAAAGTTGATTTGCAGTCTGATTTACAATATATCGAACGGAAGAACCGTGCAATAAGCTGATATCTCATCATAGAGCAAGATTGTTGAGCGGGGAGTGTGGTGTGTGTAGTGTCAGTCATGATGAACGCAGCGAGTCGCGCGCGGCGTCGCTCGGTGCGGTCCCCCGGCAGTGCGGGCAGCTCGAGTCGAGAGGAGCGCTACGCGGCCAGCAAGTGGGGCGACGCACCGCCGGGCTCCGCCCTACCACCGCCGCCCACGCATTGGCGCCGCGACGGCCGCTGTCGGCCCGAGACGGACCTCGCCGCGCCGCTCAAGCTGCTGCTCAACGTGGCCTAGAGGACTATAGTACGTGTAGTGTTAGCGCGGCTCGAGCTGGCTGCGACTGTAACAGACTCGCCTCCAGCCCGATCCGCTGTCTCTGCTAAGTCTTTATTTTGTAATAACGCGAAGCGCGTGAGCCGGTTCTAGGGGCTAGCGCTCCGTTGCCGTCTCGACCAAATTTCGGCGTTGGTATTATTTTATGAAAATTTTAGTAGATAAGTTAAAATAGCCGGGGGTGCTCCGCCCCGCCGCCGCCCGAACTCAGTCTCCTGAACAAAACACGATAAAAACGTAAAAAAAATAAAAGGAGTTGAGTGCGGGCTGCCCGGCGGTGCGGAGCGCCCGCGATGCCGCACGCACGCGCCGCCAAGTCCCGCGCTCCGCCCCGAGGCCGCTCAGAGCCCCAGTTTATTGTTGAGGGCTGACGGCCACGCCGAGCTGAGTGCTGCATTAGTTGTGTATGAGATGAGATGGGGACGGTGTCGCGCTGCGTGCCGGCGCTTGCTATCGCTAGTCGAGTATCGACTGTATATGTTTTATTTATCTGGAGACGTGTCTGCCTGTGAGGGCGCGGGGCCACGCTGGGACACGGAGCCCGGAGACGAGCTCCACAGCTTTAACGACACTAGTGTCGCCCCGCGCCTCTTGTCCTCTATATAATGTGTAACTCTAGATGTAAATTGAAGTCTCACTGATATGATGGTCATGTTATATGTTTGTACAGATAGTATATTGATCTCAGCCGTGGCCGCCTCTCTGTTAGACCTTCTGTGATGTACAAAACGAAATTACTATATTTGGAATTTACAAGATTTTTATAATTAGTTTGTAAAACATATACTTTTAAGTGAAGATGAGTGGAGGCGGTCCACGGTGTCCCCGTCACACCGTTCCCTTTATCCTACTTAATCCTATCCTGTTTTCCTTATCCTTTCCCAAAATCCTTTTTCCTTGTCCCATTCTTTCCTATTCCATCCTCTTTTATCCCCACCAAATTCCAGTCCCACCCAGCTTCCTAATCCTATCCCTTTATCCCAAATGATCTTCATCCCATCCCATCCTATATCCCGTGTAATCCCAGGGTTCTTCGGAACCCGCCAAATGTCTCCATGTTTCTGGCAACTGGTCGTAACGTACACAAGCTCTTCACTCTTCACGAGTGGAGCTTACCTTCATTATACAACAAGAACAACTGCTGGAAGACATGAAGAACTAGCTGCACCCTACGGTTTTAATGCAAGCTGAAGATTCCTGACGGATACATTTTATGGTGGAGGCGTAAAAGCAGCAAAGTGGACCCCTGGCTCCCGAAAGAGATGCAACCGGGAACATCACTCGGATGATGACATTTTATGGTATGTACCTGACTACGATTTATAGTCTTTCTTAATGTAATGACGACCCAGTTGGCACAACGGTCACCATGCCGGACTGCCAAACAAGGGGTTGCGGGTTCGATTCCCGCCTCAAACAAGTATTTATGCTTAGATATTTGTCTGTGCTGTGGTTGTTTCTATGTATTATAAGTATATATTTACAAAAGTAAAGAATATAAGTAGTATATGAGTTGTCTAGCACCCATAACACAAGTCTAGTTACTTAGCTTGGGGCTAGATGGCGATGTGTGGAATGTCCTGTAATATTAATTATTTATTTATACTTTTTTTAAATTATATACTCACAACATGTCGCAGCCAACTACCTTAATTGGCCGTTCAATCAACAGCCTAGCCTGAATATCATTCAGGCCGCTAGTTGAACGGCGCTGTTTAGTAAAGAGGCTGGGCTGTTTATTGAACAGCCAATAAAGCTAGTTGGCTGCGACATATACACAAAACACCCAAACATTTATAACATAAATACTTGTTTGAGGCGGGAATCGAACCCGCACAACCTGCGTCGCAAGCGGGTGTTCGCCCGACGCGCCATAGAGGTTGTTCACAGTCAAAGTAAAAAAAGTTTATTCCTTTAGATGCTTTGCATTTGTACAAAGATCACATAGAAACGTCTTAAAAACTTAGTTAGGATGTGTGCCTTCGGAACGCGCCCACCAATGAGAAGAAGACACAAGAAACTCATGGGTTTTTTTTCATGTGATCACAAAGGTCAATATTACAAATATTTGAAAGTATTATTTCAAAAGTCACGTCCGTGGGTTGTTAAAATAGCTTCATCCTTTCGAGATCGTCAAGTATACATGTAAATATTCTATCCGTTGTCTAGCACCCATAATACAAGCCTAGTTGCTTAGCTTGGGGCTAGATGGGGCGCTGTGTAAATTGTTGTACAATATTTTAATTTTGTTCGAATGTTCGTAGCTATGTTTGATTGAAATCGGTTCAGTTGTTTGATAAATTAGAGGCGGGGGGGGGGGGGAATCGAAGTAAACTCGGGTTACAACTAAGTTTCATGAAAATAAAACTGCAGCACGACATGTTGTTAACTCGTTCCCGCCAAAACTCCCTAGGTCACCTTTATCTCGCGCGCATGGAGTGTGACGGAATTGAATGTCAGTAAGTAATGGTGCAAATAAAGGGATGTATAGATTTCTACCGTTAGTGTTTGTCACGTGCCAACCACAGAGCGAGCAACAACACCGCTATCGCTATCGTGTAAAACTTTGAGCAGCCGTCTTTGATCGCGTCCTCGAGCGTCCTTCCGTCCTCGCACCGCAGCGCGTCGTACCCGACGAGCTCGGCGGCGTGGTCGCGCAGCACGCTCAGCGGCGGCGTCGCACGACACGAGCACTCGAGCCGGTTACCCTCGAGCAGCAAGCGCCTCTTGGTGCCGGACACGAGCGCGACAGCCGTCGTCTCGGTCATGTAGCTGATAGAGTTGTTGCGCAGTTCCAGCACCTGGAGCAGGAACGAGGGTGAGCGGGTGGAGCGGGTAGCGGTGGAGGTGCGGGGGGGGGGAAGATACTTACCTGGAAATGGGGCGGGAGATTGTCGAACACCAGTTCGGTGATTGAGTTGTTGACGAGGACCAGATCAACTGCAAGGACCTTTGTGTCGTTGTTGAGTGATGGCAGTTGTGGCACGCGGTCTAGCTTGACGCCGACGCAGATGACGCGCAGCAGTCCATCGCCCGCCATGCCGCAGTTGCAGCCGGGTGGTACCGCGGCACACGTCTCGCTGGCACACAACAGGTCTTCGGGGGGAACGGTTCTTAGCGACGACGGCCAGTAGTCATACAGCTGTACGTCGTACAGCGGCAGCAAGTCATCGTTAATAGCCCTTGCTATCCAGTAGAGGCTACAGCCGTCGATTGTTTCTGTAATTAACATTACGGCAACATTGCGGTTGGGTGCGGCCAAAGCGGCGGCCGCAGCGGCTCTGTCGTAGTCGTCTGCAGTGAAGTATATCGTGCCAGCGAGCTTCACCTCGGCAGGTACGCTGCGCTTATATTGGAAGTCTTCGTACTGTGGACAAGTAAACGACGCGTCACTCGAGTGATTACACTCCTCCTTACCTCCTGCCCCTCGCTACTCACCGTCAGGTTGCCTAGCTTCGTGTCACTGAGGTCGAGGTACTTGAGGATCACCATGTCCTCGCGCCAATCGCTGCAGATGACCGAGATGTTGGTTCCTTTTAAGTTCAGTCGCTCCAGTTTTAACAGCGAGGTCAACGAAGATATACCTTAAAGGGAATAGGGGCAGTTAATCAAGGACACTAGGTGATCAAACGAACTTCTCGATTGAAGTTCGATCAATACAAGTCGCCTTTATTTAAAGTATTTGATGAGTTCTAAGATATATTTACTGGTTCCCTTTAATCCACAGGAAATGACGTTCGTACGTCATTCTTGAGAAAACACAATTTGAATTGTATTATATCTACAGCATAAATACCAATATAATAGAAAGTAGGAACGCTATCTAGAGATGATTCTCCAAAACGTCGTCAAAGTTACCTGTGACATTACTGTCGTTGACCGCGCAGAGATCACCGAGCTTCCGGTTACCCGCCAGCGAGGATTCCTCAGCTCGGTGAACGTTGCTAGCTCCGCAACCACACTTGTATTAAACTTGTTGCCTCCTACGTCTAACGACAACAGCGGTAACCTCAGCATCGAACTGCAGAAACACACTATATGAATGCACGTAAAGTAAATAAATAAATAAATATTGCAGGACATTCCACACATCGCCATCTAGCCCCAAGCTAAGTAACTACACTTGTGTTATGGGTGCTAGACAACGGCTATACTACTTAAAATACTTTTCTTTTGTAAATATATACTTATAATACATAGAAACAACCAGACCACAGGCAAATATCTTAGCATAAATACTTGTCTGAGGCGGGAATCGAACCCGCAACCCTGTGTTTGGCAGTCCGGCATGTTGACCATTGTGCCAACTGGGTCGTCAAAAGTACACTGACTCCAACCATCTCTAATGCAACAATGAATGATTCGCCGAGACGTTCGTGTCGCCACCTAAATGATGCGTCGTTGATCAAACAGACAGCTGCTTTATCGGAATTGTGTTCGGCTAAGTCCTTGGTATATTCCCTACATCGCGCACTATTATTCGTAGTCATTTTAATATTACTAGCGTTTGTCATATTTCATATTTTCTATTGCGTATTGCGTACTTGAGACCGCGACATCGCTTCTCCCCGATACCTCGCTTCAAGTAGCCCTGCGGGCTAGAGGTAAATGACATTACTTGTCTCTGTTTGGACGAATTTATAAAAATCTAACAACGAGTGATTAGGTACCGTCGGCAGCGAAACGAGCGTCGATGAATCGTGGCACCTTCGAACGTAGTAACCTACCTGGGCAGTTGTATGAGTCGATTGTAGCTGAGGTCGAGGTGAGTCAAGTGGGGGGTGTTCGCGAATAGTTGTGTTGGCAGTTCTATTAGTTGATTGTAGCTGAGGTCGAGGTGAGTCAAGTGGAGGGTGTTCGCGAATAGTTGTGGTGGCAGTTCTACTAGTTGATTGTAGCTGAGGTCGAGGTGAATCAAGTGGAGGGTGTTCGCGAATAGTTGTGTTGGCAATTCTATTAGTTGATTGTAGCTGAGGTCGAGGTGAGTCAAGTAGGTGGTGTTCGTGATTAGTTGTGGTGGCAGGTGTGTTAGTTTATTGTGGTTTAGATTGAGATAAGTCAAGTGGGGGGTGTTCGCGAATAATTGTGATGGCAACGAAGACATGTTGGCGTATATAATCCCGAGACTGGTGACTTGTGTCGCGTTCTCGAGCAGTCTCGCCGGCAGCTCCGACAGGTTGCGTGTGTACTTGATGTAGACCTCCTTGAGCCGCGGGCAGCGAGCCACCCACCCGGCGGGCAGCTCGCTCACATCCGGATACACCAACGTGAGCTTCACCAGCTTGTCGCAGGCAGGTAGCGGGTTCGGCCTCTTGGCCCTCCAATACTCCAGGGTGACTTCCTCGAGAGCTAGCGGCGCCCAGTCCGACATCAGCGCGGCGTCTGCGCGCTGCACGTAAAGCTGTTGTAGACGTGATGTGTTGCTGCGCTCCACAGTCACCTTTCCAAAACAAAGTCAGATTAAAAAAAGTTGTATTATTATCCCTATTAGGTACTAAGTTGCTAAGTTAAACTGTAAATATCCTATTATGAAAAATCTATAGATCTCACACTACGCGCAACAACCGAAGGGCATTGAAAATGTAAAAAAGTTAGTACATAATTTTTTTTTACTTCTACAAAGCATTTTCATCATTGTCTTGATGTCAAAAATGAGGTCGTTCTTGGTACGCAACTATGCGAATTCGAATGCTATCCCCGTAGCCCTTCGACCATTTAACTAGACCTCCATGCCGGTAGCCCCGACATTAGGCATCGAGACGGAGCACCCTGGGGTTTTAGTCGGTTGGAGCCCGACATAACCACTTCGTTGGCTCCAACAACGGAGTGGTACCCGACCGGGTTTTCCCAGGCCAGGGCACTCAGGCTCATCAGGCTGTTTCTCATGAACCGGTTTTTACTTTAAATTATTTTGGCTAGTAATATAATAGGTACAATAAGGCAAACAAATTGCAGTCCCTACGGTGGGACTGCAATTTGTTTGCCTTATTGTACCTATTATATTACTAGCCAAAATAATTTAAAACTACTAAATTATTAGAATGTTTTCACCTCAGTCAAGATTGTAAAGTTCTGCTCGAGTTGAAGTTCTTAAAGTCATTAAGGTGAAAGGGTACCGGGAGCTCTCTCCATACAAACGTAGTCGACTGTTTTCTCTGACACTAACACAAATATTTTTGTGCCATGAAACCTGTAACTGCCATGACTATGCCCCTATGTTTTGGTTCTTTTTTCATTTTCTATTTATCATAGAAATTAAGATTTAAAAAACAAAATACAGGGGCACGGTCATGGCAGTTATAAGTTTTATGCAACAAAAATATTTGCTCTAGTGTCAGAGAAAACAGTCGACTACGTTTGTACGGAGAGAGCTCCCGGTACCCTTTCCTCTTAAACATTCCAATAATAGTAATTTTATAACTCTATAGTGGGTACGAAATTTATTTTTCAGTTTACTGACCGAGAATATGGCCACCACATGCAGCGACCGCAACTCGGGCAGGTCCAGCACGGCGGCGGGCACGCGTCTGTTGTCCACATTCTCCAGTCGTAACTCGGTAAGGGTACGGGGCAGTGCTTCCAGTATGCCGTCTGGCAACATCATATACTTCAATGAGAGCGTTGTGAGGCCCTCCAGTGTGGCGGACAGGTCGTGCAGCTCGCCCGCGTACCGGCCGGTGTGTAGCAAGAGGTGACGGAGAGAAGGCAGGTTGGCGAAGTGCGCCGTCGTCAGCTGCCACACAGCACGCAGTTCAAGGTTGAAGGGTGATGTCGTAGTGACGTTGATTGCAGCGAACACGGCCGCATAGTGCGCGGGTGGACAGTCCGTCACGGTGACGTACAAGAGGCGTAGCGCTGACGTGAACTGCGGTAAGAACGCCCGCACCGAGTCCAGCTGCAGGCTGTTGTAGCACTTCAGCCTTAATGAGTTGTCATCGTATTCGAAACGTAAATCATTGCCTGAAAATATTCAGAACCATTTCAGAACATACTCGTACACAATTGTAATTAACTACTTACTTACTGAAATGTAAACTCAATTCAATATCAGTTATTATGTAAATATTAAATGTCAGATTTTCATTATTGTTACTACTGCGTTTCGCGGTTTTATCCGCGTAGAAATTTCTGCGCAACTTTCTTAATTTTTTTTCATCAAGAAACTTCTGCAATGTATTAGAAAACTTAAAATGAAATCGGTAAAGTCGTTCTCAGGTTACGGCGCGACCACGTGAAATAGGCGAATAAATACCTATTCATTTTTAAAAGTATATGTCGCAGCCAACTAGCTTTATTGGCCGTTCAATCAACAGCCCAGCCTCTTTACTAAACAGCGCCGTTCAACTAGCGGCCTGAATGATATTCAGCCGTAGCGTTTGTTACAACATAAATGAACTGTCTGGCAGTCGTCTGTTAATAGTCGTCTGTCATTTGTGGTCCGTCGTCACTGGACACTATACACTGCATGCGAACACAGCCGCAGTAGAGAAGTAAATAAGAAGTAATAAATAGGCGTAGTGGGGGGGGGGGGGTTAGGTTTTATTTTCGTTATTCTTGATTCGGTCGCCGCGCTCAAAGCCCGCGATAAAAGCTATGCAATAGCTTAAAACTGTATTGAAAAATTAAAAATAGTTCCGGAAATTGTGCGGTATGTACCCACTTGCAGGACCACGTCCAGCAAGTCCGTCAACAGCTTACCTGCCACTTCGAATGTATCATTGTAATAGGAATGCTTGCATTGGTCCTCTGTTGCGTCCGTCGGACAGCGCAGCGCTGGCAATGCAGGCACGTCGGTCGCCAGCGCGAGCGCAGCGCCCGCCATCACCAGCGCCAGCGGCACCGCTAACGGCATGCTCCTCACAGACATACTCATGGATCCTACAAATATATACGTGGAAGTAATGCTTAAAGTTCACAAACACGAGTAGAAACAAGCTGGCACGTGGTCAGGAGGATACAGAAAAACTGTTATTTCTGATATACTTGTACTTGTATACAGGCTGTTTTCCGCCATTGGACTCTTTTTAATTGGGTTCTTTTTGCGTGAGGATGGAGTAGGCTTGCCCAGCACCTACTACCCTGTCAGCTCAGTCGACCATGTCCAGAGGAGAGAACTTGTCAATACTTCCGGAGCCAACTAAGCCGCGGGTTTCATCACGATGTTTTCCTTCACCGTAAGAGCAATGTCAATTAGCGCACATAAATTTTTCTTAAGAAAAATACATTGGTGCAGGGCGGCCGGGATTCGAACCCACGACCTTCAGAATGAAAGTCGAGGTATCTACCACTAAGCCAACACCGCTCTATATATTTCCGATATATCTTCTAGTATCCACGCCCAAACAATTACAAAGAAAAATTCGTTTTTTTTTAAGTTTATGTCAATTACCATTCTTTACTCAGAATTTGGGGATTTTTTAAATAAATTAAAGCCCGCTTACAATAATGGTGTTGCCACTTCTCGAAAGTTCCTTAAAAGTTTCAGTAAATTAAAACTTGAGAGGTGGCAAGGGACACCCGGATGAAACGAAGTTTCTTTCGATTAATTAGTGAAGGAATTGTTATAAAATCAAAAAGTGTCGTTACAACTTTTGGCCTTAATTTTTTCCGTCTAGCTCCCTTTCGCAACGCGCCATAAAGAACTTCGTTCCAAAAATATTATTTTCTTTTCTTGCAAAGAGTTATTTAAAGTTTTTATTGAAGTAGGTAGGTATCTTAGAAGGATTAAACCATATATATTATTTTTCATTACTAATACTCCGAAAGTAGGTCTAAAGATGCCTGAAGAGCGTGTAGAAAGAAAAACTTTCAGCCCTAGGGAAAATCGCTTTCACTGACAGCTGTCGTGTCAAATTATGGCTTCGCGCGGCTTGTGCGATTTGCTTGTAGCCAGTATCAGTGTCACATTACGCAGATACTTCAAAAACCTAACCTCCTTGCTTTAGGTAACACCAAAGAATAACAATTATGGCTCTACACGGCTCATGCATACTGCCAGAGGTAGTATGGAGTCTCTCATTCACTCACGTTATTATGAAGAATTTTATTTTAAGAAATTGTATTATTCGTAATGAAAAGCACAGTGTTTACCTCGGGTAAAAGATTCATTAAATCCCTCGAACTATTAGCGCCCTCGCTACGCTCAGGCGCCAAACTCCGTCTCGGGACTCAATGAGTGACTTTCACACCTAGGGTAACAATGTACTATTACTCTTTGGATTAAACACTGCAATATTATGTGTTAGTGGTCACAAGCGATCGCGATCGGAGGAAAAAACTAACTAAATATTTAAAGGAAATAACTGAAATAAATGTTGGCTTATCACTCCTGAAAAACCCAATATCTAAATATCCCAAATACATTACACAATTTTACTAAGTTAAGGTGCGAATAGGAACCAAAAGCTAAATATTAGTTATTGCATGGAAATAGAAATAAAATAAGATGTGTCAAGGGACACCCGGATAGAACGAAGTTCCTTTCGATTAATAATTAGTGCAGTAAGCTGTTGCTACTAGCGCCACAGAATATACGCGGTGTAACAAGGGGGATGGATCATCGGTTGTCGAAGGGTGGGGGGCCTCAGTACCTATCGATTTAACCCCCCTGTATGTTCTGCAATAATTAGTGTATTGGAGACCTAGCGAGGTATTAAAAGATGTTTTGAGAGTACGTGTGTTTAATATGGTAGTTGCTTAAAGACTAGTGTAACAAAGGTGCGATACCGTGGTTGGTATCGCTAAGTAATATGAGATGTGTGTATGTAGATATATATAATATGTATAGTAGTAGAGATGTAAGTAGGTACTACATCTGGTTCAAAAGTTATTTGGACTTTAGTGACTTTTTTGTCAAAATCAGATTTCACCCTGAACTTCGCAATTACAGCCAAACTCTGTGATTCTGCCTTTATTTTTGAAACAAGTTCAATAGTGGACCTTTTGTACACCTACACCAATCAGAGTTTTATATTTATAAAACTCAAAATAAAACCATTCAAGTTTTTTTTTTCAAAATCGATTTATTTATTATATGTACAAGTTAGCGCAGAGCAGGCGTCGAGCAGGCGTCTATCGCGCCCTCGAGCGTCCTTCCGTCCTCGCACCGCAGCGTGTCGTACCCGTCGAGCACGGCGGCGTGGTCGCGCAGCACGCTCAGCGCCGGCGTTGCACGACACGAGCACTCGAGCCGGTTACCCTCGAGCAGCAAGCGCCTCTTGGTGCCGGACACGAGCGCGACAGCCGTCGTCTCGGTCATGTAGCTAATAGAGTTGTTGCGCAGACCGAGCACCTGAAACAGGAACGAGGGTCAAGGGTGAGCGGGCGGCGGTGGAAGTGCGGGGAAAGGGGGGGAAGATACTTACCTGGAAGTAGAGCGGGAGATCAACGACCAGCTTGTTGATTGAGTTGTCGGAGAGCACCAGATCAATAGCATGGACGTCTGTGTCGTTGAGTGATGGCAGCTGTGGCTCGCGGTCTAGCTTGAAGCCGACGAAAACGAGGCGCAGCGGTCCGCTGCCCGCTATGCTGCAGTGGCGATCGGATGCTACCGTGCTACACGTCTGAAAGATAGAAAAAACTTGAGAGGTGTCAAGGGACACCCGGATGGAACGAAGTTTTTTTCGATTAATTAATGAAGGAATTGTAATAAAATCAAAAAGTTTCGTTATTTTGAAACACTTTAGGCCCGATTTATGAAAAATCGGGTCATAATTTGATGCAAAATATAAATGCACGAGCCGTGCGAAGCCATAATTAATAGAAAAAAAAGGCCCCTGTAGGTCCTCTTACTGCGGACTAGCTAACGTCGCTCGAGTGATTGCACTCCTCCCCCTCGTTACTCACTATCAGGTTGGCGATCTTCGTGTCCCTGAGGTTGACGTACTTAAGGTTCACCATGTCCTTCAGCAAACCGCTGCAAATGACTGACACTTTGGTTCCTTGCAACTTCAGTCTCTCCAGTTTTAACAGCGAGGCCAACGAAGATATACCTTTATTGACTGTAGTGCCTACAAGGGAATAGGGAATTATGGTTTCGCGCGGCTTGTGCAATGTGCTTGTAGCCAGTATCATGGAGTCTTTTATTTTATGAAGAATTTTATTCGTAATGTGCACAGTGTTTACCTCGGGTAAAAGACTCATTAAGTCCCTCGAACTATTAGCCAAACCCCGTCTCGGGACTCAATGAGTGAGTTTCACCCCTAGGGTAACAATGTACTATTACATACTTACTGCGGCTGCGTCTTGGATATATTTCCATGTCGCGTTGTTATTTTCGTAGGTACTAATTTTAATATTACTAGCGTTTACGATATTTCATATTTTCGTTTACGTATTGCTATTACGATACCTCGCTTCAAGTAACCCTGCAGGATAGTGGTAAATGACATTACTTGGCTCTATTTGGACGAATAAATAAAAATCTAACAACGAATGAGTAGGTACTGTCGGCAGCGAAACGATCGTTAATATTTTGTGGCACTTTTGAACGTATAGTAACTTACCTGGGCAGTTGTGTTAGTTGATTGAAACTGAGGTCGAGGTGAGTCAAGTGGGGGGTGTTCGTGAATAGTTGTGGTGGCAGGTGTGTTAGTTGATTGTAGCTGAGGTCGAGGTGAGTCAAGTGGGGGGTATCCGCGAATAGTTGTGCCGGCAACGTAGTCATGTTGATGCCTATAATATCAAGGCTGGTAAGTTTAGTTGCGTTCTCGAGTAGTCTCGCCGGCAGCTCGGACACTCTGTACGCTGTAATGATGCGGAGCTCCTCTAGGCGCGGGCAGCGAGCCACCAACCCGGCGGGGAACTCTCGGACATCCGGATACACCAACGTGAGCTTCACCAGCTTGTCGCAGGTAGGTAGCGGGTTCGGCCTCTCGGCCCGCCAACTCTTCACGGTGACCTCCTCGAGAGCTGGCGGCGCCTAGTCCGACATCAGCGCGGCGTCCGCACTCTCCACATATAGCTGTTGTAGACGCGATGTGTTGCTGCACTCCACGGGCACGGTCTATGGACCAAAACAAAGTCAGTTTAATAGTACATTACGATATAAGTGTGGTAAATTGATCTTTGCATAGAGGCGGTTTATGACGCGCGAGCGGCAGCGAGCGTGTTATAGAAGCCAAGATGCAAATATCAATTCCACATGTATATCGTACGACGTTTTTTATCACAGTTGCGAATAAAAGAAAAGACTTGAAAAGAAAACAAAATAATAATTAACAAAATATTTGTGATAACTCTATGTTTACATTTTTTTAAGGCAATATTTTTTGTTAATTATGCTCCGGAAAGGCCAGGCTAAAGACTTTTAACCTATACATCCTCGTGTGACATACATTATTTTTTAGGGTTTTTCTATTTGTTTTTGCGTCGGGGGTTAAGAACAAAATACAATGGTACGGAAAAACAATATATTTAAGTAAAGAAAAAACAAAAAATAAACAACTCAATTTTTAATCGTTTTCTAAGTCATTATCACGTTAAATTTTCGTTCGTAAACCGACTTTAGAGACAACCATTTTTGCTAGCTAAAAAACTCTTTGGTACCTACCTTTTCGGGATAACTTTACAGCACTAGTTAACAAATCTAAAACGCACGCGTGCATAATTTGTTGGATTATGAGCCTAAAAGCCGTTGAATAAGATCCACTTTATCATCAACTGTGATAAAAAAATAGTTTTTTCCATACCTAAACTTTCCTACTTACTTCTATTGTACGTCTTCTATACGTAAACATGCTTTGTCCTGTCCGACTGAATGACTGACCGACTGAATGACTGACTGACTGACGGATCAACGCACAGCCTAAACCGCTGATCGTAGAGACCTGAAACTTGGAGCGTGTGTTATTTGTGTGACGTAGGCATCCGATAAGAAAGGATTTTCCGAAATTCTACCCCTTAGTCAAAAGGGGGCAAAGTTTGTATGGGACACCGAGATTTCTTGGTCCATTTTCGACTTCTACGCGGACAAAGTCGCGGGCAAAAGCTAGTCTACGTACAGTCGACTGCATAATTGCAGCCCCCAGTAGAGTCTAAAAACTACTATTATTGGCATGTTTTAACTATAATATTTTTGTTTGATAAACTCATGAGTTAGAAGACAGTTTTTTTAAGTGTTGATATTATGTCTACATTGTGTCTGCAACCCTAAAAAACATCTGATATACTATGGCAAATAAGTTGCAGACTTTCAGGGTACCAACCGAAAACATTGTGTCGGGCAACACATACAGCGAACGCAACTCGGGCAGGTTCAGCACGGCGGCGGGCACGCCGGAGATTTTCACTGCCTTCCGACCATAAAGCCCGGCCGAGCGCCGTAATGTGAGTCGATGGAGAGGGGGCAGGTCGGCGAAGTGTGCAGCCTTCAGCAGCCAGATCATACCATCCATTTCAAGGTCCAATTTAAAGGGTGATGTCAAAGAGGATTTAAAATACTACGTAAGAGGTGATGTCGGAGTGACGTTGATTGCAGCGAACACGGCCGCATAGTGCGCGGGTGGACACTGGACAGTCCGTCACGGTGACGTACAAGACGCGTAGCGCTGACGTGAACTGCGGTAAGAACGCCCGCACCGAGTCCAGCTGCAGGCTGTTGTAGCACTTTAGCCTTAATAAGTTGTCGCCATCGTATTCAAAACGTATATATAAGCCTGAAAGTTTTTAGAACATATTCGTACACAATTGTAATTAACTACGACTTACTGAAATGTTTTATAGAAATAGAAACATTTATTCGCAACAAAAACTCACAGTGAGCTTATAAACTACTAGCAGCGCTCCGCAGTTTCACCCGCGTAACTACCGATCCCGTAGGAATATCAGGATAAAAAGTAGCCTATAGCCTTCCTCGATAAATGGACTATCCAACACAAAAATAATTTTTCAATTCGAACCAGTAGTTCCTGAGATTAGCGCGTTCAAACAAACAAACAAACTCTTCAGCTTTATAATATAAGTATAGATAACATCAAAAACTAAAGGCTATTAAAACAAGTTTTATATAAAAAAAAACTCAATTCAATTTCAGTGATTATGTAAATATTAGATGTCCGACTTCCATTATTGGTATTGTTTATTAGCTAAGTACTAAAAGTATTGTGTCGTGTGCTTATCCAAATAAATGTTTTTCTATTCTATTCTTCTTATCGTATACAGGCTGTTTTCCGCAATTAGACCCTGTTTAATTGGGTCCTTTTTGCGTGAGGATGGAGTAGGCTTGTCCAGCGCCTACTACCCTCTCAGCTTAGTCGACCAAGTCCAGAGGAGAGAACTAGTCAATACTTCTGGAGCCAACAAAGCCGCGGGTTTCATCACGATGTTTTCCTTTACCGTAACAGCAATGTCAATTAGCGCACATAAATTTTCTTAAGAAAAATCCATTGGTGCACGGCCGGGATTCGAACCACGAACTTCAGAATGAAAGTCGACGTATCTACCACTAAGCCAACACCGCTCTCTTCTATTCTACAACGTTTAGCCGTCTGAGTTCTTTTTAGACAATATCACTGCACCACCATCACTGCTCCACCGGGCAGTTCCATCAACTAACATCCTAAATGTTGAGCACTAAGCGACTGCTTCGTATCATCCATCCACAGGCTGCAAGTGTAGCAGCTCGGACAGTACTCTCGGAATAGGGTTTCAGTAGGAAGCCGGGAACCTTGAGTTTCATTTCGAAGGTCGTGGGGTTGAATTCTGGCTGGCCGTGCACTTCTAACGAAAATTTTTACGGTGCGCGGAAATCATTCGAGAAACCCGCGGCTTACTTGTCTCCATATATAATTACTAGCAGCGCTCCGCGGTTTCACCCGCGTAACTCCGGATCCCGTGGGAATATCAGGATAAAAAGCCTATAGTCTTCCTCGATAAATGGACTATCCAACACACAAAGAATTTCTAAATTCGAACCAGTAGTTCCTGAGATTAGCGCGTTCAAACAAACAAACAGACAAACAAACAAACAAACAAACAAACTCTTCAGCTTTATAATTTTATAATATTAGTATAGATTGTTTCTGGACATGGTCGACTAAGCTGAGAGCCATCTTATACATGTTTCGTCAACTACAGTGCCCTGAACATCACGTTGAGGGCTTGATGCTGCGAATTTTCCAAAACATAAGTATTGCATTTAAAAATTTAAAATGGTGTGGAAGTCCAAACCTCAGTATGTTGAAAAAGATCAGAGGGCCAGCTGTCGTTAATTCGTTGTTTAATATATTGTAAAATATGTATTTTTAATTATGGTATTGTATATAATTTAATCTTTATTTTTTATCTATTTATTTGTACATTATTATGTAATTAATTATATTAATATATTTATGTAAAGATATGTATGTATATATATTTAGGTATAATGTGCATTAAGTAATTATTATTAGTATGTAGTTAAGTTTGTATTTATTATTATGTTTTTGTTGTTATTTGCATCTTAGTTAATTATCTTAAGTTTGAACACCCTACCCTTCACCTTCCTCAACTTCTTATCCATCCAAAGGTTGCCTGGAAGAGATCGCTTTGAGCGATAAGGCCGCCCTTTGAAACACTTAGACTTAAGCTTTGTTTTTATTTAATGTTATTTGAAATTGGTGTTTACAATAAAGAATTTATCTATCTATCTATCTATGCTATGTACCCACATTGACGTACTTTTAGCAAGTCTTGTCTGGAAACAGCTTACCTTGCACTTGGAATCCATTACCGTAGTATTCCTCGCATTGGTCCCTTGTAGCGTTCGGCGGACAGTCCATCTCGGGCTGATGGTACGCCAGCGCGAGCGCTGCCCCCGCCATCAGCAGCGCCAGCGGCGCTAGCGGCATGTTCCTCACAGACACACTAATTTCACTAACAAATATATACGTGGAAGTAATGCTTAAAGTTCACAAACAGAAGTATTTTAAATGCGCACATAACTTTGACAATTTTACCTTAATTAGTCATTAATTTATCAGAATAATATAAATTTTCCTGTTTTTGACAAAACTATATTATTATATGATAGTAGATTATATGATGTACTAACATTGCGATACAAGTGTGGTAAATTGATCATTGCATAGAGGCGGTTTATGACGCGCGAGTGGAACGCGAGTGCGTTTATAGAGCCGAGATGGAATGATCCAACCTCACGTGTATCGTACGACGTTTTTTATCACAGTTGCGAATAAAAGAAAAGACTTGAAAAGAAAATAATAAATATCTAACGAAATATTTGTGATAAGTTTACTATTTTTTAGGCAATATTTTTTTGTTAATTATACTCCCGAAAGGACAGGCAAAATATTTTTAACCTATACAGCCTCGACTGACATACAATATTTTTAGGGTTTTTTGTATGGTCGAAATTTTAAGTTTTTTCCATTTGTTTTTGCGGGGGGTTATAAACAGAATACAATGGAATCTTCACTACTTACAATTATGATTTGACAAATGAGTTATCATTATAAGCGTCGTGATCGTCCTGTGTGACGTCATGTTGGTGTGTCCTATAGAGGGCGTCATATGCAATTATTATTCTCTCATTCATTTATTTCGACTTCCGAGTCGCATGACACCAATTTTCTGTATTTTAGAATAAAACGTGTCGTCGAAATTTGAAAAGTACATTTTTTTTCTTTTTAGTCAGAAAATTGAAAACCGTTAATTACCAACGAATATCCGAAATAATCCCAAAAGATATGAATATTTTTCAAAGATCGTTTCCGGATGATGGGATTGTTTGACGTTTATTCTTCAAGTCGCCTGTCGGCGACGAGTGGTGGAGACCACTCGTTACGATCGAGCGATTCAAAAATAGCGAATTGCCGAACGAATATCAGCAGAAATCGAGTGCTCGACGCGGGGCGAACGATTCAAAAATAGGGCTCGATTATGAATTAAATGAATAATATGAATATGGAGTTTCCTCCATATTCAGGAGTGCTAGGACGATATACAGCAAAGTTGAATTAACACTTCAAAGCATACATAGGCTGCACTAAAAGTATCGGGAATGGAATATTTCCACTGTTCCTGTCATATTTAAATCTTTTTAATTGAAAACTCCTTGGTTTTAAGAATCGCATACCATTTATTTATTTAAAAAAATAATCTCGGTCTTGTCACAAGGTTTTGTCAAACTTGTTAAGTCGTTGAGAAAATGGAATTGACGCGAGAAAATTCAAGAGCGATGATTTATTATGACTTTCGAAGTGGTTTATCACAAAAACAGTGTGTTGACCGGATGATTTCTGCATTTGGTGATGAAGCCCCATCCAAAACCACAATTTATCGCTGGTTTGCTGAATTTCAACGTGGACGTGTCAAGTTCAGTGATGATCCCCGTCAAGGTCGTCCAAAAACTGCACTCACCCAAGAAAACGTTGATGCTGTGTGTAAGCTGATTGAGGAAGATCGACATGTAACATACCGCGAAATTCATGCAACTTTAGACATTGGCAAATAATCTTGCATGAACAATTAGGTGTAAAAAAGTTGTTTTCCCGATGGATACCGCATTCGCTCTGTGAAGAGCAAAAAGTGGCTCGCGTTACTTGGTGCGTCAGAACTCTCGAAAGATTCCACGCAGGATCCTCAAATGCTGTATACAACATCGTATCAGGTGACGAATCCTGGATATACGCGTACGAACCCGAAACAAAAAACCAGTCACGAGTTTGGGTGTTCGAAAATGAGTTAAAGCCAACAAAAATTGTTCGTTCACGGAGTGTTGCAGAAAAAATGGTGGCCACGTTTGTCTCCAAAACCGGCCATGTTGTGACTATTCCTCTTGAGGGACAAAGAACGGTTAATGCAGAATGGTATGCTAGCATTTGTTTGCCACAGGTCGTTTCTGAACTCCGTAAAGAGAACTGCAGCCGCCGCATCATCCTCCATCACGACAATGCGAGTTCTCACACCGCGAACAGAACAAAAGCGTTTTTAGAGCAAGAAAACATAGAATTATTAGACCATCCGCCGTACAGCCCCGACCTAAGCCCTAATGATTTCTATACTTTCCCTAAAATAAAGAATAAATTGCGTGGTCAGAGATTTTCATCACCTGAAGAAGCTGTGGACGCCTACAAAACGGCCATTTTGGAGACCCCAACTTCCGAATGGAATGGTTGCTTTAATGATTGGTTCCATCGTATGGAAAAATGTGTCAAATTTCGCGGAGAATACTTCGAAAAGCAATAAATACATTTTTAAATAGTAATGTTGTGTCACTTCCTTGATTCCCGAAATTTTCAGTGCCGCCCTCGTAGTGTTCACACAAGGTCCTGATTTACCTATTTCTGTTGCTGCTAAAACAACAAATAATCTAACATATAGAATATTAAAAAAAATGGTACGGAACCCTTCGTGTACGAGTCCGACTCGCACTTGGCCGGTTTCATGCAAGTACCTATATATGGAATCTACTCAGGTAGATGCATATAATATATATGTAGACTAGCTTTTGCCCGCGACTTCGTCCGCGTTAAAGTCGAAAATTGACCAAGGAGTCACGTAGTTCCATACAAACTTTGCCCCACTTTTTCACCCCTTAAGGGGTAGAATTTTGAAAAAAAAAAAACTTTTTGGCTGCCTACGTCACACAAAGAACACACTCTTCAAGTTTCAGGTTTCGACGATCAGCGGATCAACCTAAAACAGGCTGTGCGTTGATCCGTCAGTCAGTCATTCAGGTCAAAGAATTTTATATGCATAGATGTGAAAGGGCTTCAAATATTACTTACTTAGAACAAAAGAACCTACGTGATTGCCAAATAACCTCGAAAACCGCGGGAAACTAATAATTACAACAAAAACACATCCGTTCTGCGATTTCCCTTGCACAATCCTAACTAATTTACAAACATTTAGACGTGTTTTACAACAATTATTATATTAATTTAATAATAAAAAATAAAAACCCTTTGTAATCCATTAAAATACAAACAAGATCTTTTTTGTGTAAAAAAATTATAATAAAGAAACTGTGCGAAGCCATTATTGTAAACGAAAAAAAACCGGGAAAAAGAAAGTGTTTCCCAAAATGTCGGTCCAAAAGATTTCGTTCAAAAATTCGTTTTTACTTTTTTTAATGTTCATTTTTCCGGCTACGCCATGGACGATTGATTTGCCAGAAATACGGAAACATTTGTTCGAAAAAAATGCTGAGTTAAAAAAAGATGAAAAGAGTAATTTGGGAACAAAAGATAGGTATTATTACACGAATAAGGAAGGGAACAGTATGCACAATACGAAACATTATGAAGATGTATATGAAAATTCGCCGTACGCGCAGGAATACGGATACCAAACCTACATGGAGAAAAAGGTACCTAAATCTCTAGCCTACTATCACATCTCTAATTCTTACTAATTAAAAGTCCTGACTAAATAATTAACTGATTAATGGGCGGATTACAAAAGGGTGTTTTGGGCTGCAGTCCAGGGCCCCGTTTCCCTTTGCGTCCTTTGAAAACATAGGATATTGTAAAGAAATAAAATAAAATGGTTGACTGTAAATTCGGTTTACACACGATAATTTTACGTGTTAACGTTATAAGAATTCTTTCGTATCGTTGACATTACAAGAAAACGATGAAAAATTGAGATTTTTTTGTTATTCCTTTATTTTATAAAAGTATTTTTTTCTTTTTTTCTTCTTCTATTCGTCACTAGTCACCATAACACAAGCCCAGATGAGCGATAATATTTTAAATACTCTATTTTATAATGTTACCATGACGCATGACGTCACACATCGGGAACGGGACGCATGATCAATGCGCAGTTTAAAACTAATGGACATATCGAACTTAACTTAAGCATACAGATAGTTATTATGACGTTCGAAAGTAATTTGGAAACTTTAACTAGACGACCTTTGAAGGGGTAAAAATGTGAGCGGTCATAGGACGCCTGGCAGATGTGAAACATCGAAGAATCAAGTTTCAGTAGGAGTAGGCCGACTGAAGAGTTCTAAAAAACAAGGACAAAGTTTTAGTTGATACAGTCGGCAGCAAAAGTGGAGGCCCACCGAAGAGATCTAAAAACATCGAAAGTGTGTGAGATAATATACGAACATCGAAGTTTGTTCATTATCTCACGCACTACTACGTATGGACTATCGCCCCGCTCGCCACCTCGCCACGCCAATAATCAGGTTTACCCTCCGCCTAAAGATGTTTCATATCAAAAATATAAGTGTAACGATATGTCTGGTACTTGTACTTGTACATGGGATGTTTTCCGCAATTAGACTCTTTTTAATTGGGTCTATTTTGCGTGAGGATGGAGTAGGCTTTCCCAGCACCTACTACCCTATGTCTGGTAAAAAGGGGTGCTAAATAGTTCTTAATAAGTATAAACCTGCCAACACTTGAACTTCCAGGTGAATGACATAGTATACCGCGGAGGCAAGTACTTGGACGGTCTACAGCGGTCGCTGGAGGAGTACTCCAGGGTGTTGGAGTCATGCCGGAGGATGAACAGGACCAGATCTGAATCGGTGAAGTTATAGATTAGTTGCAACACGCGATTTAACCCGCGTAAGGTCAGATAAAAGTAGCCTATGTTACTCCTAACGATTCAATGTATCTTTATGCCAAGTTTAATCACAATCGGTCTAGTAGTTACAAACAGAAAATAAATATATCTTGTGAAAATTTGTGTTAGAGCATTGTTCGAACCTATACATTTTTTTTAATTGAGGGTAGAAAGACTACGCTTGGTCAATTGCATAGAATTGGTCGAGCACTCGCTTCATCGACGTCAGATGAGACATACACTTACTTGTCTTGTCTCCGGGAGTCTCACCGGATATTTGGGGATATTATCGCGATATAGAATCTGTGTCATCACAAGAAGTGTTAATTGTTTACTTCGGAAGGCAGCGCATCAGGATCCTGAAACTACCATCTATAGGAAAGCCAGTGCCGATTGAACTAGGTAAGTGGACATCGTTTTGTTTCTCCCTCACAAGTGTGTAAAGGATCCTTCAATGCATACTTCAGTTGCTTAAAAATCTTATTCTCGCGGAAGCCAGTGGTCCTTCTTAATATCTTCAAAAATCCAACGACCTATCGATCTACAAAAAACCCCACAAGCATATTATTATGTTTGTAAAAACTACCCCGTAAAAACTACTGATACAATACAAGCGATAAAACTCAATCTGTAAATAGCTGTAAACTTGGATACCAGAGACTTACGTTAACGGGTCAATTCTGTCTAGACCCGTTGAGGGCATCCGTGTACGCAGTTTCAAATTAAATATAAGAAAAGAGCACCTCCTTTTCTAATATTTAATCCAACTATTCTATGCCCCCCCATTCATGCTCAGATATCAACAAATGTTATGCAGTGATGTTCATACTTCAATAATATAAACTTCAATAATATAATATAGATTCGTGTGAACATAGGCGTATACCGTCTGTTTCATGCTTGTTTAATTCACTGAAATACTTATATGAAATATCCAGAACTCAACATCGTGGCGTCCAGCGCACGAGACCAATTTCACATCTATCAACTCGACGGTATCTTCATGCGAGAGAGCAACGCGCGCCTCGGAACACGTGCGTCGCCTGTCCCAACTCGCTCTCTCCGCCACGCGCGACTTGCAGGACATCGCTTACCAGAAGAAATACAATAAGGTAACGATATGACCAACTTCACAAGACATCTATCTACTCGACGCTATCTTCATGCGAGAGTGCGACGCATGCGACAAACATACTAAATTACAAATACACAAAGTTACAAAAATACAAACGCTTGAGCACTGGCCATATCGCCACTAAATCTTCACTCGCTCGTTCAATTATTAACATAGCGTTTCTATGAAAAAATCTGTAAATTACAGGGTGACATTAAGGAGGTGACAATGGAAGAGAACGAGCTGATCCTAAAGCTGTCCTGGTTCCTGGACCGATTGGCGCACTACACTGGCTACGAACCGGACACGAGCGGCTATCCCGACACCGAGGAGCGTGAGTACCATATGGAAACTCACTGCAGCTGCATCCATGATACAACCTACAAGATTATTTACATTTTTGAAGTTATACTTCTTAAGGCGTTATGAAAAAAACATGAGAGTGAAATTTAAAGATGCGCACCCATCACTGTAACACAAAATAAATATCACACGGACGGACGGACAGACAGACATAACTTCTAGAAGTATAACTTATAAGTACACGCCTCTGGTGCCAGGTAGTTAGAAGACACGCCCCCAATTTTCATTTTTTTATTTGAATGCAACCTCTTTTTTATCGTATCCCCAGCCCTTACCACGACTCCCCCGCCAGTAACAGCGCCCTCTATAATGAACGCCCCGGACGAGGTGAAGCTACAAATGATGAAGTGCCTCGAAGAGAAGTCAGACGTGCCAGCGACCGTGCGCTGCGCGTACCCTCTACCCATGCCGGACTTGGCGAGAGCCATACAGAATTACACAGGTACATTTTTATAATAAAGGCCTATACCAAGTTTTACAGCAATCGGTCCAGTAGTTTTTGCTTGATGGAGTAATCTACACTAATCTATACTAATATTATAAAGCTGCAGAGTTTGTTTGTTTGAACGCGCTAATCTCAGGAACTACTGGTTCGGATTGAAAAATTTGAAGAATTTTTCAATTGACTCATTAGGAACCTAACCTAACATAAGATTTTTATCCCAATATTCCCACAGTATCAGAAGTTACGCGGGTGACACCACGGAGCAGCGCTGCAAGTATATCATATAGTAGAATAAGCTCAAACTCAAATTCTGGCTATCCTACTAATATTATAAATGTGAAAGTGTGTGTGTGTGTGTGTGTGTTTGTTACTCCTTCACGCTAAAACCACTGAACCGATTGCGATGAAACTCGGTATGTAGATAGCTGGAGACGATTAACACATAGGCTACTTTTTATCCCGATATTCATTCCCACGGGATCGGGACTTACGCGGGTAAAACCGCGGGGCGCAGCTAGTGGTTACATATAAAAACACTCAGAGCCAGAAACAAATTTAATTTGTAAATCAATTTGGTCTACGGTGGGCATCGAACCTGCAACCTTCGCTCAGTGGTTTAAAAAATATATTATATTAACTTTCAGATGAAGTAACGTCACGAATGTCACCAAATCCATCGTCATCCAACATCAACGAGAGAGTGGAGGTGATGCCGGTCAGAAACCAAGAACCTGAACTTCTAGTCGCTTCTGAAACTTTCGCGGCAAATCTGACACCTGTCAAACGTGAGAAACGAGATGGCCCCGAAAAGCTCTCGATTTTCGAGCAAAAACCATTCAAACGCGAGGCCTCTAATGTCAAAAACCTCGTAGGTTCGGAATTCGCGCCAAATCTGGCACCTGTCAAAATTATAAAACGCGACAGACGTTCCGAAAATTCTGGTGTAAATTTTTTGAATCATTTCACTAAAACGAAAGCTTGGATAGTTGAAAACTCTGAAGTAAAAAGTGAGAGCGGAGATTTCGAAGTTAAAAATGATTTGCCAAAACACATTATTAATAAAAGATCTATAGAAAAAGTAAATAAGAAATATCAGCATTTTAAACTACCAGAAGATCCGTTTCAGGATTTAAGCAATTATGTAAAACACAGGCCCGGAATTAATTATATCAAAGACGACGCACAAGCCGCAAAAATAAAAGCTTATTTCGATAAAATTCATTCGAAGAGTATTAAAAAAAGTTTCGTTCAAAAATTGAATAAAAAGGTTTTAAATAAAAGATCAGTAAACCAAAAAGATACCAATATCGATTTTGAAGACGCATTAAAAAAGAGTTTCGTTCAAAAACGATCCGTGAAGTTTGAGAAAGATGTAGATTTGCCGCGTATTTCAGAAGATCCCCAGCAAGATATAAGTTATTATGTTAAAAATAAAGAGGGAACAAATGTTGAGAACAACTTGCTTCAAGCCGTCCAAGTGAGAGCTGGCTTGGAGCAAGCATTTCAAACTGGAAACATCGAGGTTGTCAGACGTTTTGGCGCCAATTACAATCCTTTAGTTCCGGCGCCATTTTACGCGGCCATTTTGAAAAGTATGGCTGACAATATCTAAGAAACAATAATACGAATTATTTTAGTTATTCCATAGCCTTTTCTAATCAGGCTGATTTCCAAATAACTTGATTATCGTGCGTCGTATTTACTTACTTTTGTTTCTGTCAAATAAATGTTTTTTTCTTGGATTATGTAGCTAGTACCTATTTTTCTTTTATAAATACACTAGCAACGCACCGCGGTTTCACCTGCGTAACTCCCGATCCAGTGGGAATATCGGGATAAAAAGTCTATGTTATTCGCAATGAATCAATGCATCCTCATAACCAAGTATCATCAAAATCGGTCCAGTAGTTTGTGCGTGAAGGAGTAGCAAACATAGAATAAAGTACACCTAAAGTAAAAATTAAAATTAATCAAATACAAAAATATAAGTAAATATTTATTATTTAACAATTAATTAAAAACCAGAGTCTCATAAAATAGACGATTACAGAAAAAAATATAACATTTTATTTTTCGAAATTATACATTCAAAATGGCGGTTTACAAACTAACAAAGAGATTTATCATTATAACTAGTGTATTAGAGGGAACATAATCCTGATATTTATTGCAATACTAGCGACCCGCTCCGGAGCTTTTATCGCGGGCTTTGAGCGCGGCGACCGAACCAAGAAATTCCGTAACGAAAATAAAACCTAACACCCCCACTCCGCTTATTTATTTTTTTACTTATGACGTTATCAATTTTCGTCTATAAACCGACTTCACAGACAAACATTTTTTGTAAAAATCCTTTGATCTCAAAAAACAGTTTTCCTAGAGTAATGATCAAAGTAAAAATGTTGTAAGGAAATTAACTTGAGATTTCGTTCAGTTGACAGCGTGTTTTAACACGCTTCCTCTGATATTATGAGAAAATCAATTAATTGCTCAGATGATTTTTTATTTATTTCTTATTATTTATTTATTATAATATGATCAAGTGTACAATATTTAATATTTTTTCTTTGTTAATTTTTTCACTACTATTTGTAAAAAAATCCAGATGGCTCCTCTAATACACTTTAACATTAAATATCTTTACTTAAAAACATAAGATAATATTTTTTATGGAAAAAGGAAAAAATACGTGCAACTAAACTAAAAATTATATTTAAAAAATTTACTAAAAAAAAAATGTTGATATAAACCGTCCAGCACACTGCAATGGCTGTTTAGCAACTTTCACAGTTTAAATGATGCAGTGAGAGAAAATTAAAAAAATATATACAGTGTGTAATGAAAACCATGTAATTCCCTCATAAGTACTTCTAGGTACCTAATTGTAGAACTTTATAAAAAAATATTAATTAAAGTACGGAAAAATTACTTTAAAATTTAAGGAATTGTTAAGTCTTTACGCATATTATACTGGTGGTCACACTTTAAAAATTCCCTAAAATTTAGGTAAATTAAAGAAATTTTTCCAATTTTTTAATATTTATCTGGTAAGGTCCGCGTGTCCCTGTACCTAAGAAGGATTACAGGGTTTTTTACTGTATTTCAAAAGTAAGGTAAATGGACCCAATAGTCGACACTTATTACGAGCTATGCCAATAATTGGGTATAAGTGCGAACAATAGGTTCTATGAACTTTAATTGTACCATATCTTCCCACACTGAGACTATAAAACATTTTCGCTTAAATTAAATAAAAAAAGCAAAAATAACCATTTTTTTAAAACATGATTTATTTATTCTTAATACTCTTCGTAATTCTTTAAAAAATACAATTTGAGTAATTTTTTTAATTTCTATTGTCTTAGTGACACTAATCTCTCTAAAATCTGACACTACTTCGATTGGTCCCGATTAATTTGTGACAGTGTTTAATATAAGGAATGTAAAAAATGATGACATCTAATAAAAAAATGATAAAATAAAGCACACTGCAACCATGTTAATTTGTTCTTTTGACTCATATATTTTGTAAATCTTAAAAAATCCACGTCACAAAAATTGTGAAAAAGATGCTTGTAATAACATCGAAATATCGAGCTCAATAAAAAAAACGTGGTAGTTTAAAATTCACATACGTACCATAATTTTATAACAAAAAGTGCGGTTTATCAGTTTTGACCAGATTTCAATGAAATATTGATTAAGTTTAAGAATCAGAGGTCAATTTAAGTTCTAAACGACTAAATAAAGTATTCATTTAACATTATAAAGTAGTTCAAATCAACGTGGTTCAGTTATACTTTTACTTAAATCCTAAATAAATATTGATATTATGCACATAATATTAAAAAGGCACCTTAGAACATTAATTTTTGATAAAAATAGGTGTTTTAAACAAGAACATAAGATTTTGGCACAGTATAGTTAAAACAAGCGAGAAATAAATCAATTATTTCTATTGACCCATTTATTGGCACTTAATGTCCAATTATTGTCATTATGTCAATTACTGAGGTACTTATTTATATGCAAAGGAGAAAATCACTCATTAACAAATATCTGAAACTACAAGAGCTACGAGCCGCATAGCGGTCCACTAGAAAAGGAATTTTGGAATTTCGGCCTCTAAAGCGGTAAAAACGGCTGAAGTCTGCAGTAAATATTACGTAAACTTGGTTTGTAGGAAATTGATTTGACTTTTAAAAGAGACACTAACTAGGATAAAACCGCATGGCGCAGTTAGTTAATTCATAATTCCAATTCGAATTATAAAACATAGAAAAAGTGCCAATAACTGGATCATAGTGCCAATAATTGGTCAATAGATATTATATAGATTATTATTCTAATAAGGCCCCTATTTTAATCAATAAATGATTTTAGAAATATTAACACTAAGGAAACAATAATTATAATAGACACTTATTTTTAGCACAAAAACGTAAAATATTATGTAATAACAGAAATCGCTCGCAATTTTTTAAATTTAGATATTCTTACGTAATTACGGCACTTATGGCCAATTTTAGAAAGTTTATATTTCGTGACAAATTATGTCATATTTATCAAAATAAAATGTACTTTTTGATGTTTTTTATTTATTTGACTCATTAAAAATTAGAATTAAGTAATTTCCTATTATTAAATTCACAAAATATCAAATGCCAATGAAAAGAAAATCGCGAACGATCAAGATCGAGTCAACTGACTCCGAGTCGCTGACTCTTCTCATATAATGAGTCCGAGTCATTGACTCGTCTCCATAATGACTCCAAGTCACTGACTCGCCTGACTCCCCGTGACTCGCTGACTCGCGTTACATGTGACTCTGCGGTCTCTTCTTTCTGCTGAAGAGGCCTCCAAAGACTCCCTTCTTGTCCTTCTTCTCTTTAGTGACTCCACTAACGGATAGTTCCGACTCGCCAGACGATCTAAAAGGAAAAAAGTAGTTTTTAATTAATAGGTATGTTTTTATTTTTGTTCTTGATGTTTTTTTTATAGTTTGTAGTAACTTTGGTAGGTTGATATGTTTCCTCATTGGTTTTCGTGTTTTGCTTTTATAAATAGTTTTTACATACGCAACTAAATATTCAAAAATAAAATACTTATTATTTTTAATTTAAATATAATTACCTAGAAGCAGGTCTCTGATCCAACGCGGGTGAACCCCCGCTCCCCGCTACGGAAGCCGGCCGAGCACCGCTGTTCCCACCGTACGCTGCAAAATTCAACACATTCATTTAACTACAAGAAAATTGTAAAATATAAAAAAGAAAAACACTTAAAAAGAAAGAAATAAAGAAAAACAACGAATAACTACATTTTTTGCCCATTCCCAAAGCACAGTAGAAAATACAAAACAAGCACAAATAATTTCCAATTATAGATATGAAGAAACGACAATAATAAGTAGGTATAGTATTTTCAAAATCAGAGATGAAAGAAATGGCCCTCAACTGCTTTCTTATATAATTACCAATAACCCTGTAGATAGGAGATATTAATATTAAGATATTACGATTCATGAATAACATTTTCAAGCATTTGACAACTTCAGTGCGATCAAATGACATTATTTCTCTCTGATTTTGATATAGAGAGTAACAAACACTTTAAGCGCTACACAACACACACCACATAAATTACAAAGATATCACAAAGCTAAGCTTCTCTATAATTACTATAAAGACTCCCTCACACAGCGCCATCTACCCTCAAGTTAAGTAACGGGAAAATGTACACTCTTATTGGGACACCCTATACACAGAGGAACATCCAGACCAATAAAATGAATGCGTTGCGGGATAAGCATTTGGAACGAAGTAAATATACCTTCTTTTTTCACATACATATTATGTATTTGGAAGATTAGTATGTCTTACAGTTTTTCGTTTCATATTATTTGTAACGCGTAACATATTTCTCGGCTAGATCCCCTCGCCAACCCACAAATATAAATAAATAAAATAATAAATATTGCAGGACATTCCACACATCGCCATCTAGCTCCAAAAGCTAAGTAACTAGACTTGTGTTATGGGTGCTAGACAACTCATATACTACTTATACACTTTTATTTTGTAAATATATACATATAATACATAGAAACAACCAGACCACAGACAAATATCTAAGAATAAATACTTGTCTGAGGCGGGAAACGAATCCAGCATGCAGCATGACAGCCTAGCATGGTGGCCATTGTGCCAACTGGGTCTTCAAATATCTTTAGATCATACAGTTATTTATTTCACGGCGACGCGACGCATCGAATTCACTACCTTCTGGGATACAGCGCCACAGTATAAAAGATAGCTACTACGTAGATTGCAATGTAAGGGAGTCACTAAGAATTACAATTTTTCAAGCTATTATAGAATAAAAAAATGGTAAAACATTTTTTAAATGTGTATTAATTTATCAATCAAATATGCATTAAGATATAGGTACCCGGTTATTGTCACTAGGTACCAATTATTGGCACGTTAATACCATGCCAATAATTGGTACTTACTAAGTGTCAATAACTGGTACCTAGGTGACGACAATTGAAATCTTAAAGGGGTCCGGACATTTAGTATGAGAGCTTGGCATAGTGTTTTTTGCGCGGTACATTTCAAGACCCATACGTATTCATAGAGGGCATTACGGCGAACAAATAATGCCATCACATCGAACCTCTAAAGCGTCTCGAAAACGGGACATACAAAGAAACATGATTCAACAAATATCCCGTTTCCGAGAAGCTTTAGAGGTTCGGTGTGAAGGCATTATTTGTGTGCCGTAATACCCACTATCGATGGATCTCGAAATGCACCGCGGCATTTTATATTAATACGCCAAAATGTCCAAAGGCTTTTGTCATAAAAAATGTATTGCCATTTAAATAATCTTACACATTTTTTTAATAGAAATATTTATACCTACAATGCGTTTTGACGAAGGTGTTTTTAAGACAAAATTTCGAGATAAAAACAAATTTTGTTTTCCGACTTTATAAAATTTAAGGGCTACTCGAAAATCGGCTGTTTTTTTGGAATTAGAGGTCATTGACCTTGGGTTTACACACACTATACCCTTTCCAATCATTTATTTAACTTTTGACAGCTCTAATACTTACTCAAATAGTGATACCCTGACCCGTTACCGATTCGATTTCTTTTATCGATCGATTTTATTCATGAAGAAGTTTTAATCGGTTTGACACACTCATTATTTTGTACCTGTTCCTTACAAGTAGGTACCGCAGTTCATTCACATGCTTTTTATTTGAACCAACTACAGTAAGTCCAAACGATTACTTTAGATTCTATTTACGAATATATTCGATCCCATTACTAGGTACGAAGTACGATGGAACTGTTTTCATTACGCAAATTAATTATGCATTAAAACAGAGACATTGAGGGCATTTTAATGCAAAATAATAAAGGTTTTTACGTGATTTGATATAAAATATAATCACAATAAAATTGTATTTTTTATTAATATAATCGATAATCGATTTATTTCAAAACCGTTTTTGTAGTCTGTGGTCATCAATTACGAATGACACATCTCTAAGTGGGCGGCCCGTCCATGAAGTACAGTATTCCCTGTAGTACATTGTATAAAAAATTATTATAAAACTTTATGTGCGTGATCTGTCAAAAGTAAAACGATTGGAAACACTATATATAAAACATTAACGATCTTTATTTCCAAAAAAACAGCTGCTTTTTAACCGACTTAAAAAAAGGAGGAGGTTCTCAATTCAGTTGTATGTATTTTTTGTTTCTAGTAAACATTTTATAAAAAAAACTTTCGAATCTTCAATAGTCGTAGAACAAAAATTGTTCGCCTAGACGTCTAGAAGCCCCTTTCGTCTTACAACACCCTCTTCTAAACACATTGTATACATGAAATAAGTATATTATTTACTTTGTACACGATGTAGTACATAAAGAAGATTCTCCGATCCTTGAAAGCATGTTCAAACAAAATATGCAAGAAAAAATATTTAAAATAAGAAATATACAAGGAAATATACTAATAAAAAATATACGCTTAGAAAAAAACGTTTAATTTTGCAAAAACAAAAATCATGGCAATATACTTGGCTGTATGTTCATTTAATATATTTTGCCTGTCCTATATCGGGCAAAGAAAAAAAAAGATTTTTTCACTCGAAAGGTTCCGATGACTTGACGAACTATGACGACTTTGACTATCTTGAAACACTTTAGGCCCGATTTATGAAAAATCAGTTCATAATTTGATGCAAAATATAACTTGACACTGGCTAAATGCACAAGCCGTGCGAAGCCATAGTTAATAGAAAAAAAAGGTTCTGACCTTGCACGTCATACGCATTCCGCCAAGTCTAGAAATAATAATTGCCAAATTATTTTTGACTTTGCAAAATGAAGAATAAAAACTTAAAGAAAAAGAAAAGAGAGAAAAAAGCTAAAATACTGATTATAATATATAATACAATAAAAACATAGACTAGATATTAAAAATGTACAATTTAGGGTTCCGTACTCAAAGGGTAAACACGGGACCCTATTTCTAAGACTCCACTGTCCGTCTGTCTGTCACCAGGCTGTATCTCATGAACCGTGATAGCTAGACAGTTGACATTTTCACAGATTATGTATTTCTGTTGCCGCTATAACAACAAAAAAACTAAAAACAGAAAAAAGTAAACATTTTTTGAGTATGTTTTTAAGAATTATAGGTTATTTTCATGTTTATAACTTTGTTTAGCAATATCTTATTTGTTAATTATTCTCCGAAAAGGGCAGGCTAGATTTTTAATCTATACAGCCTCGTCTGACAATAACATACTTTATTTTTTTAAGGTTTTTTTGGTCGATATGTATCGACCATAATGGTACGGAACCCATCAGAATCAAGAAATTCCGTAACGAAAATAAAACCTAACACCCTCCACTCCGCCTACATGTAGCTCGGCCGAGCGTTCGCTTAACGTGTATGTATATGGTACGACTGTACGAAGCTCGCACGATGCAATAGCTTTACCGCGGCAGTCCCCGATTGCCACACGTTTATTTCTTATTCTATGTTAGTAAATCTAACTACAAACCCAAGCTATCTATCTAGCTAAATATCAATTATAAACTGACCCAAATCGCTTGTATACATCTGAGACTCGACGTTCTGATAGTTATTCCATGACGCTCTGTTGTCTTTGCCGGCCATCTTCGTGTAGCTATTGACCAGGGCAGTCACTTGCCCGGACCCCTGGCCTGACACTTGGCCGGTCGAACGCTCTGAACTGCGTTCGACTATAGTCGTCATACGTTCCGGTGCATTTGGACTTTTTTCTGGTAAATTTTGACCTCTATCTGGGTAATTTTGACCTCTTTCTGGGTAATTTTGACCTCTGTCCGGGTAATTTTGACTTCTTTCTGGGTAGTTTTCAATTCTATCTGGTATATTTTGACTTCTATCGGGTTTTGATCCTCTGTCGGATGAGTTCCCACGGTCGGGTAGGTTCGGGGCTCTTTCGGGTAAGTTCGGGCCCCTTTCGGGTAAGTTGGGGCCCCGTTCGGGTAAGTTCGGGGGACGATCGAGTCTCTCCGCTGGCGTCGTCGATGGCAATGGTGGTATTTCAGCTTTAAGTATTAGGTAATTTATGATAAGACAAATATTAGAGAAAAAAATTAAAGTTTGGCAAAAAAAAACAACTTAAGACACCAATTACAAAAAGAGACTAAAATATCTATTTTGATTTTAGGAAATTTATTTGTTTACTTACTATATTTTTTTGTTTTAATATTGAGTTCCAAAAAAAAAAACGAAAAAAAAAACAGTTTAGTATTTTTTTGCCAATTGACTTGTGAACTGTCCCCAACAAAATAGCAGACTCATCGTCGAGTTGAAGAAACACTTTAATAGGAATGTTTTTAATTACCTAATAAAATGAGTTGATATACTTTAAACTTCAACTCGAGCAACTTCAACTTGAAAATATTCTTATAATAGCCACTTTGGAGCTCTAACGGTGGATCTGCACTTTGGTCGACAAAAAAAACATAAAGCCTAATAGTAAAAAAAGACAATGAAAAATACATTTTTAGAGTGTTTTTTATACAGAATTATAGAGATTTTTAAACAAAAACCAAATAAAGAATAAGAAAAGAACTTCAATAAATAAACAAATAAAAAATAAAAAAATAACTTCAATAAATAAACAAATAAAGAATAATAAAAGAAAAGTACAATTAAAGAATAAGAAAAGAATATGTTTTTGTTTTTTTCTTCATTTGTACTTACAAATAAAGAAAATAACAAAAACATATAAAGATTTTTTTTGTCTTTTGTTTCTTATAATAAGTACCTACTAACAAAAAATAAACTATCACAAGCATTACAAACAAAAAATAGAAAACATCACAATATTGCGAACAAAAACAAAGTAGAATAGAATGAAAAAATAAAAAACTCACATGTTTGTTGCGACTGAATAAACTCTGTATTAATATCCCTTCCGTTTGAGAACCGAGTCCTTCCCCACGAGGTAGACGACGGGTCCGCGTTCCTGTTGTATACACAATAATAAATAAACAAAGATGAATAAATATTGTAGGACATTCCACACATCGCCATCTAGCCCCAAGCTAAGTAACTACACTTGTGTTATAAGTGCTAGACAACTCATATTCTATACATATAAAATGCTTTGTCCTGACTGACTGACTGACGGATCAACGCACAGCCTAAACCGCTGATCGTAGAGACCTGAAACTTGGAGGGTGTGTTCTTTGTGTGACGTAGGCATCCGATAAGAAAGGATTTACACCCCTTAGAGGGTAAAAAAGGGAGGCAAAGTTGGTATGGGACAACGTGATTCCTTGGTCCAATCTTCTTCAAATTTTGCATAAACATTCTTTAACAAAATTAATGGAAAACGTATTTCGTATTTTTTGAGATTCTTCCCTAACGGGATTGAAAAGGGGTGGAAAGTTATTTTGGTTTGCTTAAGAGTACCATTTTCGACGTCTACGCGGACGAAGTCGCGGGCAAAAGCTAGTAAATAAATAAAAACTCGAGAGGTGCCAAGGGACACCCGGATGGAACGAAAGCTCCTCTTACGACTTTTTTTCCTTTTAAACGAAACACAGCTTACGCTAAAGTAGCTGGTAGGGCTAAAACTTGAAATGTAAATAATTTTTGTGTTACAATAAAGATTTTATTTATTATATATTATTTCGATTAATTAGTGAAGGAATTGTAATAAAATGTTATTAACAAATATAATGTAATATAAACTTAATCAGTAGGCTCAATTTTAGTAATTGCTTTCTATGAGAGAGAGAGAGAGAGAGAGAGAGAAACACGCGCACGCCGCACGGCTTACAACTATAGCAAATAGTGTCGTTACAACTTTTGGTCTTAACTTTTTCCGTCTAGCCGCCTTTCGCAACGCGCGATAAGGAACTTTGTTTCAATATTGCAGGACATTCCACACATCGCCATCTAGCCCCAAGCTAAGTAACTACACTTGTGTTATGGGTGCTAGACAACTCATATACTTTACTTTTGTAAATATATACTTATAATACATAGAAACAACCAGACCACAGACAAATATCTGTACATAAATACATGTCTGAGGCGGCAATCGAACCCGCAACCCTGTGTTTGGCAGTCCGCCATGGTGACCATTGTGCCAACTGGGTTTTCAAGTTACCAAAATGATAAGCAGTAATTATTCAATAATTATACCTCACTAGCTGCACCACGCGGTTTCACCCGCGTAAGTCCCGATCCCGTGGGAATATCGGGATAAAAAGTAGCCTATATGTTAATCCAGGCCTCCAGCTATCTAGATACCGAATTTCATCGCAATCGGTCCAGTAGTTTTTGCTCGAAGGAGTAACAAACATACACACACACGCACACACACACTAACTTTCACATTTATAATATTAGTAGGATTACGCATTAATGAGTACAGAAAACTACAAAAAAGACGTATTTCCTTTGATATGCCATACTAAGTTTGTTTCCAGGAATTCATCTCTATCAGCAACACTATCGATTGGTATTAGAATATATTTTTTTCCAAAATCAACAGGTTACACATAAAAAAAATCACCCTGTATAATCTATTCATTGGCATAGATGGCGTTAGTATTGAGTAGTTGGACCAAGGTCCAAGGGGCATACATATTTGCCCATCCTTTGTAACATGAATATCTATATTACCTGAGTACAACATCAGCACCACCATCGTCGAGCGGTATCTGCGGCGGTTGGCGCGGCGGTAACGACGGCAACACTGATGACTCTATAACACACAATCAACATATGATATAATACAGCGACCGTCCATGCTACGACACTTCTATCGGCTACAGCTGTAGAGCTACGACATCTACATGTGCTACGGCAGTAATTATTCACTCGTACCAATGCAACGGCTGTAGCAACCGTTCCTGCTACGGCACTTCTATCGGCTACAGCTGTAGAGCTACGTAGTGTTACGACGTCTACATGTGCTACGACACTAATTATTCACTCGTACCAATGCAACGGCTGTAGCAACCGTTCCTGCTACGACACTTCTATCGGCTACAGCTGTAGAGCTACGTAGTGTTACGACGTCTACATGTGCTACGACACTAATTATTCACTCGTACCAATGCAACGGCTGTTGCAACCGTTCCTGCTACGACACTTCTATCGGCTACAGCTGTAGAGCTACGTAGTGTTACGACGTCTACATGTGCTACGACACTAATTATTCACTCGTACCAATGCAACGGCTGTTGCAACCGTTCCTGCTACGACACTTCTATCGGCTACAGCTGTAGAGCTACGACATGCACATGTGTTACGAGACGTAGCTTTTAACTTACCAATGTTTCTATTGAGCTCGCTAGAGGAACTGTTCCGCTGGCTGTTTCTATGCTCCTGCAGTATTTCGGTTTGCGAGCGCGGCTTCCGAACCGGGGTCGGTGAGTTCTCCGATGATGATGACGAGGCCGTTCTGTAAGAAAAATGTAAGTTGAGAACTGGGAACCGATGCGCAAAATTAGAAACAAATCATTCATTGTTTTACGTAAAAACTAGGACCGGGAGGTGTTAGGCAAAAAAATGGTCTATGGAAACACTGTTTCTGGGGTTCTCCTCAATCGATTGCAACCATAAACAGTCAGGGTTATTAGAACTACCACCACGACGATAATTTTGTCACACTGTATAACACGCGACGTTTCCAAGAATAATGGCAAAACTTCAAACGAAAATGCCATGTTTGCAAGGTGGTTAGGTTCTTGCAGTTCCTATATGTGTAATGGCGTCAGATGCTGATGAAGGAAATGTAAAACTTCACTTTAAATGCTTATATCTTCTTTCCACATCCAGTTCACGAAATAATAATAATAATAATTTATTTAGTTCAGACATAGTCCATAATTCTTTTAGTAAAACTTAAATTATAGGGTTAGTACTTAACAATATATTTAGGCGGTAGGTGTTTATAGTACTATCAAATAGTAAAATACTATCAATATCTTTGGGATTAAAAGCTTAATACTATCAATTTTTAAAGAGCGGTGTTGGCTTAGTGGTAGATACCTCGACTTTCATTCTGAAGGTCGTGGGTTCGAATGTATTTTCTTAAGAAAAATTTATGTGCGCTAATTGACATTGCTCTTACGGTGAAGGAAAACATCGTGATGAAACCCGCGGCTTAGTTGGCTCCAGAAGTATTGACAAGTTCTCTCCTCTGGACATGGTCGACTAAGCTGAGAGGGTAGTAGGTGCTGGGCAAGCCTACTCCATCCTCACGCAAAAAGGACCCAATTAAAAAGGGTCCAATGGCGGAAAACAGCCTGTATACAAGTACAAGTACTATCAATTTTATTATTAAACTAGAAAAACGGATTTTATCATCTATACTAATATTATAAAGCTGAAGAGTTTGTTTGTTTGTTTGAACGCGCTAATCTCAGGAACTACTGGTTCGAATTGAAAAATTCGTTTTGTGTTGGATAGGCCATTTATCGAGGAAGGCTATAGGCTACTTTTTATCTCGATATTCCCACGGGATCGGGAGTTACGCGGGTAAAACCGCGGAGCGCTGCTAGTGTTTTCTATTTGCTCAAGTATTGCCTTATTATGGGTTCACTATTATTTCAATAGCATAGGTGTTTGAAACCTAGAGAAGGCTGTGGATAGAAGTGGACTTACTGCGCTAATCTCCTGTGCAGGTCTTCAGTTTGCGTGTCGTACGGCGTGAGCTGCAGTTCCGGCGGCAAGTTGGCGTGGAACGATATCTTGTTGACCCAGTCCTGTTGGAGGCTCCGAGAGTGGCACGAGAACAGGTACTCCGCCCCGTCGCCGCACTTCAGCCGGAACACGTGCGCGCGCTTCGTGTAGTCCGCGGCGGCCGTGCATTGCGCCTGCGGGGGATGCATAAACAACAGAGTTATACCTGAACAGCCATTAAACCTGGCCAGATCGTATGGTCGGTGCGACCGACCGGGCCGGTACTACTGGGAGATTATGTGCTCAAAGGCGTACTTCGAACTGCTTCAAAAATTCGCCCACGAGTGGCACGAGAACCGACGCGCAATGGAGCTCAGCCTTGGCTAACTAGATAGTCCCGAGAGATCGTGAAGACGAGCTGACGCGCAAGCCGTTTGGGGAGAGTTGCATAAGCAAAAGGACAGGAAAATATATGTATGGACTTAAGTGAGTACGTTAGTGAAAGAGCCCAGTGCAAGTAACCAACGTATGTCCCGAGATTCGGCCTTTGAGACCTAAGATGTCGGTAAGGTCATGGGAGGAAGGCTGGACTGCCGTCTTCCTACCTCCACTCGCGTCCCTCGAAGGTCCCCGTGTATTTGGTGTTTGAGTGACGAGCGTATAGGTATCTTCTAGACACCGCGTGATACATCTTACACCGCATCGTCACCTACCATCGTGTGACGATAGTGGTAAAGAGAACCTCCTTCGTTTTAGGGTTCCTTACCCAAAGGGTAAAAACGGGACCCTTTTATTGAGTCCTCTGTCTGTCTGTGACCAGGATGTATCTCATGAATCATGATAGCTAGATAGTTGAAATTTTCACAGTTTGTGTATTTCTGTTGTCACTATTCCAACAAATACTAAAAAAACAAATTTAATTGGTGCTCTTATAAAACATGGTACCGAACCCTTCATGCGTGAGTATGACTCGCACTTGGCCGGTTTTTTAAAAAGTGACTATTTCCAATGAGTACTGACCAACATGATGGCGACAGGTGGCGCTGCAGCCTTAGCGCTCGCGAAGTCGAGTTCATCCTTGAAGAAGCAGAGCAACTGTCCGCATAGCACCGAGTAGTAGGTCCTCCAGGAGCGGACCGTGGCGCGCTTACCGCCCACACCGGTCTCCTGCTTGCGTTCCAGGTAACCTGCGGGGGGCAGAGGATACTGTCAGTGGAGGCAGTGGAATACTGTATGTCAGGGGCTTAACCGTGCTTAGTGCGTCGGCTAAACACCGACGTCGAAATAACCCGCACCTGACAATGGGCGGAATTTTGAGCCTGCCTTTCATAGAAATTTTGAAAAAATATTTTGGTTTTTTCGTGTATTTTAAGTATGCAGAATTGTCGGGGACATTAAAAACATTCAAAAAAACTGGTTATGCTATTTAAAAAAAACCCCCACAAAATATGTCTTGTTCTTTTTTTAAATAATATGTGGTCGACTAGGCTGAGAGGGTAGTAGGTGCTGGGCAAGCCTACTCCATCCTCACGCAAAATGGACCCAATTAAAAAGGGTCTAATTGCGGAAAACAGCTTGTATACAAGTACATCCTTAGATATTTATTTTGTGTGTTTTCTATTCAAATTTCCACTAATAAAGGCTATTTCTCAAGTCAACATCACCGAATAGCCTCACGGAATCAGGGGTCCAATCGAATAGCCTCATGGAATCAGGGGTCCAATCGAATAGCCTCACGGAATCAGGGGTCCAATCGAATAGCCTCACGGAATCAGGGGTCCAATCGAATAGCCTCATGGAATCAGGGGTCCAATCGAATAGCCTCACGGAATCAGGGGTCCAATCGAATAGCCTCACGGAATCAGGGGTCCAATCGAATAGCCTCATGGAATCAGGGGTCCAATCGAATAGCCTCACGGAATCAGGGGTCCAATCGAATAGCCTCATGGAATCAGGGGTCCAATCGAATAACCTCACATAATCAGGGTCAATGTTGACAGGGTATAGGACATTACCTTCGATCTCAACGGGGGGCAGTTCAGCGATGTCCCCATGCCGATGTCGACGGAAGCTCTGCGTGCGGCGGCGGGTCGTGAACGATGGGGTACGCTTCGGAGTCTTCACCACCTGTTACACGATACCAAATGTATACAATGAATGTATTTAGCAAAATACAGATCTTCATTAATAACTCCAAGTTACAAGTCTAAAAATTTAATGATGTATTTAACTAGCTTTTGCCCGCGACTTCGTCCGCGTATAGGTCGAAAGTGGACCAAGAAATCACGTTGTCCCATACAAACTTTGCTCCCCCTTTTTAGGGGTAGATTTTCGGAAAATCCTTTCTTATCGGATGCCTACGTCATACAAAGAACACACCCTCCAAGTTTCAGGTCTCTTCGATCAGCGGTTTAGGCTGTGCGTTGATCCGTCAGTCAGTCTCAAGCATTTTTTATGTATAAAAGATTTACTTTTAATTTATTAGTGTGAATGTTATAGACTTACGCTCATGCTCTCAGCTCGCTTGACGTGGTCGTTCTTGGGCAGGCGGTCGAACTGCGGCGCCGGGGAGATGGTCTCCTCGGAGGAGGCGGGCGGCATCGAGTGGGATGCTGCGTGGGATTGCTGCAACAATAATCGGATATATATATATATAACAACTTTATTTGTACAACACAAAAAACATTGAAAATGACAAAAAAGCCGAGAAAGCCACACCCACAGTCACCCACAGGGTGCGGCCGGAAGACCAGCGCTGCAGATGCGCCTGCGTATCTGCAGCACATGCTGAGGCTTTACCCATTCCACCAACACACGACTTCTCAGATACTTTTTATTTTTATTGTCTGTTTTTTGTAATTTCTTTTATTTGTAACTATCTCTTACTGTTTCTTATTTGTATCTATACTTTGTCGTGTGTTTGTTCGAATAAATTATGTTCTATTCTATTCTAAAGCTTATTAACTACGAAATTGTACAAACAGGCGACCTTATCGCTTGAAGCGATTTCTTCCAGACAACCTTAGGATGGAGAAGGTCTGTTTAGCTTAACTGGTAGGTCATGTGGTGTAAGGAACACATATAACAATAAATACCTACGTAAAATAGATATTATACACGAAATACTTAAACATAGATATCATACCATACATATAATAATATTTAGCGATACTATTCGTAATGAGAATATATTAATAATTATTTACATAATAAGAAATAAGCAAATAAAATAAATATATATATACCTATCAATAATCGGATATATAGGTTTATTACCCACATAAAGACATGATAAAAAAAACTTAAATTAAACATAGAGCGTCACAATAAGCGGTCAATGTCAAATAGCTTAAAAATGAAAGTGTCGCTGGACACGCGTTTGAATCGAAGTCCCTTTCTATGTGGGAGATTCGTATCTGTTCAACTCTCTCTGGCAATACTGTCAGTATGTAGCGGTACCGGTGCTCTCTTCTTACAAACGTAGTCGACTGTTTCCTCCCTGGATAATGACACTAGCACAAATATTTTTGTGCCATAAAACCTATAACTGCCATGACTATGCCCCTATGTTTTGATTTTTTCATTTTCTAATTATCAAAGAAATTAAGATTTAAAAAACAAAACATAGGGGCATGGTCAATAATGGTTATGGCAGTTATAAGTTTTATGCAACAAAAATATTTGCTCTAGTGTCGTTATCCAGGGAGAAAACAGTCGACTACGTTTGTATGGAGAGAGCCCCCGGTACTTTTTCCTCTTAAGGCCTTAACACACGTTATCAAATTGGGTGTCTCAACACACACTACGATCTAGAGTTTCAACCCGATTCAGAGTCGGACTAGATCGTAGTGTTTTCAATTTTACGGCGATTGTAAAGAAAAATCAAGTACAAAATTTATATTTTCATAATCTTTACATAAAATCCCATAAGGTAGTACAGATGGTTTTTCACGAAAATAGATGTGAGTCTTTTAATTACATAAAACAGTTAAAATGGCCATTTCGCTGCGCGCGGGGGAAAGGGATAGAGACATCGCGCGGCGCGCGCGTGGTTAAAGGATAGGGTTTTTCAGGTCCTACTTCACCAAACGGTTCAAAAATTACGATGCCACGGACAAAGACACACAAAAAACATACAGACAAAAGCATGATACTCCATAGTAAACCTAGATAGCTCAAACGAAAACACATATAATTATATTTCTTGTTGTTTATCTAACTCACTCGTTCTGCCGGTACTGGGGGAGTCACCTCCGTCTGTAAATTATTAGTTCTTGCTTAAAATATTCAATCCTAGATCGCGCAAGTGAAATATTTCAGGTTTTTTTGTTATATACAGAAACATATGTGTTGAGTTTTGGCGGGAACGAGTTAACAACATGTCGTGCTGCAGTTTTATTTTCATGAAACTTAGTTGTAACCCGAGTTGAATTGTATAATTCTGGTGGAATGTTATTCAATTTAGTTCTGTGAAAGTGCACAAGTGTAGTGAAAGTAAAAATCAGTGTCAAACATGAAGTTTTCTCGTTGCCTCCAAATCTCCTATTAAGGTTATGGTAAACTTGCCACCGTTTTACTATAGCCCCTGACTTGACGGACTATGACGACTTTGACTGTTTTGAAACACTTTAGGCCCGATTTATGAAAAATCAGGTCATAATTTGATGCAAAATATAACTTGACACTGGCTAAATGCACAAGCCGTGCGAAACCATAATTAATAGAAAAAAAACATGTGTTTGAAATATACGCCAGTATACTATATGTATATATATAAGGTACATGCGGGTAATAAGGGCCAATAAAAGGTTTTTAGAAACCTTGACAAAATAACAAGAAATTAAACAAATTATTTTTCAAGATAGATTTGCAAATATTTAACTAATGACCTGTTTTTAGGTATCTTTACTTATTTTTTTACGTAATTTTTCGATTTTAATTAAGGTAGGAGATGGCCCTTGTCACCCGCAGGTACCTTCCTAACAAAAATCTCGTAATCACTTTTAGGTACCTACATGAAGGTATTTACCCAAAAATGTAAAATATTGGAAAATAAGAATTTTGTTTAGTAATTTCGGAAAATTATCGTATTTATGTAATACACAGAGTTTGGCGAATTCGCAAAATGTGACAACATCATTATTTATCGAAGAGTCCGCTGCCAATAACGGTGTTGCCACATATTAAGAAATCCATAAATTTTAATAAATTAAGACATGCTAAACTATTTTTTTAACCTCACTTTATACACACATCCTAACAAAGTTTTTAAGACTATTAGTTTTTAAGACGTTTCTCAGTGGTCTATGTACAAATGTATTAAGCTATCAAAGGAATATTTTTTTTGACTTTGACTTTGAAATTTTTTTTAACATAACTTTTAGACATCACATAACGGAATTTTTGTTTTTGTGAAAATGGTGAATTGAGTTTCACCGTGTCATGTCATCAGACCCGTTTAATATACCCCCAATTATTAGTCATATAATACAATAGTTGTCAACTCACTCTCTCAGCGGGAACAGGTGGCGCCATCTCCTTCTTCCTCTCCTCCGCGATCCTCTCCATTTCCCTCTTCCTATACAGCTGCAACCGCTCCTGCTCTTGTTGCTCCGCCGACTTCCTCCGAGCCGCTTCCTCTTCGTTCTGCTGCTGTTTGAACGCTTGCTCCACCTGGTGAGATAATGTTACTTTAAAGCTGACTTAATATCGGGGTAAAAAGTAATCTATGTGTTAATCCAGATTTTTAGATATATAAATATTTAGTTTTATTGCAATTGGTCTAGCAGTTTTTGCGTGAACTATCACATTTATAATATAATTAAAAACGTCTCAGAGAAAGAGAAAGTCAGGGGCCAACCACGCTAATTGCGTCGGCTTCAAGCTGGCGCGACCCGCGCCACAATGGGCGAAATTTTGAGCCTGCCTTTCATAAAAATTTTGAAATTTTTTTATGTATGTAGGATTTTCGGTAACATGAAACCATTCAAATATAAGTGATTCTGGTTGTCATTAAAAAAATACAAAGTCATATTTTGTGGTGTTTTTTATAAATAACATAGCCAGAATCACTTATTTTTGAATGTTTTGATGTCCCCAAAATTCCAGTATACTTAAAACACACGAATACAACAACTTAATTTAAAAAAAAAAAAAAATGAAACGCAGTCTCAAAATTCCGCCCAGCATAAACCGAAGCGTTAGCTTGAAGCCGACGCACTTATCCCGGTAGCAGGGGGCAGGTAGTGAATGTTGGAGATTCTATGCAATTATTCGCTGACAAATAATTAAAAATCATATTTGAACCATTTTCGACTGCTACACGTACGAAGTCGCGGGCAAAAGCTAGTCTGTATATATAACACTTACCAGTGTGATCCTCTTCAATGCGTTGAACTTGTCCTTCTGTGCGTCGATCGTCTCCTCCAGGTCACGGTGCTTGTTGATCAACTGCTCCACTTGGGATATGCTGTCGCCGAACTTGCCGTCGCGGACGAGGGGGACTCTGAGGGGGTGATTTTATATTAATTAGGGGGGGGTGAACTAGTGGGACCTAGAGGGGGTAATGTTGTATTAACTATAGAGGGGGTGAATATGAACCGAGGGGACTCTGAGGGGGCTGATTATAACATTAATGGGAACTTTGGGAGAAGGGGGCAATGAATTACAGGGGGCCCTTGATGATAATAGGGATCATTATTAAATTCTGGAGGTAATATTTATTGCACGACCTACGGGACTGAAGGGCCCCCCCCCCCTATAGGCGGTAAATATATTACATGAACAGAGGGAACTCCGAGGGGTAGTAAGGATAAATGTTATATAAACTAGGGGACTCCGGGGGGTTACAGGGGGATAAATATTACATGACAAAAGGGGGTTCCATATATTATGGTATTCCTCCGAGCTCAACCTGGGGCCTAAGTCTGCTAACACAATTGTGTTTCAATAGAGTGTCGATGGAATCGTAATGGACATTTAATGTCAAAAATATGACATTACATGTCAAATTGGTATTCTTCTGATGTTAACTATTCTTTCGAAACACCACTGATGCACCACTGACACAATTTGGTATTCTGCTCTAGAATCGTGGTTCAATGGAATCTCGATAGTTGTCAAAACGGTATATCGCTTAGCAACATATACCATGTTGCTAGGCAACACCAGTGACGTATCTATTACCATTCCATTGAGACTCCATAGCGATTCTATTGCGATGTTATTAAAACTTTAGCAGAATACCAAATAAATAAATAAAAATAAATATATCAGGACATTCTACACATCGCCATCTAGCCCCAAGCTAAGTAACTAGACTTGTGTTATGGGTGCTAGACAACTCATATACTACTTATATAATTTCATTTTGTAAATATATACTTATAATTCATAGAAACAACCAGACCACAGACAAATAACTAAGCATAAATACTTGTCTAAGGCGGGAATCGAACCCGCAACCCTGTGTTTGGCAGTCCGGCATGGCGACCATTGTGCCAACTGGGTCGTCAAATAAAGTAACAATCTCGATATAATATCAACAGAGTCTCGATATAATGACAATGGTAAAACCATTAAGGCCAGGTGCTAATAAAGCTACCAAAATCGACCTTTATTTTAAGCAACTCTAAGTAATCAAATACTCTTTTTTTGTTATTTGGATATAAATGGATATTGTAGTTTAATAACCATATTTTTGTTTATTGTGGTTGAAAACATGATATGAACAACTTCATTCGATAAAAAAAATGTTAGAAAACCGAGAATTATTAGATCATTTATCGGGTTTTATTCAAAAATAGTTAACGTTTGTTTCTAAAAATGAATCAAATGATAGGTTTTGACCTCTAGGAACTATATTTGTGGATAATAATGCTAAAATGTTTTGCATATCGATCAAATATAACAGTTAGCACGCAGCACGCTACGTCTTTGAGAGCGGGGGCTAAGGTAATGTGAATACCTACACACGGTACTGGAAGAGTGCCTTAATGCAAAATAGCAGAAAAAGGCCCCTGAACTCTTGACCCGACCAGATCATCCTGTATCCTCTCACCTGTTACTAATCCACATGTCCAAGGCATCAGCGTCCCGTTTGAAGACGAGCGCGTCCAGATGCTGAGCATATAGCTCGTGCCTCCTCTCCCAGGAGGTGGTGAGCGCCAGGTGACGGGAACGGAGCTGCGACATGCGCTCCGTTATCTCCGAGGACATTATGTGACCTTCACGTACCAGCTTCTCACCTGGTATTGAAGTTAAATAAATAAATATTACAGGACATTTCTCACATCGCCATCTAGCCCCAAGCTAAGTAACTAGACTTGTGTTATGGGTGCTAGACAACTCATATACTACTTATATACTTTTATTTTGTACTTATAATGCATAGAAACAACCAGACCACAGACAAATATCTAAGCATAAATACATGTCTGAGGCGGGAATCGAACCCGCAACCTTGTGTTTGGCAGTCCGGCATGGTGACCATTGTGCCAACTGGGTCATCAAAGCTAAGTAGCTAGACTTGTGTAATGGGTGCTAGACAACTTATATACTACTTATACAGGATGTCCTGTAATGAATGGATAAGCGGGCACCTACGGATAGAAGACACTGTGCCGGTTCAGAAAAATAAAAGTCTTTCGGTTTCCTAAATATCTGCCATATTCAAAATTTCACTCCTTTCTTTGTGTTTTTTGATGCCGAAAAAAAATAATAATTAAATATTAAAATCTCTTTTTTTTAATAGTATTCCACGATAAATGTGCTATTGAATGCAAACAATTATATTTATGACACATTAAAAGCTTTTTTTAAACTAAAATTTAACTCAAATATCATGATTTTTCAACTTTAACTTTTTTGACACTTGTCCACAAAAAACTTGAGAGGTGACAAGGGACACCCGGATGTAACGAAGTTTCTTTCTAATTAAAAGGTTTTGTAATAAAATCAAAAAGTATCATTTTAACTTTTGGTCTTAATTTTTTCCGTTTAGCCTCCTTTCGCAACGCGCCATAAGGGACTTCGTTCCAAAAAATTCTATAGAAAAAAATTCGACGTCTACGCGGACGAAGACTAAGAAGAAGTGTAGACGATAGAAAGTCTTTTGAGTTTGTATTTGGTTTCCAGTTTATCCCTTACAAGAAGAAAACTTTAAAAAAATCCTTTTAGAACAATTTTCGAGTTAGGGAAAGCTAGTGAACTCACCATCAGCATACAAAGCGTTAAAGTCGTCATCCTTAGCATCAATCTCGACTCGTATATCGTTGTGTCGCGCGACCAGTCGCTCGGCCGCGGCGACGTCCGCGCCCAGCTCGGGGGCCGTCACACGAGCTAGGGTCTCGTTTGTCCACGCCCTAAAGTTAAACATATTTAGTTAAACTGACATACAGACGGATAAGAGATCTTATAACGGTTCCTTTTTTACCTTTCGAGGTACGGTACTAAAACAAATAGATATTAAAAAAACTCATAAACTTACTTTTTTTCTGTTTTTAGTATTTGTTGCGGAAACAGAAATACGTCATCTGTGAATTTCAACTGTCTAGCTATAATGGGTCATGAGATACAGCCTGGTGACAGACAGACAGACAGTGGAGTCTTAGTAATAGGATCCCGTTTTTACCGTGTACGGAACCCTAAAAAAAGGGATAAATAGCCCCCCCCCCCCCCCCACCAACATAATTTGAAGTCGTACGGAACGTTTAACTGCCAGATTCTAAAGATGCGATTTCGGATATTAATCATGATCCGCCTCTTCAATCCACCTGGCTGGACCATGGCCAGTGTTTATCGCCCTTAGTCCACTTTAGTCGAAGTGCGTGGACTATAGCCCAATTTTTTTACCCGTAGACCATCTTAATTCAACTGGGTGTACCATGACCAGTCTTTTTTGATAATGGTCCACCTTACTTTACCATGGGCTAATCCTTGCCACCTGAAACTCCAAAAAAACTTGGAGTTTACAGCAACTCCTGATGCCTTGCAAAGTAGTCCTGCAGCTGCTAAGCGACAAGTTCACTTGGGTGGACCATGGTTAGTTTTTCTTGCCAATGTTCCACCTTGGTTCACCATGGGCAGTTATCCTAGCCACCTAAAGCCTCAGTATAACTTGGAGCAACTCACAGTAATTCCTGATGCCTTGCGAAGTAGTCCTGCAGCTGCTCGGCGACTTCGATCTGGTGTGCGACAGTGGCGACGCTCTCGTCGAGTGACGTCAGCGCTTCGCTCACTTCCTCCAGCTTCGCGGTCACATGCTCCCGGGCATCGGGGAACGCTTCGCCCAATCTAAAGGTCAGGTACAAAAAGTTAGGAATAAATAAATCTATAATGGATTTCACTCCAATAGGAAAAAAGTAATTCACCATTTGAAAACGAAAAACTTTTGTTCGACGACTTTTGTCTATTCATTCCATTTTTTGACATTCACAAAAAAGTGTGACAAGGTAACCATAGTAACGTCACTCACGTTCCGGGAACGTGAGTTAGAGATGAAAAACACAAGTAAAACGATCTAATGTTTAAGCAATTCGTACCTGGCGGCATCCTCCTCTAGCGCATCATACTGCGCCTGCAACGCGGTCCTCTCAGCCCTGAGCGTGTTCAAGGCACGTGCACGCGCGTGCAGCTCCCCCCCACCACTGGCGGGCACGGAGCGACGCTTGTCGTTCACCCACGCTACTGTCTCCTCCGTGCGACGGTCGAACTCGTGGACTTGACGGGCTCCAGCTAACGCCTAGACAACGGATAAAACTTATTAAAACTCTTGACTAAACACATAAAACTCGTGACTCAACTTATGAAACTCTTGACTAAACAGAAAACTCACGACTTAACCTAGGAAACTCTTGACTAAACAGAAAACTCAAGACTCAACCTATGAAACTCATGACTAAACATATAAAACTCACGACTTAAGTTCTGAAATCTTTGACTTAACACATAAAACTCATGGCTTAACTTATGACACCCTTGACTAAATCTTAAAATTTAAGATTAATCATATACAACTCGCGATCAAAACAATAAAATCCATGATTAATCTAATAAAACGACTAAGCCCCTTTTAATATTAAATAATAATGTTTTGTCACTTTCGTTTTTTCACAAATAACAGATGTGTGACTGACGGAAAATATATTTTAACTACCAAAGGCTTAAAATAAACGATTATAAATAAAGGCGTAAAACTATTAAATCCTTGACTAAACATCACGACAAAATCCCTTTCAGAGATAATAATATAATATAAGTTGTGATTAATATAATTTATTCAATTAAATCATGCAAGCGGCATTCCCCCGCTTGATGGCGATGGCCAATCTTTGAGCCAGGAATGCTCCGGAGCAATGATCCAGCTCCCGCGTTCTAAGCCGACGCCTAATCTCACGGACAAACCGAAACAGGAATTTGTAAATTAGTATCAAGTATTATTCTTGGAATTATGTCTGACTTCAGGGTTCTAAACTTATTTTTTTCTTGTTATATCATTAATAAATCAATTTCCAACTGACCTCCTGCCTAGCCAGCGCCAGCTCCTTAAGATCGTCCCACAGGCCCTTGACGTCGTCTATTCTTTGCTTCACCTTGTCCGCTTCCGGAGTGTTCTCCTCTAGCAGGATGTTCCCGGATTCACATACAGCTTCTATACGACCTTCGTTTGCTAAAATGGCAAAAACATTGGGATACTATAAAATAAAAAGGTTGATATAAAAATACAAATGAATGAGTTTTATGTTTAGTAACTAAAGTCAAAATCTATATAAAACATGTGTCACTCTATAAAACCCATGAAACCTCTGACTAAACCCATGAAACCATTGTCTCAACACATAAACCCCTTACCACAACCCATAAAACCTTTGACTAAACGTAAAACCATTGACTCAACTCATAAAACCTTTAACTAACCGTAAAACCATTGACTCAACTCATAAACCCCTTACCACAACCCATAAAACCTTTGACTAAACGTAAAACCATTGACTCAACTCATAAAACCTTTAACTAACCGTAAAACCATTGACTCAACTCATAAACCCCTTACCACAACCCATAAAACCTTTGACTAAACGTAAAACCATTGACTCAACTCATAAAACCTTTAACTAAACGTAAAACCATTGACTCAACTCATAAACCCGTTACCACAACCCATAAAACCTTTGACTACTAACTACTAAACTAAAACCATTGACTCAACCCATAAAACCTTTGACTTAACCCATAAAACCCTTGACTAAACCCATAAAACCCTAGTATATACATACCTTGCAACTGCGTCAAGAAGTTATCGAACGCCTGCTGCAGCGTCTCCACATGTTCAACATCGAGACCGTAGTCCTCGCTCGCGGCCACCGACATCTGCTCTCCGACCCATTCTTGGACCTCTTCACATTCTTGTACGAATCTATGACAAATTATACGTTACTCTTAAATAAAACCGGCCAAGTGCGAGTCGTACTCGCGCGTCGAGGGTTCCGTATACAATGGACACCATTTACCACAGGACCTTGATTATTATACACCTAATAGGGACTATATCCCTCAGTATCTGGTATGAATCTCAACTTGCTAGGTCCACCCGTTCCTGAGAAAATCGGTGATGACACACGGACAGACGGACAAGAAAATGATTTTATAAGGGTTCCATTTAAAACATAGATGGCGCTATTCGAAATGTAGATGAATACTAACTTGAAATACTTCAAGCTCTGCTGCAGCCTTTGTTGTCGTTTAGCTGACAGTAACTTGATGTCTTCGTACAACGTCTTTACAGCGTCCACTTTGTTCTTGAGCTGTTCGTTGTCTATTGATGAAGCTCGATCCTTTGGAAACAAAACATTTTTAAAAGAGTGATTCAAGAGAAAGGTTTATATGTATAATAAATGCATAATATAGCCGTGCGAAGGCGGGGCGGGTCGCTAGTTTCAAATAAAAAAATACTCATCAAGATATTTCCGAAACTTCGCATCCTTCTAGGACGTGAAAGGATTTCAAGTTTATAGCCGGTAATGTTGGCAAGCAATGTCCCACTGCGTAGCGTCCAATTTCCACTCTTCAGTAAGCCGGTAATGTTGGCATGTTGACTAGCAATGTTCCGCTTCCAATTACCTCGCGAGGTGTCTCATCACCCCTCCACTCACCAGTAAGCCGGTAATGTTGGCATGTTGACTAGCAATGACCCACTGCGTAGCGTCCAATTACCTCGCGAGGTGTCTCACCACCCCTCCACTCACCAGTAAGCCGGTAATGTTGGCATGTTGACTAGCAATGACCCACTGCGTAGCGTCCAATTACCTCGCGAGGTGTCTCACCACCCCTCCACTCACCAGTAAGCCGGTAATGTTGGCATGTTGACTAGCAATGACCCACTGCGTGGCGTCCAATTACCTCGCGAGGTGTCCCACCACCCCTCCACTCACCAGTAAGCCGGTAATGTTGGCATGTTGACTAACAATGTCTCGCTGCGTGGCGTCCAGTTACCTCGCGAGGTGTCTCACCACCCCTTCACTCACCAGTAAGCCGGTAATGTTCGCATGTTGACTAGCAATATCCCGCTGTGTGGCATCCAGTTTCCTCGCGAGGGCCAGCGCCGACTCCTCGTCGCGCCCGACGTCGCTCGACACGAGGTGCACGCGACGGTCCAACAGCCACGCCTCTTGCTCCGATAATTCGGATATCAGCTGCAAAAGATATTAGATCTTAAGGATTCCGTACTCTAAGAGGGAACAAACGGGATCCTTATTGGACTTGGTTGTCTGTCTGTCTGTCTGTCTGTCAAGACCAAGATTCGACAGGTGTGGTGAATTCATTCCATGTCATGTAATATATTTATGCCGCCTTCCGAATTAAAAAAAAAAATCACAAGTGGCAATTTTTAAAAATTACGACACTTGTGACGTATTTTATAATTTAAGTTTATTTATGTTTTGTAAAGTGTTGCCATCGATCGACATTAGACTGTTGGAAATCGTAAATTCCGGTACTCACGATACAAGCATTTGCTTAGTGTGAATACCACTGTAAACTCGGAAACTGTATAACAAACAGCAAGTTTCTTTAATCATAGTGAAACACTTGTTAATTTATTCTAAGTTTTATTGCTGAAATAAATATTTTTGTTTGTTTTTTTTGTTTTGTATTTACATCAAATGTATTTGTCTGATTTTATCATATTGTATTGAATTTTAAATAACCAAGATATAATTCGCCATCTATGCTGAAATACTAAAAATTCACCACCTATGACGAATTTAAATCTATCATACTATTCGACTGTATTTGATCTTTAAGAACCTTTAAACATAATTTGCCACATGTGACGAAATCACTTCTATCATCCTAGTCGACCATTTCAAATTTTTAACAACCTTTATACATGATGCACCACGTGTGGGCAAGTTACTAAAAATTCACCACACGTGGCGAATATTTTTCCTTACCTGTAACAATTCAGCATGTTCAGTGAGCGCCTTGGCCCTTTGATCGGCCTTGTTCTTGATTCTAGCGTAGTTATTGGCCAGTTCTCTGGCCCTAGATTCGGCCAATGGGCCAGCAAAGTGGCCACGTCTTGCCAAAGCCGAGGCGCGGCCAACGACTGATTGAATTATTGTCTCTCTGTGGGGCAAAACGTTGAGTTTTTAAAGACTAAGTTCAATATTTTATCCGATTCAATATTTTATCAAATTCAACAATTTAGCATTTCAACATTTTAGATAGTTCAATAATTCAGTTAATTCAATATTTTATCAAATTTAATATTTAAGCAAATTTAACATTTTAGCAAATTCAATATTTCAGCAAATTCAATATTTAAGCTAATTCAACATTTTAGCAAATTCAATATTTAAGCTAATTCAACATTTTAGCAAATTCAACAATTTAGCTAATTCAATATTTCAGCAAATTCGATATTTTATCAAATTCAATATTAAAGCGAATTCAAAATTTTAGCTAATTCAATATTTCAGCAAATTCAATATTTAAACTAATACATTTTAACAAATTCAACAATTTAGCTAATTCAATATTTCAGCAAATTCGATATTTTATCAAATTCAACAATTTAGCTAATTCAATATTTCAGAAAATTCGATATTTTATCAGATTCAATTATTAAGCAAATTCAACATTTTAGCTAATTCAATATTTCAGCAAATTCAACATTTTAGCTAATTCAACATTTTAGCAATTCAACAATTTAGCAAATTCAATATTTCAGCAAATTCGATATTTAAGCAAATTCAACATTTTAGTATATTCATCTATCTGAACCTGAAGAATCTAATCGTTCACATACATGTCCAGTCAATCCTCAGTACATTTACCTCGTAATAAGTTCAGCTTCCAAAGCCTGGTGTTTCTTCAACAAGGCCTGAGTCTCAGCCAACGTGTTGCCTATATCTTCCTGTGACACGGCCGTTTCGCGTTCTTTTAACCTATTAGACAAATATATACATAAATACTGGATTAGTACTGTTTCACAGTAAGTCCCGATCCCGTGGGAATATCGGGATACAAAGTAACCTATGTTATTCGTTGTTTAATATATTGTAAAATATGTATTTTTAATTATGGTATTGTATATAATTTAATCTTTATTTTTTATCTATTTATTTGTACATTGTTATGTAATTATATTAATATATTTATGTAAAGATATGTATGTATGTTTATATATATATATATATATATATATGTGGATTTATAGACTGTGGTTTGTTACGGAGTTGTCGTGCTGTCAACGTCAAGGTCACGTTTTTTTTTGTTTTGTCTGTCACTGTCAATGGAATGAGAAAAAAGTGTGAATAAAGAAAAACGAGGTTATGAAAGAAGTTTTTTAATATATTGAAAAGTAAACTAAAGTTAAATTAACTAATGCGCCGATTATTCCCACAACTTTTTGGGGGCTCGTCCGGGATATAACGGGATATCGGACGCATCAGTTTCTGCGGATTCGCCGATTCTCCAGATCGAAGATGGTTTTCCAATAAAGCACGACTCATCACTGCACATGGAAAAAGCAAAAAGTTTGTAACTTTTCGAAGACGCTCCCCGAAGACTTTAAGACTAAAGATTGATGACTTCGAATACAAGACGACTTTCTTTCTGCACCAAAAGACCTACAACACGATCTAGTAGCAAGTTGAATACGACGAGTGTTACTATGCCACCGAAAAAAGACGAGAGAACAAACCAAGACGAAAGTGAAGATGAAGGGCAAGACCATGAGGTACAAATATCGTTTTCTGATCTCGAGAAGTCCATGACACCTTTCACTGGCGACGACACGTACCCAATTGCAGCATTTTTGGATGAATTCGAAGACACCGCCGAAATTATGCGTTGGACTAATATCGAAAAACTGATTTACGCCAAGAGGCTACTGAATGGAACCGCTAAGCTATTTTTGAGATCATTAGGAAGAGTCAAAGATTATGTCACATTGAAAAAAGCCCTGAAAGACGAATTTGGTCCAAAAATTAACAGTGCGATCATCCATAAAAAACTAGCATCCAGAAAAATGAAGAGTGATGAAACCCTCCAGCAATATTTTTTGTCGATGAAAGAGTTAGCTGTCAATGGCAAAGTAGAAGATGCCGCGCTCATTGAATATGTTATTGATGGGATAAGAGACGTTGAAACCAATAAAGCCATGTTGTATGGAGCAGCAGACATTAGAGAATTCCGTAAGAAGCTTGATACTTATAGCGACTTCCGAAAGAAAGTATCCGCTAAAGCCGCGCACACATCACATTCATCTGCTAATCACCCAACCCGTAAAACTAACGTGAAAAGATGCTACAACTGCGGTGACCAAGACCATCAATCGACTGCTCTGCCCTGACCATGACTTTACAGAAGAAAGACCTAGCGCCAAGAGTAGCTCGCTGGGCTCTACTTCTAGAAGAATACGACTACGAGATTGAACATAGACCAGGTTCGAGGATGAAACACGCCGACGCACTAAGCCGCTACCCTATTTGTCTAATTCTCACAGAAACGACGACGCGTATCAAACGTGCACAAGACGAAGATGAACATGTAAAAGCACTTAAGACGATTTTGGAAAAGCAACCCTATCAAGACTATATTCTGCAAGATAATATCCTTTACAAAGAGAAGGCCGGTAACAAGTTACTAGTGATACCTAAGAGAATGCAAATAGAAATAATTAAAAAGAACCATGAGAAAGGACATTTCGGACTTACAAAAACAGAGGAATTAATCAACAGAGAATTTTACATAGACAACCTACAAGAAAAGATAAGAAAAGTGATAAACAATTGTGTTGAGTGCATCTTGATATCCAATAAAAGAGGTAAAAAGGAAGGATTTCTACACCCTATAGATAAGGGAGATGTGCCACTGTCGACGTACCATATCGATCATCTTGGACCTTTAACAACTACCAATAAAAACTACAAGTACATCCTCACCGTCGTCGACGCTTATACGAAATTTACCTGGATTTATCCTGTCAAGACACTAACCACCGGAGAGACACTAGATAAACTAAGACTTCAACAACAGACTTTCGGTTCACCTGAGAGAATAATAACAGACCGCAACGCTGCCTTCACTGCAAATGACTTTGAAGATTACTGCAAAGATGAAAATATTACCCATTATACGATAACTACAGGACAGCCGAGAGGAAATGGGCAAGTAGAAAGAATCCACCAAATTATCATTTCTGTGCTGAGTAAGTTAAGTGCTGATGACCCTACAAAGTGGTATCGAAGAGTGTCAAATGTACAACGCTGTATAAACTCAACTTACCAAAGAAGCATCGGAATGACACCATTCGAGCTGTTGTTCGGCATCAAAATGAGGGATGAAGACAAAGAACTGAAAGAGATGATAGAATGGGAAAACATACGACTATACAACGAAGGAAGAGAAGAGCTACGGAAGAAAGCGAAAGAATCAATAAGAAAGATACAAGACGAAAACATCAAAAATTATAACAGGAAACGGAAGGATGCTATTCCCTATAAAGTTGGCGAATTAGTGGCGATCAAAAAGACTCAGTTCTCGACGGGTTCAAAACTATACCCCAAATATCTGGGTCCGTACGAAGTCACGCAGAAAAAACCGAATGACCGATACGCAGTACGCAAGATTGGCAACACCGAAGGCCCGTTCCATACCACTACATCGGCGGACCTAATGAAGCCGTGGGTGTCGCCGGAAGACGCTAGCTCATCTGGGACAGATGAGTGAACAGGAAGGCCGTGTGGATTTATAGACTGTGGTTTGTTACGGAGTTGTCGTGCTGTCAACGTCAAGGTCACGTTTTTTTTTGTTTTGTCTGTCACTGTCAATGGAATGAGAAAAAAGTGTGAATAAAGAAAAACGAGGTTATGAAAGAAGTTTTTTAATATATTGAAAAGTAAACTAAAGTTAAATTAACTAATGCGCCGATTATTCCCACATATATTTATATATAATTATTATTAGTATGTAGTTAAGTTTGTATTTATTATTATGTTTTTGTTGTTATTTGCATCTTAGTTTGAACACCCTACCCTTCACCTTCCTCAACTTCTTGTCCATCCAAAGGTTGCCTGGAAGAGATCGCTTTGAGCGATAAGGCCGCCCTTTGTAACACTCGGACTTAAGCTTTGTTTTTATTTAATGTTATTTGAAATTGGTGTTTACAATAAAGAATTTATCTATCTATCTATCAGTTACTGTGAATGAATCAATGTACCCTCATACCAAGTTTTAACAAAATCGGTTTATTAGTTTTGGAGCCTATTCAGTGAAAACAAACAATCAAATATTTCCTCTTTTTAACATTAAGTATAGTATGAACTAGCAGCGCTCCGCGGTTTCAACCGTTTAACACTTGATCCCGTGGGAATATCGGGATAAAAAGTACCCTATGTTACTGTCAATGAATTAATGTATCCTCATATTAAGTTTCATCTTAAACGGTTCAGTAGTTTCAGAGCCTATTCAATGCAAACAAAAAATTTAATCTTTCCTTTTTATAATATTAGTATAGGCAATTTCAACTCTAAGACCGGCCATATGTAAAAGTCGCATGAAACCTTACCAATTGAATTCCTCATCAGCATCTCTCTCCCATCTGTAAAGTAACGCAGCATCCTCCAGATTGTCGCGGCGGATCTGCATCGGCTCCTGCAGTTGCCGGTACCTGCAGTTTACACACCAATTAGACACGCGTGGCGAGTTATTGGTCACGTGTGACAAATTTTGGCACAAATAGTTGACCACTTTACCCTTTTGCCACAATACCACGATCTATAATATAGTAGTACCTGGATGACCGGTTTACTTAGTCTAACCTCAAAGCAAACACTCATTGACTTCGTGTTACTTAACAACGCCATCTGCTGGAATAAATTTATTGCTCACAAAAAATAGTATTAGTAGTTCGCTAATAGATGTCAGGAAGAGTCATATTTTTCAGATAAAAAAGTAAGTTTCGATAAAACATGAATTAAATGACATTTTCTAAAAATGATTCCTAGCTAGATCGATTTATCGCCCCCGAAACCCCCTATATACCAAATTTCATGAAAATCGTTGGAGCCGATTCCGAGATTCCAATTAAAATTACAAGAATTGCTCATTTAAAGATATAAGATAAATACAAATATATTTATTAAAACTCATTTTACATAATAAAGCACTTAATATTAAAGAGAACAAAAAATAACGCAAATGCCTGAACTAGGTAATCCTGTATATCAGGCGAAAAAGGACTTATATTTACTTGTAAAATATATTTAAATAATTGACTTGCAAAATACTAACTAGAAACAATAATTAGGTAAAAATATGTATAAATATTAAATTGCGCAAACTTATCATTTAGTGCGGCCATATTGCGTAAAATGAGAACTCGGTTCAGTTCATTCCACCTCAGTTGCGTCATGTAATTTGACCCGTTTATTCTTTACCAATTTGTTAAGAGGTCAGCTTTACCTGACATCTACAACGACTCACCTAGTGACCTGTACGTCAGATCTCTTCATGATCTCCTCCTTGAGGAAGTGGTCAGCCGGCAGCTGAGCGGCGTTCTCAGCAAGCGACAGACATTGGTCAGCTTTACCAGACACCGCCTGCTCGAGTCGCGTATGACGCTTCAGCAACACTTGCACTGATGATAGGTCTTTACCTGAAGAAAAATAATGGTCACAATATAAAAGTCAAAGTTATTGTTCCACTGCTGTCTTCCTACCTTCACCCGCGACCCTCGAAGACCTCGTTTATTTTGTGGTCTTTGAGTCACAAGCGTGTAGGTATCTTCTAGACACACTTGTACTTGAACGGACTGTTTTCCGCAATAAGACCCTTTTTAATTGGGTCCTTTTTTGCGTGAGGATGGAGTAGGATTGCCCAGCACCTACTACCCTCTCAGCTTAGTCAACCATTTCCAGAGGAGAGAACTTGTCAATACTTCCGGAGCCAACTAAGCCGCGGGTTTCATCACGATGTTTTCCTTCACCGTAAGAACAATGTCAATTCGCGTACATAAATTATTCTTAAGAAATAGTACATTGTTACCCTAGGTGTGAAAGTCAGTCATTGAGTCCCGAGACGGAGTTATGCGCCCGAGCGTAGCGAGGGCGCTAATAGTTCGAGGGACTTAATGAGTTTTTTACCCGAGGTAAATACTGTGCTTTTCATTACGAATAATACATAAAATTCTTCATAATAACGAGAGTGAATGAGAGACTCCACACTACCACTGGCAGTATGCATGAGCCGTGTGAAGCCATAATTGTTATTCTTTGGTGTTACCTAAAGCAAAGAGGTTAGGTTTTTGAAGTTCCTAATGCGTAATGATACTGATACTGGCTACAAGCACATTGCACAAGTCGCGCGAAGCCATAATTTGACATGACAGCTGTCAGTGAAAGCGATTTTCCCTAGGGCTGAAAGTTTTTCTTTCTACACGCTCTTCAGGCATCTTTAGACCTATTTTCGGAGTATGAGTAATGAAAAATACATTGGTGCACGGCCGGCCGGAATTCGAACCCACGACCTTCAGAATGAAAGTCGAGGTATCTACCACTAAGCCAACACCGTTCCGCTCTTAGTTGACATATTTAAACCGGCCAAGTGAGAGTCGGACTCACGCACGAAGGGTCCCGGAGCATGTTATATGCGAACCTCACTCAAATATTTATTTTTCACTGTTTTTTAATATTTTTTGTTGAAGCGGCAACAGAAATACATAATCTGTCTAGCTATCACGGGAGTCTGACAGACAGTTAACTTGTGTAAATAAAATAACCTTATTTTTGAATGTTTTAATGACAATTCTGCATACTTTAAACACACGAAAAAAAAAACTTAATTTTTCTAAATTCCTATGTAAGGCTGGCTCAAAATTTACGCACTTAGCCCTGTAAGGTTATAGAGTAATGTAACCTGATTCTTATTTTTTTTTAAACAATATACTATACGATGCAAAATACAATAAAAAACTTGAGAGGTGTCAAGGGACACCCGGATGGAACGAAGTTCCTTTCGATTAATTAGTGAAGGAGTTATTCCTTATCGAGCATTGCAAAAGGGGGCTAGACGGAAAAAATTAAAACCAAATGTTTTAACGACACTTTTTGCTATAGTTGTAAGCCATGCGACGTGCGCATGTTTCTCTGTCTGTCTCTCTCTCTCTGATAGAAAGCAATTACTTAAATAGAGTCTACTGATTAAGTTTATATTACATTATTTATATTATATTTGTCAATAATAAATAAAATAGTATTATAACTTTAAAAAATTAAATTTGATTACAATTCCTTCACTAATTAATCGAAAGAAACTTCGTTCCATCCGGGTGTCCCTTGATACCTCTCAAGTTTTTTCGTTCCAATAAAAAAATAACAAAATAGGGCAATACTAGTACTACATTTTTACATATGTGCAAGTGATCTTTGCACATATGTTAAAATGTTATATTATATTATTACTATTTTATTATAAATAGTTAGTCATTTTTTATTGAAAGTACTCGCGTCTAGTTTATATTTATGTATATATATATATATTTAAATTAATTGTTGTAAGTAATGAATTTTCCATATTTAAACTTATGAGTGCTTATCTTCGTCCGTGTGTCACTTGAGGCTCCTGCTGAAAATCAGCGCTACAGTCACCTGTAGCATATTAGCTGAGCTCGAGCCTTTTCGTGGCAGAATTGTATACATATGCACAAGTTTTTGATTTAGTTGTATATATAGTTAAGTATTTTTAGGTTATTTTGTGTGCGTCTTTTTTCTGACATTAATAAACTTATTTCTATTCTATTATTTGGGTCATGTGGGGTTCAGCTAATTGTTAATCCGACTGTACATACCATGGTCTTCGGAGAGCAGCTGCGCCTCGACGTCGTCCAACCAGGCGGTGAAGTCGTCCAGTTGCCGGAGGAAGACGCGAGCTTGGTAAGCTTGCTCCAGGCGGGAACGACGGAGCGATGCCGCTTCCTGGACACAAAGAGACACATTAAAAGAGTTAATTTTTAAACTGAACCTTCATGGCAATATCTTAAACTCAAGGAACCTAGAGTTTGGCGGGAACGAGTTAACAACATGTCGTGCTGCAGTTTTATTTTCATGAAACTTAGTTGTAACCCGAGTTGAATTGTATAATTCTGGTGGAATGTTATTCAATTTAGTTCTGTGAAAGTGCACAAGTGTAGTGAAAGTAACAATCAGTGTCAAACATGAAGTTTTCTCGTTGCCTCCAAATCTCCTATTAAGGTTATGGTAAACTTGCCACCGCTTTACTATAGCCCCTGACTTGACGGACTATGACGACTTTGACTGTTTTGAAACACTTTAGGCCCGATTTATGAAAAATCGGGTCATAATTTGATGCAAAATATAACTTGACACTGGCTAAATGCACAAGCCGTGCGAAGCCATAATTAATAGAAAAAAAAAGCAAGATTCTAGACACCTGCTTTAGTAGAAGTTTAAAGTCTTCTAACTCATCAATTTATCAAACAAAAATTAGATTGAAAACATTCCAATAATAGTAATTTTAGAACTAGCGGGGGCTTGAATTACCTATGTGGTTGACACGCATCCTTGTGTGTTAGCACATTCCGTCATAATCTAGTACGTAGAAATACGTGTATTTATCATATCTTATGAATATCACGTGTATACGTGATAGTTTGTATATCAGATGCGCTACCTACTGTTACCCTTTCCTATCTAGATATCTGTGTAGTATATATAAGCTGTAATATGTTATACGGAGTCAGGTTATTACTAGGAGAATAAATCCTACCACCGAAATGGACGACTAGTTTCATTACTCTATCTGGGCACCCCACAACCTACAGTCAAAATAAATGTATTAGCATTACCTGAAGTTCTCGCCATTGGTTTTCTAACTCTTCAACGTGAATCGCTATCTCTTGTGATGCGTAGTGGTTCCCTTCTGTAACATACAATAGACTTAATAAATATAGCAGGACATTCCACACATCGCCATCTAGCCCCAAGCTAAGTAACTACACTTGTGTTATGGGTGCTAGACAACTCATATACTACTTATATACTTTTCTTTTGTAAATATATACTTATAATACATAGAGACAACCAGACCACAGACAGATCTAAGCATAAATACATGTCTGAGGTGGGTATCGAGCCCGCAACCTTGGGTTTGGCAGCCCGGCATGGTGACCATTGTGCCAAATGGGTTAAAAATTAGTAAATAAACTGACCAATGAGAGCCTCCCCTGCGTTGGCCACGTCATCGATCCTGCCCTTATTGGCCGCAAGTTCCGACTCGAACGCCGCGTGCTTTTGTATCTTTGATTGTAGGTTCGATAGATCTCTGTAAAGTTATAATCGATTTTAGACAGATTGATTTTTCGACAGATTCGCGTTTGGACAGGCTGAGATTAATGTTCAAAGTAATAGTCTTAAACGCCTTTAAACAGATTCGCGTTTGGACAGGTTGAGATTAATGTTCAAAGTAATAGTCTTAAACGCCTTAAGACAGATTCGCGTTTGGACAGGTTGAGATTAATGTTCAAAGTAATAGTCTTAAACGCCTTAAGACAGATTCGCGTTTGGACAGATTGGAAATAAATGTTCAAAGTAATAGACACATGATTTGAATTGTATCCGTTGCCGTTGGCACTCTGGCTCTTGAAGATAGAACGTCTCATAATACAATGAATTTTTATTTTATTTTAATATATTTTGACATGCAATTATGATGCATGTTTTAATTTAATTTGTTTTTATTGAATATTAATTAAATTACAATTTTGCTTTAGCTTTCGACTGTATTAAATTTAATTCTGATTATAAAATGCCAGAAATTAATTATTTCAACTATTTTTGATCCTTAAAACTCGTCCTGTTTAGGACGAATGGTAACAAGTCCCATTCAAATGTCACATACCTGTAGTTAAGATTATTAGCGGTATCAATTTTCAAAGCGATCCAATCCCTTTCGTGATGTAGATCTCGCAGGAATTGTTGCTGTTGTCTCGATTGTTGCAGCATCAGGCCGCGGTGGGCGCTTTGTTCCTTAGAAAAAAAAAACACGCAAAAATCATTATTACCAAAAAAAACCTAAATTTGCCTATACCTTTTTATCGTGTTGACTCAGGACCTTGATTTTTATACACCTAATAGGGACTATAGACCTCAGTATCGGGTATTAATTTTAACTTGTTACCCGTTCCTGAGAAAATCGGTGGTGATACACGTACAGACAGACAGACATACAAAAGAGTAATCTTATAAGGGTTCATAAACAAATAATAATTTGTTCGCATTTGGGCCGAATCGCAAGAAAACGCACTAGAACTAAGGCCTATGTTGCGGGTCTCCTTGCATGATATGTAAAAACCGCATTAAAATCCGTTGCGTAGTTTTATAGATTTAAGCATACATAGGGACAGACAGACAGCGGGAAGCGACTTTGTTTTATACTATGCAGTGATAGAAAGATAGTTAGATATGAGGGAAAACATAGGGATACTGCATTTTAAACAGGGAGAAAAACTTGTTCTGTTACTGCGAATCGTGCTTTAGAAAGATTAGCAAGTCAACAGGATAAATTAAAAAAAAAACAACAACTACAGCAAAAAGTGTCGTTACAACTTTTGGTCTTATTTTTTTTCGTCTAGCCTCCTTTCGCAACGCGCGATAAGGAACTTCGTTCCAATAAAGAGCTTTTTTCATGGCACTTCCGGATTGGACCGATTCGCAATCGGGCATACTTATTTAACAACAAAGTAATCATTTTCTTAGTAAAAGGACATGTTTTTTTTGTTATTCCTAATTAGACATATTTACGTTTGGACAGATATTTCTTACCTTTAATTTATCTCTCCTAGCCGTAATAGCCTTTACTCTCGTCTGTATATATGGTTCGCTATAATGCTGGCCCTCCAGAATGCTGGCAGCGTATTTCTGTAGCTCTTCCACCCTGTTCAATTGACTGTCCAGTAGTTTCGTGAATTCAGCGTGTTTACGAATCAACGCTTCGACGGCTGAAGGAAAAAAAAGAAATGTTAGGAATATACATAACTAGCTGCGCCTCGTAGTTTTACCCGCGTTAGTGTCCTTTTTAAAGTGATATGAATTTACTTCAAACACACAATACATAATGGTTACTATGAAGCCTTCGAACGAAATGTTCGAATTTCCAAAAGTCGTAGAACAAAAGTTGTTCGCCTAGACGTCTAGAACAACCCCCTTTCGTATTCAAACCCCTTCGCTGGAACACATTGTATAAGTAGATTAGACATATTCATGTTTACCTAGATTTTAAAACGAATTTGTAATGCGAGAGGTCGTTATTTGCAACAACAAAAAAGTATTATTTAGGTTGGATTAGTGACTGAACAGTTATTATTTTCGCTAAGATTTTTGATAGAATTTAAAAAAAGGGCAGAATTTAGCGAACACATGCAAAATTTGACAGTTGAAATTTTCGCGTTTGGACAGATTCCTAAAAGGACATAAACTAGATTCTTCTTAAGACTAAACCGATCAAGATTATCTATATCTATACATATAAAATCCTTTGTCCTGACTGACTGACTGACGGATCAACGCACAGCTTAAACCGCTGATCGTAGAGACCTGAAACTTGGAGGGTGTGTTCTTTGTGTTACGTAGGCATCGTATAAGAAAGTATTTTTCAAAATTCTACCCCTTAGGGGGTGAAAAGGGGGGGGGGCAAAGTTTGTATGGGACAAAAGCTAGTCTAATAATAAAAAACTTGAGAAGTGTCAAGGGCCACCCGGATGGAACGAAGTTTCTTTCGATTAATTAGTGAAGGAATTGTTATAAAATCAAAAAGTGTCGTTACAACTTTTGGTCTTAATTTTTTCCGTCTAGCCCCCTTTCGCAACGCGCGATAAGGAACTTCGTTCCAATATTAAAAATGAATTAGTATACCTTCAAGATTGTCACCCAAATCGTCGTTGTTAAGGAAGGCCTCTTTAGACGCGAGCCAGTCTTCAGTCTGTCTCGCTTGCTCCTTCAGCAATTGTAATTGGTGCGCCTGAAATGTAGTATATTACGATATAGCACCAGGTGTTGGCTTAGTGGTAGATACCTCGACTTTCATTCTGAAGGTCGTGAGTTCGAATCCCAGCCGGCCGTGCACCAATGTATTTTTCTTAAGATAAATTTATGTGCGCTAATTGACATTGCTCTTACGGTGAAGGAAAACATCGTGATGAAACCCGCGGCTTAGTTGCGACGTGGTCGATTAAGCTGAGAGGGTAGTAGGTGCTGGGCAAGCCTACTCCATCCTCACGCAAAAAGGACCCAATTAAAAAGGGTCCAATGGCGGAAAACAGCCTGTATACAAGTACAAGTAGCACCCATTACACAAGTGTAGTTACTTAGCTTGGGGCTGGATGGCGATGTGTGGAATGTCCTGTTATATTTATTTTATTTATTTACATAGGGTACTGCGTACCGATAATAATGATAGAAAAAAATACTTTGCTCAAATATAAACGTGCAGCATGCTCGGGCTCCGCCCCGGACTCCGCCCGGTCTACTGAGAATCATCCCTTCATTTACGGTCAGATTTTAGTACAAGTGACAGCACTGACCTGCGTGAGATACTGTTTCCTCTGCTTCCACGCGTTGTCCAGCGTCGAGGACAGGTTGGACACACGTTTCCTGACCTCCGGCTGCTGTTCCTCAGCACCCTTCTGTAGCGCGGCTATCGCCTTCTGACGCCCATCTATCTCGGCCTGTTACACGACGAGAAATATATTTTAACTAATTGTTACTTATATTGTAACGACCTATTAGGCAAAATGGTCACCATGCCGGACTGCCAAACACAGGGTTGCGGGTGCGATTCCCGCCTCAGACATGTATATGCTTAGATATTTGTCTGTGGTCTGGTTGTTTCTATGTATTATAAGTATATATTTACAAAAGAAAAGTATATAAGTAGTATATGAGTTGTCTAGCACCCATAACACAAGTGTAGTTACTTAGCTTGGGGCTAGATGGCGATGTGTGGAATTTCTTGCAACATTTATTGATTTATTTTATAAAACTATTTTAAGACCTCACGACCATAAACTTTGAAGAGTATTTGGTGATGAGAAGGTGGTTTCAAATGCTCCATAGATTCTTATCTACGAGTTAAACGAAAACACTGATAAAAATAAAAAATTCAGCACTTTACTGCTTTTTCAGCAGCTCCTAGCTCATCACTCCGAAGATTCTCATCAGATCTTCACCAAATTGTTGAGACCAACTTCATGTTACTTAAAAAAAACTTGAGAGGTGTCAAGGGACACCCGGATGGAACGAAGTTCCTTTCGATTAATTACTGAAGGAATTGTAATATTTTTAAGTTATAAGAATATTATTATTAACAAATATTGTTCGCACCCTCGAGACGAAGGAGGGTCGAGGGAGGGCAACGCATCGTATCGCCCGGCGCGGCCACCGCGCCACTTGCCTGTATGCACCGCACGCGTAACACGTGTCGCGCTCGTCGTACTTAATTAATGTCATTGTAAATATTACTTCAATATACGTCTAAAACCTTCGTCTTCCTATTTTAATTATGTTACCCCGAACAAATATAATGTAATATAAACTTAATCAGTAGGCTCAATTTTAGTAAATGCTTTCTATGAGAGAGAGAGAAACACGCGCACGCCGCACAGCTTACAACTATAGCAAAAAGTGTCGTTACAACTTTTGGTCTTAATTTTTTCCGTCTAGCCCCCTTTGATAAGGAACTACGTTCCAACAATAAGGCATCGAAATCGGATCTCATAATTAATTACTTATTCCACCTCTTTGGGTTATTAAATATTTTTGTTTTTAACCACAAGTATCCCACAGCTGTGCAAGGGTCTCGCATAGAGAGAGATCCTCCAACACTTCCAAAGATCCAGAGGTGTCCAACTTGGTGCTGTTCAACCACATTTCTCCCCGTCCATTCTAGATATATTGCCCGCCCAATCCCTATTAATCAAACTCCTAGTACCCACTGCGGCTGCGACCACTCTTACTGCCAACTTGATGACAACCTTACCTTCCTCTCATGATGTAACTCCAACAAGGCCTCAGCTCCAGCAACAGTCTCCGGTTCATCAGCCTCGTCCATACGCTTCACGGCTTCCGACACCCAGATCTCTAATTCCTATAACAAATATACATTAAATAATACCGGCCAAGTGCGAGTCGGACTTGCGTACGAAGGGTTCAGTACCATTACGAGCAAAAACCCGAAAAATATTGTATGTTAGACGAGGCTGTATAAGTTAAAAGTCTTGTGCCTGCTCTTTTCGCAGCATAATTAACAAAAGAAATATTGCCTAAAAAAATAGTAAACATAAAATTAACCTAAACCTCTTAAAACATACTCAAGAACTATTTACTGTTTTCTGTTTTTAGTATTTTTTGTTATAGCGGCAACAGAAATACATAATCTGTGAAAATTTCAACTGTCTAGCTATCACGGTTCATGAGATACAGCCTGGTGACAGCGAAGCCTTAGTAATAGAGTCCAGTTTTTACCCTAAAAACACACAACTGACCTTCAATTCATGTGTCAACTTGTGCTCCGCAATAGCCTCCTGCAGCGCGGCGGTGCGCGCCTCCGCCAGCTGTTCCAGGCGCGTCCAGTCCTCTTGCAGTGACGATATAGACTGGTCCAGTTCCGAGGCACGTTCCGGATGTCTGGAGATGGAATATACAGTTGCCATCAGAATTGCAGACTCAACGTAGTTCTAAAATTATTTGATTTCGTTTCTGGTTCTGAAGGCCAAATCTCGTAAATATCATTATTCAAATTAATTATTCCGATTTATCACCATGCTTTGTCCCCTGGAGACAGATCGAACTTTATTCATCCCTTAACGGTTTCACCTGTATCACGGACAGATCAAACGATATTTTCCGATCTGTCCTACATAGAATTAAAGGTCTCTACGATCAGCGGTTTAGGCTGTGCGTTGATCCGTCAGTCAGTCATTCAAGACAAAGCATTTTATATGTACAGATATAATAAAAAATGACATTCATTTATTTCGTTTTATGGTGACCATGGTCGGTATAATCCGATCGAAACGTCGACGTCAGAAACATAAAAAAAATAAATACTTAGTAGTTTTAACGTGATCACGATATGGTTTATGTTGTCTTTCCGAGACCATGGTCGGTGCAACCCGATCGAAACGTGTCCAACTCACTTGTTAGCTAGCAGTTTCCCCTCCTGCTTCAAGGCAGTGATCTTGTCCCTGACAGCGCCCGCTTCAGCGACCCTCGCCAGATGTCGCTTCATCAACTCGTGCGCAGCGCTCAGCTCGCGGCCGCGCTCCGTCGAACTGAACAACGTCGCCTTCTTCGATATCCGCTCCGCTGTGTCCTCCACGTCTCTGTGGAACGACGTGATTGGTTAATTATTGCGCGAAAATATACGGCCCTTCAAAACACCACTCATTGATTTTTTCCTTGTTTATTATTATAACTTTGTTTATGTATCTAATATCTTTAAATCTTATATCTTTAAATGAGCAATTCTTGTATATATATATATATATATAAAATTGGAATCTCGGAATCGGCTCCAACGATTTTCATGAATTTGGTATATAGGGGGTTTTCGGGGGCGATAAATCGATCTAGCTAGGAATCATTTATAGAAAATGTCATTTTATTCGTGTTTTATCGAAACTAACTTATTTTTTATCTGAAAAAATATGACTCTTCCTGACATCTATTGGCGAACTACTAATACTATTTTTGTGAGCAATAAAGTTATTCCAGCAGATGGCGTTGTTAAGTAACACGAAGTCAATGAGTGTTTGCTTTGAAGTTAGACTAAGTAAAAAAAAAATATCGGTCATCCAGGTACTGTACGTTTATCGGCAATATAATTGCAGATCCACCGTAGAGTTCTAAAATTTCTAAAAGGTAATAGAATAGTTTTTAACTCAAGCAGGGCTTTAAGTTCTTTAAGCCTTAAGTTAAGTTTAAGACCCGCCAAGTAAGTGTGCTTGAGTTGACTGACTTTAAACATAAATTGAAGCATGACCCTAAAATCCTGCTCGAGTTAAAGGACTTTAAACATAAACTGAAACATTCCTAAAAGTCCTTATAATAATAATTTAAAACTCTACAATGGGTCTGCACGTTTGTTGCCAATGTACCTGTTAAATGCGTGTATCTGCAAAGCGGCTGCGAGGTTGTCCTTGTACTGCTGTAGGGCTCCGGTGAGGGCCTTCCACTTGCCGAGGCAGGCGTCGCGGCGCGCGGCCACTGACGCCGCCTGCGCCGTCGGACCCTGGACACACCATACAAATTATATTAGGATAACAAGCTTTAAAAAAATTTAAGGTGTCAGGTTTAAAAAAAATTGAATCAAGGTAAGTATTGGTACTAAGAAGGGCCTTTACCGACAGACAGAAGAGCAATTCTGAATAGAAATTTAACAATTCGACAATTTTTTGACATTATGACTTGTCTTCATAACAATGAAGAGTATGAGACAAGGGCCTCTTACAAACCACGACTGGATTAAAATACATCTATTTTTAATATATTGTCAAGTTTTTTCGTCAGTGTCAAAGCATTAAGAATCCCGTTTTTTTCTTTAAGGCGCTCTTCCAGTACCGTGTGTAGGTATTCACATTACCTTAGCCCCCGCTCTCAAAGACGTAGCGTGCTGCGTGCTAACTGTTATATTTGATCGATATGCAAAACATTTTACCATTATTGTCCACAAATATAGTTCCTAAAGGTCAAAACCTATCATTTGATTCATTTTTAGAAACAAACGTTAACTAGTTTTGAATAAAACCCGATAAACGATCTAATAATTCTCTGTTTTCTAACATTTTTTTTATCGAACGAAGTTGTTCATATCTTGTTTTCAACCACAATAAACAAAAATATGGTTATTAAACTACAATATCCATTTATATCCAAATAACAAAAAAAGAGTATTTGATTACTTAGAGTTGCTTAAAACAAAGGTCGATTTTTGTAGCTTTATTAGCACCAGGTGGACAAATCTATAAATATAAAATTGCTGACCAACTGACAAACCAATTGATAAATCGGGCACACAAATACTTATTATGACGTAGGCATCCGCTAATAAAGGTAAATTCAACACGTACACATCCGAAGTCACAGCAAAAAGCTATTAATATATTTTATTATTTATGAATTTTAGTATTTATTATTTTATGTTATATATTATTTTAATATCTATTTAGTATTATCCTCCTTATATTTCTATCGCGTTATGAACAACCCACCCATCAACTTCCTTAATTCTTGTCCATCCAAAGGTTGCCTGGAAGAGATCGCTTTTAGCGATAAGGCCGCCCATTGTGCCATATTGTAAGGTATTAAATATGAATTTTCATTTAGCATATAGGTAGTTCAGTTAAGTTAGAATTAATTTTAATTTTGTTTTATGTAATCATTTTGCGTTGTGTTTTTATGGTGCAATAAAGTGTTTTTCATTACTCATACTCCGAAAGTAGGTCTAAAGATGCCTGAAGAGCGTGTAGAAAGAAAAACTTTCAGCTCTAGGGAAAATCGCTTTCACTG